>JAJNNY010000032.1:0-408846 GCA_022453515.1 Astrocystis sublimbata | reverse complement strand
AGTTTAAATATAACTTTTCTTATTATTATTTTAGTATTTTATGATCTTTTTAGGCTTAAAACTATAATTACTTTACTTTAATATAGTTTATTAGTTTTATAAAATATTATATAGGGATTATTTAAAAATCTGATTTAGAGTTTTTGTTTTCGAAATAGGTTAGGGGTACTATTTCTATTATAGGTTTGTTTTTTAAATATATTGTTTTTATTACTATTATATCTACCTATGTTTTTTTTTTATCGTAAATTAGATTATCTTTAGCTTTTTGTTTTATAAAGGAGATTTTTTCCGGGACTAGCGGTAGGTCTTTGCTTTTTTGATCTTTTTTAGCGAAGCAAGCGAGGGTTTAATAGTTATTACGGCTGTATTGCTAATATGTTTTTTTATTACGTTTTTATTAATTAATAGTATTTTGTGCTATCTTTTGTAGGGCTTTTTTATTAGAACCCTAACGTTTGTCCTTTGTTTCGATCCTGGGTCTGGATTGGCTAGCTTTTTTGCTTTTGTTTTATTTTAAGGATCGATTTGGGCCGGAGTTGGAGCGATCTCCTTTTTTAGGTTGGCCTGATTTCGAGTGTTCTATTATTAAAGCAGGCCCGCTTTTTAACAATAGTATCGTTAGGCCTGGGTTTGTGAGTATGTTTTTATAGATCAATTCTATTTTACGAATTATATCTAGGAACTTATTATTGTTTTTAGGTATAATATCTTGCCTAAAGTATACTAATTTAGTAATTTTATTAGGTAAGGTTTTTAATATATAGGTCTAGAATATTATCCTAAACCATTTAACTACTTTATTAAAATCTATTATTTCTATAATATACTGGACTATATCTCTATAATAGTATAGCTCTTTTATTTTGTAGTAATTCCGGTGCTTTTCTAAAGAGTTACAGAATCGCTCCTTTAGCGCTACCTTATATATATTCTATTGGTCCCGCAGGCCTATACGCTACAGTTGGCCTAGGCGCTACTAATACTAAGTTTAAGCTAGGTCCATTAATAGCGATCCTACCCAATTAATACAATAATAGTCTTTAGGGAAACTATCTAAGTATAATTATATATATAATCGTACCTTAGTTTACTATAATATAAACTTTGATTTGTTTTTTCCGTTATACGTACTGGGCTTATTAAGTTATATAGGGTTGATTATTACTATTGTTGGGGGTCGGACCAGACGTTCCAGCGCTCTAATCAAGCGGTCTTTTGTACTATTCCGGGGTAGCGAGTTGTCATTATCGTCGCCATCCCCACCGGATCGTCTGGGTGGTCCTCGTAGTGGCCCCCTAGGCGGTCCACGAGGTGGTTGAGAAGGGCAGTAACCCCCGAAATCATTATTAGAGTCATCCGGGTCGTCCCCTGGTCCGCTAGGTACTCCAATAAGGGAGGCTCGCACCCTGGTTGCTCGGTGCTGGGCTTGAGCTGCCTCGGAGACCCCCCTCATTTGTAAGGCTTGTAGTACCTCCGAGGTTAGTTGGTCTCTGATCCGAGCTTCTGAGCTAGAGTACTTGGTGCGAGGGCGTGACTGGGGTCGGCTAATAAAGGCGCTAGACAGGGTTTGTGCCTTTATATTATGCATTACCGAATCAACGTCGACTCGTTGATTAGTCTGCAGCTGGCGCTGTATCTTAGCGACTATAGCTTCCGTATACCGGCGTACTTCCTCGACTTGGGCAGGATCCGCGTACGGTCGTTCTTCCAAGTGGTCGAGGCGTCGGTCCTTCTTATGTCCCCACTGATTTAATTCGTTCACCAGGTTGCCGTGGTCCGTTTGCTGGGTTCGGATCAGGTTTTCCTGGGTCGTAATTTTGTTGTTAAGGACATGGAGTGCGTTATGGTGGAGCTTTACTATCTCCTGGAGGCCCATAACGGCCTTATTCCGGGTGAGAGAGGCCACGGTAGCCCAAACTTCGCACGCAAACGACGTACTAGCTTCCTGCATACGGGTTTCCAGTTGTCGAGCTTGCTCTTTGCTTAGCTGGAGACCTTGTTTGCACATATTATAGAAAGTATCGTAGGTGTCCTGGACTTTCCTATAGTAGTCCTGGAGTTCCTGCTTCCTATCGTTGTCCAAGTTGGCCACGCCTTTGGCTAGTGTGTGACCGAGCTCGACGCCCTGCTGCATCTGGTTGTATAGGGTAATTATCTATGGGTTAGGGTGAGATAGGGTAATATTAGATATCTCCTCGTCCACCGTTTGGCTTTATAGGATAGTGGTAAACGGCGGGGTGTAGTAGAGCGTCAAGGATCCATCGGGTGTAGGATTGGTAGTAGGGCCTGCCGGGGTGGCTTCCCTACTGGGTACTTGTGGCATATTAGAGGTAGACATGCTTTTGATCGGGAAACGCCCACGTAGGGATCGTTGGCGTTGGTGCTGGGTAGGCTTAGGCCTACCGATATAGTTAATAAACGCGAGAACGTGCTTAACGGGAGGTAATGTATTGGTTGGAGGCGCGTTAGGTAGCGCCTCGGGGTCGCGTAATACGAGTTCTATCGATATAATAGGCTCCGCTAGTATCTTAGTTAGTAGGATAATAGTTAGTAAGGGTATTAATCCTATAAGTAACTAGGCTTATAATAAAGCAATAAAACCCGTAATAGGTCCTAATAGTAGTAAAAATAAAAATAAAAGGTTTAGAGATATATTATCTATTTATTAGGTATTAATAATAATAGGTATAAGTATAGGGTTTCCTTTTTTATTCTTTAATTTGTTAGATTTTTCTAACTCCGATTCTGATTCTTTAGAACTAGACTTTTCTAAGCTAGCGTTAGGGCTTAATTCTTGGGGTCCAGTGGCTAGTATTTCTACTATCGGCTTAGGGATATTACTAATACTTGGGTAGGGGGTATCGCTAGTAATAAATATTATACTTATTAATAAAAATAAAAGTGATTTATTACTAGCGATAGCTATTATAGCTTTAATTAATATATAGATTTACTAAAGTACTTTGTATTTATAGAAATCTTTAGGCTTATAGATAGTATATAGAAAGGGTAGTATATAAATAGTCTGGAGTTCTCCTTTAGTAGTAGAGAATTATCTATAACAAGGGCTAGATTTCTAGGGCTTGGAATAGGCTTTAATTTAGCTAATAATTCTCTAGGGCACAAAAAGTTCCATGTCCTCCTAAGGCCTCTACTCCAGGCTGGAGGAATCCCTTCTATTTATGCTCCTTCTGGCAGCCCTTGAGGCCGGCTTCGGACCTTCCTCGGGTCTGCGGCAACGCCTCACTTATGCCTGTTGGCTGTCGCCTGCATACGGAGGTCCTCATGACCTTCTAGATCCGTAGCTCTGATCCAATCATCTATATATTCAGAGGTTTAGGGCGCGTAGGCTTCCTATTTGGGTAGCCCGGAAGTGACCCGTGTGACACCTGTAGGGGCTGTTTGGGCTACTAGATCTGTGTATATAAGGGCTCCCACTGAATGGGAGAGTCCAGGAATCAATAGACACCTAATCCCTACTATTCTACTTGACTACTTGGCCACTGCTATATTCCTTCACTCTGGTGCAAAAGCACTTGACAAGTACACTTGATTCAAATTATAAAAGCGGCAAGAGTTCGGGAAGTGCGATCTCACTTGATCTGTCTTGTGGCACGCATTGTAGCATCTTTGACTAGAGCTGATGTGTATTTAAAAGTCTATCAGGCTGACGACGACCATCTACCAGACGGACCTGGAAGGGGGCATTCTAACGTGAACGATTAATCATCAATTTTATGCAAAATATAGCTGCCAAATGCTATGAAACGAATATAATCATTCAAAATTTCGACAAAGATTAAGCCCACGCAATATTAACATGGTTTCATAGTGGCAACACCGGGACGACACTATGTGTACAAGAGTTGCTTAAGATCGGCGGTCAGTACCCTCACGAAGTCAGAACTAAATACGCCGAATTATTTGTTATATCCTCTAGATCAAGTAATACCATTGAATCATTGACTCTAATTCAATTTTACCAATCAAGGCGTCACGTAACACATGTGCGTGGATGCATGTTAGCTTCGGGAATCTTGCCCCGGAACAATTTTCTTATATGTAACAAACGTTATGCTCGAAGGTGCAAGATCACTAGATCTTTAGCTTCAAATCCTAGAATGGTGCGATGATATTCAACATTTGAGTCATTTGACCTATGGGCTGACCAATATAGTTACATCGTCCGCTTCATCTAACCCTGCTCGATCAATTTTCGCTGATGCGAGCGCCCTTCACCTTTGCTGCCGAAGAGACACCTTGAGTGGCACAGTAACCCAGCAGGTCATGGGCATCCAGAACAATATTTCTATGTAAACATACGTTTCCCTCCCTCTCATATCGGGATAATAACTGACTGTCACCCAATACTAGAACCCCACCTCCTCTACAAGCAATCAGGCAAAACCATTAACAGTACTTCTTCACACGAACAACCAACATGCAACTCTCTAGCATTTTCACCGCAGCCGTTTTGGTACTCGGGTATAGTAGCCTGCTCCTCATTAAAGTCACACGTTCGTGCACTAACAACTATGCATCTAGTGTTGCTGCCAAAAAGCACAAGTACTGCAACTGCCATGTTAATCAGAAACTTGATGCTAGCCTTACACAAGAGGTCTGTGGTGAATATGGCCAGATCTATGGCAAAGTTGAGTGGAGTAAGTGCTTTATCCTAAGAAATTAATTCTGATGAACTCGAGGTACCTCTTCTAACCTATGATTATGTTTACGTAGTCAGCGCCAGAGGCACGGTGAGTGGATTCAAGACTATACGATGCAGGCTGGACTAACTAGAAGGTTACCAGTGCCACTCCACAGCACATGGCGTCGGAATTGATAATGATACCTGGCAGGGCTTGTGCAAGGCTTTGTACGGGAGCGATGCTCCTGCTGTTAGCGGAAACTGTTTCAAGAACTAAGAGGCAAACATATCTGCGTCGGTGCTTTGACTCGGAAAGGCACACGCAGAGTCAGGCGGCATATAGATAGACGTGATACAAGAGAGTGAATATCGAATTTGGAGAAGTAAAGGGGACCTAACTTCCATGCCTGTTTCAGTGATAAGGTTATCAATACAATTACTTTACACCCTTCGATATCTAAGTCCCCGCGAAAGGAAGATTCTTCTAGCTCCAAATGCGTTAGATATGTTTACCACTTATAATACTTAACAGTTCTGCCTGCGGTCTAGATTACGACACAGTGTAATCAATTCCAACTACCTAGGTAGTTCCTGAGCCGCAATCAGTTCTACTTTGACGGCGTAGACGGTAGACCCAGCCGACGATATAGTTGTTGGTGCAGTATCATAGGTGGCAGCTAACAGATTTTGCTTTTCACCGTGCAACAAAGTATATGCGTATTAAACAATCTGCACCTAAATGTCGAGTATTCGAGACAGAAAATATCAAATATCAAGGGACCCCTGGAGCCGAACCGAGACCTCCAACCCTGCGCCTGGGCCAATTAGGCCGATTGAGGAAAGGGGCGAGATCCCCGCACCACTAACCATCTTACCTACGATATCAGGTTGAATAATAAATAGCATTGAGTGTTGACATTCAGAGAAGGGTGTGTTGAAATAGACCAAACTTCCCAAAGATTTTCGCATCATTTTCCGATGAGGTTTGCTTTCGCACAAAATTGAGATCGGAGAAAGTGCTTAAGCCGGGCTGAAAGCACTAGCGGGCGTGGGAGCTATGTTTCGAATTCTTGTGTCGCGACAGGAGACTGCAAAGGCTTTCTGGGACTGTAGATAGATGTTGTAAGTCCCTACTTAAGTAGGTAGGTAGTAGACACATCTGAACGTGGTAGTGAGTAACAGTGGTAACGAGTCTAAATATAGTAGACTGACGCGAAGGAGTGACTTACCGTATGTTCCTGCTTCTGGAAAATGCGGGGGCGGGGCCAGAAAGTGACGGGAAACAATCAATACAGGGTTTATCTACTCACACAAACGCTTCATACAGGCGTGGCAGGATCCATCCGTATACGAAACAGTAAGTATACCGTCACACTTTAAGGTTACACTACCGACGTGTGAGTATTCGACGCTTTGCCGACTGAATTATAAATGACCCCCTGCATTTTTTCAAGTAAGGTCAATATGATCGGAATGAGTGAGGGTACATTAGATCATGCATCACTATTCGGGGTCTAGATGATACATTCATTTATCAATCCCGATCTTGCGGGCAATAAAATGAGTTTCGGTTTTTACCTTCGTTCGAAGCCCTGAACTATGCATCCGAGCAACACCGACTCCCAAGGTTGGCTGCTATGGCGAATTGCCATCACGATGACAATTCTTCCGACGTTGGCAATCCTATTCCGATTCTGGTCTCGCATTATTTTGCCGGCGGACACCAAGCTATGGTGGGATGATTGGCTTGCACTTCTCGCTTGGGTTAGTGAACACTATCTCAAGTCGCAGCTCAATAGAATACAAATCCTGAGACTATTTACATAGGCAGCCAGTATCGGCAGCTCTGCCATCGTCCTCCGTGGTGTTCAACTTGGCTTAGGGAAGCATTTTGAAGACTTCAAATCCATAGGGGACATTACGGAACTTGCGAAGCTGCTGTGGGCATCGCAGTACGTTTTCGATTTTGGCATCACGTTCGCAAAGCTTTCGGCTCTCCTGTTCTACCGACGCCTATTCTCTGCATCCAAGTCCTTTCGCATCACGCATGGCTTGACTTTTGGTCTTGTCATTGTGTATATCGTCTACAAGTTCCCCTTGGAGTTAGTCTCGTGCATTCCGACGAGGAAAAATTGGGAGCCGGACCTCCCTGGCCACTGCCTGGAAGATTCCACTGCCTTCGTATTGCTCCTGGTCGGATTGATTCAAGATGTTATAACAGATCTGATCATACTGTTACTGCCGATTCCCATACTCAACGGACTAGAAATTCCCAGAAAGAAGAAGTTCACCTTCGTCGGCGCCTTTGTTTTAGGCTACGTGTACGTTTCCCGTGTAATCTAATTTGGCTTGCGAATTATTCTTGCTGATAGCTCCCAACTGTAGCACTCTTATTACATCTTTAGGTCGGACCGGCTCCTTCATCTCCATAAGGCCGCACCTCACCGACCCAGACGTCGCTTATTACCAGGTCCCTGTCTTGGTCTGGTCTCTTACCGAAATCTCAGTCTCTGTCGTCTCCATCTGCATCCCCAGCTGCTTCACTCTCGGCATAAGGTTGAAGCAAGGAGGATTATCTTCTTTGTTCACATCTTGCGATTTGTCCGTCACGTCAGTGAACGCGCCCAGAAGGCATTTGCGAGAGAATCGACGCATCAACACCGAAATACCGCTCAACCTTTCTCAGAACTCAGGTCTGCCAATTGCCCAGGCAAGCGAGGCGAGATTGAGCAACGACACAGACGATAAAGAGATTGCGAAACATGTGACGCACCGTGAATGGGTGTGATGCCGGACGGTCGCCGCTCGACATGGGAATCTTGGTTGAATTCCCAACGCGAAAAAGACTAATTAGACCTATGGGTATAGACAGAAGAAACGGTTCCTTTTACATTGTATCAGTAGTTTGGTTGCGATTCAGGGTTGGACTGAAAACTTTCGCCTATTATTTCATACCTACTCGCCCATCCAGGCAGATTGAGCGAGGGATCGTGTCGGTACTTCTTTTTGCCCCGGCGAATGATTGAATTTGATGAGAACTTAAGAAAATTCCGAATCCAAGCACAGCAATAGCACTTATCAAGTTGTTGACTTCATACCGATTCGCTATAGAGATACCTGCAGTGCAGTGCTCAAATAGCAACACTCGTAATTGGGTAAATAAGGTCCAGAGCTGGGTCGATTGATTGACAACACCAAAACCTCAAGCGGTAGCCCGACGAGTGTGGTTGATGAGTGTCTTAGAGTTTGCTCAGATACACAGCGTCATATCAATCCATATCAGGATGGTAATTGACGTATGTCTCGAGGCTCGTATACGTTGATCCTCCTCAAAACGATGGTATGGGTGACTGTGTTTTGTAGATCGAAACACTTGCTACGTGCCAAGGGCGGGATTGAGTGTCTTTCAATCAAGGCCAAAGTGGCGAGTGGTCCTTGAACGTGACACATCGCGGCCAATCTAGAAGAAAGCAGCGCCGCGATCTGCAAGACATGGCTTGCCATAGTGCGCGCCATGCAATCTCCCCTGAGTATCCGAATGCCAAGGGATCGCGCCCATTCCCCTGAGGAATGCCATGTTTGAGACACCACAGGAACGTGATATACAAATACTCCCAAGTGTCCTGCCGCTTCATCCGTCGTCCGTCCATCTCCCACCCCTCCATGCCTTTCTTTCCCCTGCCGTATTCCCTCTCGCTCATCAGGCTCACCGACCTCCCTCACTTCAGTCTTTCCTTCATCTTTAGAAGAAGGAGGAGGCCTCGAAAAGCCCGGCGGCCGAACAACCATGCAGCTCACTAGTGCTCTTGTTGCCTTTCTGGGTGCTACCAGTATCGCTTGTGAGTACTTTTCCTTTGAGAAAAAAAAACATCCGACTACTTGAACCAAATTCGCATACAGCCACGAATGCATGTCATATGCGGTACAGTTGCTGACTCGATATCACAGTGCCTACTGCCAACTTCAACACGCCTCGACAACTTGGTGCTCTCACCCAGCCACTCACCACGATCTTCACGCAAGTTGGGAAACATGTTCCTCCAGCCATAGCGAAGCTTTCAGGAACTCCTGCCAAGCCCGCAAAACCGCCCAAGACGCCCACGGCGCCCACGAACGGTACGGCAGCTGCAACTGCAAAGCCAGCAGCGAAGCCACCGGCGAAGAAACCCGACTCGGGACTGGGCGCACTGAGCGGTATCATTGGTGGCATAGCGAAGGAATAGTGGGTACCAGGGAATAACTGTCAACTTTTCACGACCATTAATTTGCTTTATTCGATATAGACAATAAAGTTATTGTGTTTCAAACACACGTCTATAGCTGGGACACTAGACAACAATGGAACATTCGTGCGATGTACGGAATATGCGGGGGGTCCTCGGCAACACCTAGATAGAGAAGTAGGTTTCGCCTCTAATAAATACCTATGTATGCCCTCAAATCGACATCAGATTCATTGGCTACACAACTGGCAAGCCATCACGTGATATCTTCGCAATCATCTCTTTGAATTGTGGTCCCAATGCTTCGATGACCACTGACACATCAGGGGATGTGGGACTTTGACCTGGGTGCTTTGCTGATATAACCGCATTTGCATCGGGTGAGTCTGATTTATTCTGGTTGTTTGGTCTTCGCGGCGCTTTGATGCCGCTCACATCCTTGCCCAAACGCAGAGGTCCCTTGGGTGTCGATGGAGTGATCAACGTCTCATCAAGAAGAGCTTGCCATCGTAAGGCATATATTCCTGGCCCGGAGATGAATTTGTCGCCGTTGCAAGGTTTTCCATGTAAGTCGTCAATGGCACTCTGCATCTTGCATCTTGATCGCTCCGAGAGTTGGGAGAGATAAACAGCATGCAGTTCAACTTTGTCGAGTACACTCACTCGTTGCGAATCAGGGAGGCTGTGAAAGGCACCCTGGAGGTCTGATCGAACATCTCTTGATTTTTCGGGTTGTTGCTTTGCTTGTGAATTGGCAGCGTCTTCCATCTTGGAGCCATCTTGAGACTTTTGGCGGAACACTTTGATAGTACTATTCGACACCAAATTGTAAGCGAACACAGTTCATGTTTGAAATATTTCATGGTTCAAGCATGCGAAAGAGATGGGATACGTACTCATCCATCCACTCTCGCCACTCATCTTTCAATTCAGGGCAACCGACACAGAAATCATGCAAGTATGCCCATAGCAAGTGTCGATTCCTCTGAAGTAATCGCACAAAGTCTTCGACGGTTGGCGCATCCTGCCCAGAACCGCTGTCTTGCTTTTTGGGCTTCGTTGTCTTGATGAAGTCTCCGATAAAACCCTCCATGGCGTTGAGGTGTTTTCGAAGATCCACCTTCTTGTGAACTACTCTTATCATGGGATCCAGGGCACCCAAAGCCTCATACACGATAGAAGTCGTCAGGTCGGGATTCAAATTGCACAGGACGTCTATGATATGCTCTCTATCCCTGATTGAGAGTTTGGCGGCATAGTATTCTAGACAGGAAGTGTGCTGACGATCTGTCAATGACTGTACGAGGTGCTCATCCTCAGCTTCAAGAATCGCAACAATTATCGACTTCTGTTCTTTCATGCTTTTGTGCCGGACGGCATCGCGGTGTTTCCGGTCTGCGGCTATGTGTCTATCAATTGCTGAAAATAAAGGCGTGCTCTCTTGATCCGTCTTCATCTTTTCTGCCGCTTTGCGAAAATCGCCAGCATCCCAGTCAAGGACAAGCGAAATTATTCTGTATCATGTTAGGCACAGGTTGTTCCGATATGGATGTTTCGCGTACCTCTGCACTAAAATGCCAGTGCTTGGTTAGTGACGACTGTGCAGCGGGGGATATAGAGCCGCTCCACCGGGGCAAGATCACAGCGGAATGTGTTCAGTGTAGGTAGTACTCACAAAGATTCATTCCGTCAGCAGCATTCGAGGTCAAGCCTAGCCAATTCGATATTGCGCCCACGCTGACTTTTGATAGGAATAACTTGCTCATCGCATTGATCATGCTCGCAGCATTGCCGACCCGCAGTGTCTGTTCACGGCATCGAAGTTAGTAATTCCTAGTATGAGATGTGGGTAGTTATAGGCGCTCGCAGATAGAGAATGGCCAAATCATGGCGGCTCCCGGAAGGTCAGAGGCATTTGGAAGTGGAAGTAAACCAATTGAGTGACTGACCTGGCCGATCATAGAGTATGGTACTAGCTTGTGTACGTTCTCAATAAGCTTCAACAAGTAGGGGCCCTCGGCTGAAAGGATGAAGGCCTGGTGGAGAAAGGTAGAAATATAGAATATGGCATATTCGACAGCTGCCTTGAGCGCCGGGGATTGTGCTTCAAGATCTTCAGTCTTCGTAAGCTGGTTGAAGATGTCATCAATCAGACTTCCATACACCAAATGCGATATGCAGTCATGCCATGCTCTGGCAAGATCTTCAGCCTTTTCCATGTTGTAGGCTTGCTGTAGATCTGGCAGAGTGTGATAGGAGCCATCAACACCGGTCAGGAGCCCGCGAGTGATGGACTCGTGTACGACGGATGCTGCAGTAGCCAGCCTCTTTCGTGTGCCCAAGGTGCCCCTTTCATAGCTGTCGGAGAGGTCGGCATGGCCAAGCTGTCTCATGATGCCCTTGAACTTGACTGGCCAGAAGTCGATGGACAGGTTCCTGGCGGCCGGTGCCTCGAGGACTAGCCTGGAGAGAAGAAGCTGGAGCAAGGGAGAGGCAGAGAGCCCATGTGGCTTGGCGGGTCTGCCCTTTCCATCGCGATCGACAAAGGGCCAGCCATATGCCTCGATAGCCTCGGGGTGTTGAAAGCTTTCGACCTCGGCGTAAGTTTCATGGTGAATCAAGATATCAAGCAGGGCGCGAAGCTGCGGTGGAGACAGGTCCCCCATTGTGGTGCTCGGGCTGTGCCAGATTGATTTGGTAATGCTGCTCAAGTATGGTAGCCCAGAGTTTGGGAGAGCAATCTACCGGTTTCGGAGCTTGACTTCGAGGAGTATCGTGGCCTCGGAGTTGAGGCGAACATAGTTGCAGTGTGCAGTGCTCTTTGCACTGACGTCAGGGCTGTAAAGGCGAACTTAACACCTCCAGCTGAGCTGAGAGCGCCTAAGACGGTAGGTACTTAGGCATTGTACTTACAGGCTACCTGGGCTACCATAGTGGCCCAAGCTCCAACTTCCGTTCTACAACTGGGCCAGATTTCATCCTAGTTTTAATCCAATCGCGTTCATTAGAGTGTGAAAGGCGCCAAATTATGGCAGATTAGATGGGAATTTGAAAGTAGGGCAAAGCCTCCATACCTATGCTTGTATGTAGTAGTTGAGCAAGGCGAGGTTATGTAGTACTGCCCGCGGGTTGTCTCGGCTGTTTATGTGTGCATGCTGGAGGGCCTAATCTAGGTCGCCTACCCATATACCCCTAGGACTGCGCCATACTGTGGCTACGGCTTGACTTCAAGGTCTGATCCAAAAGGTCTCTCTATATGCCGATGGCAGAGTCGGTGTGTCGGAGAGTTGAACAACTTGACAGACGGAGCTTATTGATGGCACTTACGTACCCTGTAGGTCTGTAAAAGCTAAATATCTTCGTATTACGACTGCTTGCCACTGCAGAAGAAGCATATAGCAATGAGCATTTTCTGTATCTGGCTTAGTGCCATTTATTTGCCATGTATACAAGCTTCACTCGTGATGCATTTTTTATATACCTAGGTACGTAAGCATGCAGTTGGATTCGTATTTCATTCAACCTGCAATTAAATGACGCGGCCAGGCTATTTATCTTCTTTATCCCCCTCTGTTCCGCATGTTTGAAATCAGCTCCTGAGTCGACTGTCTACGTTTGTTGATCTTACATTATGCGATCATCAAGACAATCCCCGATATAACTTACGAATCATCACTGATCAGTTCCATTTACTTGATTCCTTCCTATTCAACAACTCACTAAAGTTTTGGATAATAAAGCCAATGCTGGGTCGCTATAGCACATTGCAGGCACTTCTTCATACGGACAGAGGTCATAAGGACACAGGTTAATGCAATGCACTGTTTCTGCACTCCTTGAAGTCACGTCGCGGGTGTCTTTCTAGTCCTATTCTTCTAAGGTCATCCAAGAGTATAGGCATCCCAGACCTCAAGGAAGCCGGCAGGTACACCAACTAATCAACACAAACGGCAATCGACTTATACACAGCTGGGCAACATCTCTCAGATTTGCGAAATCTTCAGACCGATTAATCAACATTACTCTGCTGACTGCCCCCAAACGCAAAAGAACTCCATCACAGTCATCATGGTTTATGTGATGCAATTCACTGCCAACGGCGGTTGTCGCAACTATGGCTATCATCAAGCTCGTAAGGGTTCCTTTTCCCGTCTTAAACTATATCGAGACACAATACCACCTCTCGCCGGATCGCATTCAACCTAGACACCATTCCCTAGCTGACTCCATATGTTCTAGTTGGCGCTGCTGTGTGCTGCCACATGCGACCACGGTGGTATGTCCCAGATCATAAATATAAGAGTCAACCCCTGCCAGTCTACCCAACACCACCGAACAAGCAACGAGCCGAAATTACAGCTGTTTTTATGGCTCTTCAATGGGCTTGGGAGAAGTACCGGCAGTTGGAAGGCGTGCCGAAACTCAAACTCCGTATTTACTCCGACTCAAGATATGCTATTGGCTGTATGAACGACGACGACTTGCTTAACAAATGGAAAACGAACGGATGGCTTAACGCAAGAGGCTGCGAGGTTGCCAACCGCGATCTAATCGAGCAAGCATCACACCTCGATATTATGTTAAAAGACTTTGGCTCTGTTCAGTACATCTGGATTCCTCGATCGGAAAACTGGCTTGCCGATCAATATTGCGACGAGGCGCTTGATGCCCAGGAGACGGAGACGTTCAGGTATCCAGAGACGGATATGTACTCAGAGACGGATACGGATGATTCAGAGACGGATACGGACACAGAGGCGGAAACGGGTTCAGAGACGGATATCGATACAGATTCAGATACAGATACGGATTCAGAGCCGGATACGAACTACTCGCCTATGGTCTACCCGGACTGGTTTTATTAAAAACCGATGCGTTCATCCTGGGAGGTTTTGATCAATAGTAAGGTGATCGCTTCAGAAACAATAGTAGCTGGAAGAACTCGAGTGTTAGAATAGTTCATTCTACGCTCCTCCCTACCCTACCTAAACTCACCCATGTCACTAGATATCGCCAAGACGATCACCGCTCAAGACAGCAAACAACCATAATCACCAAAAAAATACCAACCCTTCTCTGACAGTTGCACAGTTACGTTGTCTGGTGATTGAAGTGATTGAAATCCCATCATCAGTGACCTCACATGGCCGTCTGACTCGTGACCCAAGGTTGTATTGATCCCTAGCTAAACTCTACAGCAGAACTTCAAGCTTTTGCTTCCTATCGCAGACCTACCTACTCGAACTGCGAGAAGAACTCCCACGTCTCATCGGGCGAGAACGATTGCGCAGCACCGCTGTCCTTGGGCGTTGGTGTGTGGTCTCCGTCAAAGGCAACCCAGACAACGGGGTAATCCCCGCAACCTTCATAGACGGTCTTGGTACGCTGGCCGCTTCCTTTCGCCGGTTCCGCGGGGGTCGTTGCTGTGCAACCGTTGTTTTTGACGAACCGGTCTCGCATCTGCCTTCCGCCGGCCACGGGCAAAACCGAATCACTCACGCCGTGTTGGCCATCTGCAATAGAGTTAGTCATTGCGTATACAGGCAATAGATTACGCGTAATCGGGAAATTCTCGGATGTTCCGCTAGCAGAATGCCCGAGGGGGTGCCCTGAAGACCTGCAGAAAGGGGGTATCGATAACGACAGTGGTTACTTACAATAAGCGACTGGCTTGGTACCTCCAGCACAGCCACTGATCTGAGGATTGCCAGAGAGAACCGCGACGGCGCGGAGCTCGTCCCCCAGGGAGCAAGCCAGCGCATACGACATAGCGGCGCCGTAGCTAAAGCCGGTAGAGAAGCGCAGGTTCTGGTCAATGCAGAGGTCGGCTTCAATCTCCTTGATCAACTGCTGGATAAAGGTCACATCCCCACCGCCTTGGTTTTGCCAACCGTTGTTGAGGCCGTTGGGCGCTACGTAGATCGCGCCGAGGGTGTCGTTGACCAGAGGCGGGATACCGTACCAGGGGTAGTAGCCACCCTGGCCCCCAACTACCTGGCCGGCATTGCCTCCGAGAGCGTGAAGCGTGAAGATCAAACGGTAAGGATGTTCGTTGTCGTAGTCCTGCGGAACGTTGATGAAGTACTGCCGGGCTCTCCCGCCGACTGTGATGGTGCGTTGGGTAGTCGGGTCACCGGTGAGCTTGGGAGTCGCGCCACAGCCGGGCGAGGGCGTTACGGCGATGGCACCATTGAAGGCAGCCGCGATGAGCAGTGCCACAGACGTGAGCTTCATCTTGGTGTTCGGAATCACGAAAACGAAGATTGGGAAATACAGCGAAATGTAAAACACCACCAACACTTGGACAGAAAAAGTTCAATGAGATTACACCTAGATCAAGGAGAAACATATATATCGTATACAATTCATACGGTTGGCGCTCATTTACCCAGCGACAAGTCTACACCTAGTCATCAGGTAGTATCAAGGCAATATAGCATAGATTGGTATGCCAGTTCGAATACCAGATTCCAATGACGACAGTGTGGTCATTGTAACCATCGCCATCCCACCCCAGGTAGCTCGCCTTCCGAATACAATGGCCACAAATCCCCAAATATCAATTCCTGCACTTGTACGACTGATCTCTCCTGTCATCTATATGAAACTGTGCATATCTTAATACCGGACCCCACTGCCGACCGTTGTTGTTGATTCATCCGAGACTTTAGGCTTAGGTAAAGCGATTGGGACAACTGATCATGTGACACACACCAAATATCCGCGTTCCGGAAAGAGAAGATGCATTCATGAGAGCTCTCCGAGAGTCCGCTTTTATTGCCGTGTCCAACTGCCTGGTGTATACGGCATGGAAACCACATCGATGACTCTCCAAATGCATACACTTGGCGAGCAACACTGTATACTACGATTGCACGTAGTGAAATTCAGATAGAGCTTAAGATTTCTATAGCGACTTATTCCCCTTCAATTGGGAAAGCGAAACGGAATAGTATCTAGTATCATAGTTTGGCCATATTGACTCGATGACATACACACCGCTTCACTTCAAGTATCGCGATCGAGTCCCAATTCATGGAAAGGAGTAGCTATGAGTAGTGATTGATAGTTAGACCGCCTTGGTACTGTAGGAACGATAATCAAGCTTAGGTAATTCTTGAAGACAGCCGGCGACCGAACAGAGACTGCCGTGGTTGCATCGCGGGCCGCCCGGATCCCGACCTCGCCCGGGCACCGGAAGATCGGCGTGCAATATATTTACTCATCAGACATTAAGCAAAGCACGGCTTGCCCAATTTCCTTACTAATTAAATCATACCGAGGCCACCGGGGGTCACACGGACGTCGCTTCGAACCACGGGCCGTAACGGCTGTTGAAAGCACCCGATCTTGCTCGCTTCGCCCGGAGTATGTGCCGGTAAGTACCTATACATGCGACATGCCCAAAATGGAACGGCGAAGCATGTCAGGTGGAAGTTAGTGCGCGAACTGCATTTATGACATGTTGTCCCTCCCATAATTCCAATATCAAATGTTTGGCGAATCTAGTTTCTGAGGCCGCCAATTGGGACCCAATGTTGACCGCCAGTTAAGTGAATCAATCAGACGATGAACGTGAGACATCCACGCATAACCAGATTTGCGGCATTCGAACACAAGCCCATCACGACAGAGAAGGCGGTGATCGTATTCGTAAAGATTAAACAGCCGCTTCCATTCTAGTAAGTACGAATACTGTAGCATTACTTACCGGGTCGCTGGTTTCAGGCCACTCACTGCCGGTTCCTGACGGATAATCTGCAATACCGCGATCAGCTGGGTAGGCTACCTGACACCTCGACAGGTACCCGAGCGCCTTACCTAATAAGTAGGTGAATAAGGTACTAGCAGAAACAATCCATCATAGGTGAATCACCTGCATACGGGCAGTGAAATTGTTTAAAAATATCGCCGCCAAGACTAGTACCCAAGCGCTGATGCAATCTCAATTAAACCGAAACGCTTTGTTGAGGGAACTAACAACGTAAAGTTAAATTCATTACTGT
The DNA here is from genome assembly GCA_022453515.1 of Astrocystis sublimbata. Taxonomy (NCBI): domain Eukaryota; kingdom Fungi; phylum Ascomycota; class Sordariomycetes; order Xylariales; family Xylariaceae; genus Astrocystis; species Astrocystis sublimbata. The sequence goes on along the minus strand of JAJNNY010000032.1, from coordinate 391,969 downwards.
AATGGGAACCATGGGATCCGGAATAGTGGCTTCTGAGTCTACTCAGTACTCTTCGCCATTCCCGGCGTTTGCCCGTTCCCCGTCCCCTGGGGCACTAAAGCATGTCAAATTACATACAGTGTCTTCTATATACGCGGACTTACCTGACCGGGCAGATGGGCCAAAGCCCAAGGAGGAAAGCAGGTTAGTGTACTTACGCTTAGTGGTAGCCCAGGAGCCAGCAGGAGCCGAAAAGGAGGGTTGGGGACGGTATTGACAAAGCCGAAAGAGAGACGGGAGCGTCGCCAAGGAAAAAGAAGAGCCGGGGGATCCTTGAAATCGGCGGATCTGATAAAGTCTCTCCCCACATGGGCGCTCCAGCTGGAGAGAGCTCAACCAATCACTCGTGCATGACTCTCCACTTGATTTGGTTGCGTGATGCCCGCCGTTTGTTATCAGATCAAAAAAATCTAGGAGCCCGAAACGGTAGATGGTTTCTACGCACTACCGCTGTCCTGGAGCCAGCCAAATTAGTCAGTCTTAAGGTGAGGGGTTTTCCCATGCACTACGTAAGTACTTAAGTAGGTGGTATAATTTTGCTTGTCTTTGAGGTATTTCTATCTACCCTGTGTCGCTTCTGAAAGTACTTCGTCAAAAGTTACATTGATTTCGCATTTTGGAGCATGTGATAAGCGTGTCGTGCCCGAATTTTGGTTTGAAGTTTCTGAACCGCTCTGTAAGCATGTTAGAGGTCGGTAAAATGCCAAGCGATATCGGCACAATGAGATTGATCATGCAGATGCTGAGTAGGTGCGTACGCTACATGCAGCACGGGCTCCCTAGAATCATTATCTATTAGATCGCTGATGATCGTCGCCATTCGCAGCCATATGGGGCTAGTGATGACCCCGAGAGGCCAAGCTGCCACTTACTGTGCCCCGTCTCAATTCATGGCTCCGGGTTGTGCTTATCCTTGTTTCTCGGGTTCGTAAGACGTCTTTGTGGATGCTGTTGCGAGTATGGGACCGAGAAATAGTCTGGTGGCTACCAATTATAGGAGTCAAAGCGGGTGTCTTATCCCCTCTCCGGATTTTTGAAAAGGCAGACACATCGCCCTGTTTTCAGGAATTCCAACGATCAAGAGTTTGATTCGAACCTTCTGAGTGTATCTCCTATCTCACCTTTCGTCTTGCTTTCTCATGCTCCGAGCCCTCAGACCAGTCAAAATGGTGTCAAACACTTTCAACGCTGCGATTGCAGCCTACCAGTACCGTGTTCTTGTTGCCGGTGGCTGCTACGGTGGCCTCTCGGCCGCCATCAACCTTCTCGAGAAATGCGATGCCCTCGACTCGCCGATATCTGTCGACGTCACAATCGTCGATGAGCGCGATGGATACTGTACGTCTCCTACGTAGCTCATTTTATCGTCCCCTCCCAATCGCTAACGCGCATCGCCAGATCACTTAATCGGCTCGCCACTCGCCATGGCCTCCAAAGAGTATGCAGAGAAAGCCTGGGTAGAGTACAAGAACGTCAAAAGGCTGCAACGCCCCAACGTGTCTTTCGTTCAAGGTTCAGTGACAAACGTCGACTGCGAGAACAAGGTGGCCACCATCTCAGACCGCAAGACACAAAAGACGCGGGAGGAGAGTTACGACTTCCTTGTCGCCGCAACAGGTCTGAGGAGAGCATGGCCCGTCGTGCCGCAGGCTTTGACACGAGAGGCGTACCTCGAAGAGGTGGGAGCTCACGCCGACCGGGTGCTCAACAGCACCGCGCCAGTGCTCGTAGTAGGCGGAGGTCAGTACCAGTGATGTGTTTGATGACGATCCCATTTGCTGATCGTCGCTCCAGGTGCGGTCGGAATTGAGATGGCTACTGAATTGAAGTACCTGCAACCGAATGTCCAGGTCACATTAGCACACTCAAGAGACAAGCTCCTGTCCGCCGAGCCATTGCCTGACAAGGTGAAGGAATGCGCGCTTGAGCTCGTCGAGGAGGGCGGTGTTGAGGTGCTCTTGAACCACCGTTTGGCAGGCAGTGTGCCCACCAAGAACGCCGATGGGTCGGTGGTGCACGAAGTCGAGTTCACCAACGGCCACAAGATGGTCGTGAGCGAGGTCATCACCGCCGTCTCGAACAGCATACCCTCCACCAGCTACCTGCCCGGAGATGCTCTCGACGCCGACGGCTACGTGAATGTGCGGCCCACCATGCAGCTGCCCACAGGTGTGCCCAATGCAGACTTGCACTTCGCGATTGGCGACATAATCCACTGGTCGGGCATCAAGCGCTGCGGTGGCGCCCTGCACCAGGGCAAGATGGCCGGCGTGAACATCCACCAAATCATGCTGCAGCAGCTGCGCGAGAAAGAGCCGGACTTCATGCAGATGTCCGAGGTCCCACCCATGATTGGTTTGGCTGTGGGCAAGAATGGGCTTTCCTACGGCTCGGATGAAATGAGCTACGGCCCGCAAGTAATGAAGCTGTTTTTCGAGGAAGACTTAGGGTTTAGGAGTAAGTCTGCAGATCTACTCCCCTCTTTGTGTGCATCGCGCTAACTGACATCGTCATAGTCGTTTGGGACCACCTTCGTCTTGGTAGCATAGGAGCGTAATGATTTTGACTTATTTTACAGGGAAGCTAGGCGTTATATATAGCATTGTAGATGGGCATTGGGATATTTATTGGTTATTAAATCATGTTGGCATCTAGAATTCATGTTATTCGAACACAATGTACGAAGGTATTAGACAAGGTATTTTTTTCAAATGGACGTATTATTTTTGCGTCATAATTGATCAAGTAAATCGTTGTGAATGTACACGGTCCCTACAACTGGACATCTTACTTTACAGCTTCGGCAATAGCCCGACTAATGTACCACCAACTGCCTTCTCGCTCTCATGGAGAGGCGACAACTGGAAGAATCTCTCCCTCGAGCATCGCACAAAAGCAGATCGCTTATGTGGCAGATCCACGAACTTGTCCAGTCCGAAACCGTGAATAAAGTCATATGTCAACACCGAGCTATTCGTATACTTCGGCTCGCCAATGATGTAATTGGTACGTGGGTCGTCTAGGAAAATGAAGTGCATTAGACTGGACCACCACGCCGTGACGCGGTGTGGACCTCGGAAGCGCACGTCGCCCACGAGCGAGTGTCGGCCACGGTCGTAGTCGCCTGCGCTGTAGTATGCACCGAGGCGATCCTCCTAGAAGTCATAATCGCGTTAGCCAATTGCGCAAATGGGCGCACATCGATCTTTGTATCGCAACACTACCTCCCGACGGGAAAACAAGGAACATGGAGCGAAAAGGACGACGGTTTACCTTTCCCCAATATATCTCGAAGTACGCGAATGGAACGTCATCAAATCGCGCCAGTACTGTGACCTGATGAGGGTCTACGTGGGCTTTGCGGAGGTACTCGCGATGCTGATCCAGGGTACCCGTCTCATTCCAACCCTGTGAGACACGCGGGTCGTTCTGCCAATCGTGAAATAATTGGAGATGCTCCGGGTCCTGCCAGTTCAGCGCGACCATGCTGAAGTTCTCGCGCAGGTGGGGGATCCACCGACTGTAGATGACAGAGCCCGGTCGTGGTTTCGCAGGCCGCCTCGGGTGCCAGGTGTGGACTCCCGTCTCCGAGGTCATGACGTTCTCGAGGGGAGTGATGGGGTATGAGGAAAGCGGTTTCGACATGGTCTCTAGGTCTTCTGGGATCCATGCTGTTCGCGGTCCGAAAGGAGACCCGGCACCCTGCCAGAATGTGTTTCGGGGGACGTAGAGCTCATCGGTAAGACCTGTCGCAATCGGGTGGTCAATGGCGAGGAGAACGGTCTTCAGCTGCGCCGAGAGGATCTCTTTCCCGGCGCCATTGAGAAGGACTCGGAAGCCCTCCATTGAGGGACGGAGGGTGAAGAGCATGTAGACGAGCAGCCATGCTTGCCCGGGCGAAGGCGGTGTCTCGCCCTCCCAAACCCAAGTCGAGCAGGGCGAGCGACGGGCCCGACCCCATGGAGTGTTGTTGGACACGGGCGGTCTCTCGCTCGACTTGAGATCTACGGGTTCAGTAAAGAACAGCTGGTCATTGTGAAGCGGCTCTGGCGGCGAAGTAGCTTTGTCATCAGCGTCAAGGGGTTTGATCTGGAATAACTGAGTTGAGCCCTCGACTGTCCGCGAGGTTTTTGTCGTGCCATAGGGCGTCTGATATGGGTGTGGGAGCTTGAGAAGTAGCTCGTTATCTGCAGAAGATGATGCCATTGTCACTTGCTGACTACTGATTGCTTGCAAGTGAGATAATTGAGTACGATGCAACGCGATTACCAATAACCTAAGTACACGAGATACTAAGTAGCCAGTGGGTTTCGCCCTTTTAGCAGGTAGAAAAGAAGCTCGCGACTGAGAAGCCTTAGATCGTGGCTCGCATACCGCAACACCGATGCATCCTGAGGCATCACGCATTGGTGGGGACAATGTCCCCCAAGCGGACTCGCATGCATGCCTGGTATTTACTGTACCAGCTGCGATTGCGTCGTGTCATGCCATGCCGTTTCTGGGCTGTCCTGGACACTTGCAATGCACACTAGGGATTTAGCCCTGAGAAGACACCATGTCGGCTCAAGGAACTGCATGTTCGCATACCGATTCGTAGGTGAGCATGGTAGCTCGGCAGGTTGGGGCTCGCCATGTATCGAGCATGTTCCTTCTTTAGAGAGGTACATCTAGCAGACACGGCACGACAACACCGTCATCCCGGCTCAAGGACCGCAGAATTTTCGCCGCTAAGGCAATCCCAGAATGATGAGCAGTCCGGCGCTCCTATGGCTTGCCCGGATCGTGAGGTGCCAAGGGCAGTGAGGATTGGCGGCGTGCTGTTGGGCCATGTCTTGGCAGCCATGCGCCCACGGATCAGATAACTTTAAATGGCTGGTGGATGGCTCGGGTGGGTGGGTGATGAATGCTGATGATGGGCATCCACTACAGAGAAGATCTGATAAAAATTCTCTCGCCTGGTCTCGCCTGCCACTGTGGTGTGCCGCACCCCTCGGCACCTTCCCTGCAAGTGTTGAGTGGGGCTTGTTCGGATCTGATAACAAGACCCCAGCTCGTCAGTCCGACTCCTGCTCCGACCTCGGCAGCTTGCCCAGGGCGAACCACGGTGCTCACCCAAACCCAGCCTACCCTAGCCAGAACCCTAGCGTAGGTACAATGGGTATTCTGCACAGTTACAGCACACACAGTAACAGCACTGTCACCAAATCATAATGGGTAGCTTGACTGTGTGTGGCTTGTCAACTGGGAGATAGATGCATGCCTAGCCACATGGTTGCTGCATACATATGTATATGTATAGGGCTAATGTCTGCGGTCGAGAACATGAATGCATCTCTGCAATATGTTTCGTGTCTAATGTAAGGCAACTGACTAACTTCCTCTCAAAGAAAATTATAGGTAGGTATGGAGAATCAGGCACCTAATGTACCTAGGTAGGTAATTAATAATACCAGGTATCACATAGACAGACCTCGAGTGACTGAAGGATACCGCGGAGGATGAATGACCCAAGGATGTTGCCCAACCAACTTTAATGAAGGTATTGTGTCGTAGAATATATTCTGATGCAAGAAGATTGAGACCGATCCATTCCCGAGACACCTTTTGCTGTTGCTAGGTGACGGAACGTTGCATTGTTGCGGGAGCCTCAAGATCTGCTAGCACCTGAAGTCAGATATCTTAAGTGTGTGTAGTTTCCTTGATCACAAAAGTACCTACTATATTCACGAATCACCGGGAAGTGTAGAACCTGTCGCTACACTTAATCAAGCACAAGATGCAAGATGTGAACTATTTGAAAATACGAAATGGTTGATGCACTTTTATTATTACAAAATAGGTATTGTTTGCATCAAAGCTAAGGGCCCCATTATGCAACCAAGTACAGAGGGCTTATTTAACAGCAGGGTAGGTAATGAAAGAGAAGAAGCACATACCGTTGTTAAGTGATGCCACAATTCAGTGATAATTCGGTCATAAACGAGTCAAAACAGATATTTCTATGTACCTAGGTAGATAGCATTAACAGCCAATATTGCTGTCTAGCAGACGCTGCTCTATGAGTGGCCTACAAACATCGCGAGCTCTGCCGTCGCTTATGTAAAGGAGGCAGAGAAAGCAAACAGGAGTTGCAGCCACCGAGGACGCAAGCTCTAGGCAAAAACTTTATTTCAAACCCTTCAGGGCTTAGAGCATGCCCAGGACGACTCTACAACCAAGTTGTAGTTGATAGGTAGGTGTACAAACAACATGTGCCTTCCTCGTAACACAATACAGTCCTCGATGCCCTGTAAATTGTATATTACAGCTCTCGTCTCAGTTACCCAACATAGCAACTGAAACTCCTCTCCACATCAATATCTCTGGTATTCCATTTGTGTTTGATTCTCCATCATAGGTATCACAGGAATTGGCTCCAATCTTGCGCCATGCAGTACACACCACCCAAAGTGGCACAACGACTTCCGCCACGACCACCACCTACCGCTACTACTCGTTACAAGGTAAGTATCAATGTGTACCCTTCCAGGTCTATTGAATTGCTCCTTGCTATCATATGGCCAAGAAACGGCTTATCGATTGAGGCCTGAAGACGCATTATCTAACACCCTTCCTACACGCAAGACTTTTCCCGACGCAAGCCATGCCGAACTACGCCCCAAGCCTCCAGTCACACCAACCAAGTCCCGATACCCACAGCGTCATCTAGCTCTGTCGCCTTCGCTCAAGACGACATACTTTGGCCGAAAGCGCACATACTCCCAATCCACCAACAGCGGCAAGAGTCCCATGCTGCGCCCCGGAGCTCATGACAGCGCCAACGGTGTAACGACAGAGCGTGCGGCTAGGGTCCGTCGCCTGAATCTTTCTGACGCCATATCCGATAGCTCTTTCAATGGCGACTTTCGCAATACCCGTGACACCCATCAGCACTCACCCGGAACAACCCTGCAGAAGCAACCCCTGATCATGGCCAAGCCAGAGACAGTACGAACAAAGATGCGAGAGATCCACGACATGCTTCTTGGGGGCGGCAAGGCTCTCGAACAATGTCAGCAAGAGTATCTGGTGAAGCAGCTTCGAGAAAACCCTGAAGACAACTTCAACACGATCATATGGCTGGTCGCCAAGCAAGTCCCCAACATGATACACGATCTGTTTCTCGAAATCAACAATTGGGCAACGTCCCACGGCGAGGTTGACATCATAGAATGTCTGCTTGTCAATCGACTATATGCCTTCGATATGGAGAAGGCCATTGATCAAAATCTCATGCCTGTGGCGGAGTTGGACGAGCTCATGGACTTCCAGACGGATCTGGGACATGTTCGCGTGAAACTTGAGGATATTCGAGAGAAGGTGCGGAACAAGACAGCCCAGAACCTACATGCAACAAAGAAGCAAGTTGATGTAAATCACTGCGAAAGCGACACTGGCTCAGCCGATATGGACTTGAGCGATAGAGACGACTGAGTCCTGCCAGTGTCGTCGTGGAGCACCCTCCTGACCTACACATGTACATGTGCACTGTTGTCTCGTTCCAACAACAACACCGTCGACGATTCGTCATAGGCGGCAGGGAAAAGAGCGCATGAGATCAACCAGCTCATCATGCGTCTGGTTGTATGAATCTTGAGACTTGCGTATAGGTTGGAGGCAAGTGGACATTTCCAAAGTCGGCATGGCAGAACTTGCAGAACAAGTTGATGTGAGCCATGACTCGACTATGAATAATACGAGAACACCATCACAATAAATCTGAGCATCATGGAGTCTCTCTTGAATTTGTGCAAATTTACACATTCTGACCTAGTAATAATCACATGACCTCAAGATTGGCTAGACGCTTGTAATGCATCACTGCATTAGGTAAGGATATCGAGAGCTTCCACACAGGATTTTACCCTGCCTTTAGCCTTTAGGTAAGCAAGGGTGCAATACGAACTTGGGGACATCTTTCAGGGTATCGGAATGAAATTCCTTCTCAGATGCTCATTGTGTGGTAATGCCAGGATACGTCACCCTCAAATTCTTCTGCATCATGACGAAGAGTAGCAATCACGAACCCGCAAACATCGCATCACAATCTTGGAGATAACTCAAGTCGCAATTGCGCAGGATCATTGCCGCACTACCGATCGAATCGCAAATTCTACACAGTTGAGTATGAAGGAAGCAATCACAGTGACACGCATGGCTAGATTTGGTGATGCATGGTCATTCATCTGAGGATCAATCAAATAAGGAGCTCGATTTCCAAGGTATGGAGTACTGATGAGATGAAAATAGGCACGCAATCTTGATGCAATTGTACACGTATTGTAACTTTCGTCTTGGAACTCCCCAGTCTCAGGGGTGATGATCGTGCCTCGCGATGTATACATCATATATATAATGGCAATCGCCATTGCCGCCACGCCGAACATCCTCGTCCATTAGTTATCGACTTTCACCAACTGCACCAAACATTGGCACTCGCATGAAAAGTCTCCAATTGCCGTCAAAAAGTTAAAAGACGTGCCATTGCCCCCACGATCGTTCCAGTACCACACACGACATGGACGCAGACCTCCAAGCAGTTCTCAACACCCTGGTCCGGGCGCCCCGCGCCGTCGATGCCCGCATCCAACACCGGTTCGCCAACGTCATCAGCATCAAGAACGTCAACCATTTCGAAATGGTCAACTCCCTAATGCACGGAACGACGAATCTCAGTCCGCGCCTAGCTCTACAGCTCTTGCGCTGGTACTCTTACCACGACAAAGAGCACAGGAGAGTGCTGTCTTTCCTGGACGAGCCCGATAGCAACGACAGCTCCAGTTCTTCTTCTGATGAAAGGGCCGATGCGCACTCGGGACTATGGCTTTGATCTCGCCTAGCTGAACGGACTGGAGATGAGAGATTGAGGGAATGTGGGAATGGGTTGACCGTATTGCCTGTTTGGGAAAGATGCCGAAGAACTGGTAGAAGAGAAAGGCATACAGGCGAGGATTGTGAAGTGATAGAAAGTTTTGCCATAATTTTTATTTACATGATCCAAATGATCCCATTTTTGTCTAAACTTCATGGTGCTTGCATGTTTTACGCCCTTCTAAATCCCTTTTATTTTCATCGAGCACAAAAAGGCATGTGCACCACACCTACAGCTTCTCCAGACGTTGCTTCCTCAAGATCTCCTCGCCGAAGCGCGCCATCTCAAACTTCTTCACCTTGCCACTTCCCGTCAGCAGCACATTGACCGGGACCCCGTTCTCCCCGAGCCAGAAGACGTGCGCCGGGGCCTTGTGCCTGCCGAGCTTCAGCTGGACCCATTCCTTGACCTGCTCATCCGTCGGACGCTTATTCCCACCCTCACTCTGCAAAAAGGCAGCGACAGCCTCACCATAATGAGCATCTTTGACACCCGTAACGATAGCGCGCGCTATGTCCGCGTGCGCCACCAGGCGCTCCTCGATCTCGAGCGGGTAGATGTTCTCGCCGCCGCGGATGATGATGTCCTTGAAGCGCCCCGTGATGGAGCAGTAGCCCTGGTCGTCGAAGACGGCCTCGTCGCCCGTGTGCAGCCACAGCACGCCGGCCTCGTCGCGGATCATGACCTCGGCCGTCTTCTCCGAGTTGTTCCAGTAGCCCGCCTGCAGCTGGTACCCCGCGATGCAGAGCTCGCCGCGCGCCCCCACGGGCACGACGGCGCCCTCGTGGTCGACGATCTTGGCGCGCGCGTGCGGCATCAGCGTGCCTACGCTCGTCAGCCGCTTCTCGATGGCGTCGTCCGTGAAGGCGTTGAAGCACGTCGGCGACGCTTCCGTCAGCCCGTAGCTGCTCGTGAACTCGGTCATGCCGAAGCGCGAGATCAGCAGCTCCATCAGATACCGAGGCACGGGAGCCCCGGCGATGATGCCTGTTCTCAGGTTCTCGCATTGAAAGCCGGGCGGCGTTGGTAGACTGAATAGGGTGTCGAACATGGCGGGCACACCGTGGACTGCTGTGCAGTTCTCGTCAGATATGGCGTGGAGCACGGCAGCGGGGTCGAACGTCTCCTCTGGATATACGATCTTTGCGCCGTGCGTGATTACGGCCATGAGGCCCAGCACAAGGCCGAAGCAGTGGAATAGAGGTGGCGGACAACATAGGATATCATCTGCTGTCAAGCGCATGCGATCACCGATGAAACGGGCGTTGTTGACAATGTTGTGATGTGTCAACATGGCCGCCTTCGGTAGTCCTGTCGTTCCACTGGTGAATTGGAGATTGCAGACGTTGTGGGCAAGGACTTTTCGGCCATGCCTAGATAAGTTGCTATTGCTCATTCTCCGACCTTGTTTGATCAGGTCGTTATACGTCGGGTAAGAACCCGACTCGCCCCTCAGGATCACAACATTTGGGCGTTGCTTCTGAGCTGCTATCTCTCCTAGCAGCTTCGAATTATCTATCTTGCCGATCTTCTGTGTTGTAAAGAAGACCTTGCAATCTACGACGCATGTCAGCTATGTCCCTTCAATTCGTATCGTGATCAAGCAGTATATACCTGAGAAACTCAACGCGTAAAGAGCTTCAGTCGGCGTGTAAGTGTTGTTTAGAATCACCAGAATGGCACCAATGCGCGCCACGGCGAAGAAGACAGCAGCATACTGCTCACAGTTCCCGGCCATGATCCCTACACGATCTCCGGCGCCAATGCCAATCGACATCAGCGCCCTCGCCAACTGGGAGCTTTGCTGATTGAGCTCATTATACGTCCACCTGGCCCCGGTCCACGGAGTCACTATACACTCTTGGGTACCATGGTGCTGGCATTGCAGATCCAGGAGCTCGCCTAACGTCAGATCTACCAACGGGGGATCAACAGGGCCGTTTAGGATCGACAGGTTCTGTCCCTGGGGTTGAGATCCGTATGGGAGTGGTTGAACAACTTCTTGTGCAGCCATGGTGTCTATTAGTTTTTGGGGATCGGGTAGAGAAACTACCATCTCGGAGTCACGACGACATATAAGTCTCTAGAAAGAGCCGGCACTCGAAGAAGAGCTGGTGGGCCTTGGCAAGGCACTTTCAAACATGACGTGAAGAAAGTGTGATGCTCCGTTGGCTCTGCGCTCCACCTGCTTTCTCTACTAAACAGAAAACAGTTGTAGCAGAATTTAGACTGGCGAGGACCCAGTAAACATGCCATGCTAGAATGCTGCATGATTGAAGCCTGGATTTACAACGGAGGATCTCTATCGAGCTAGGCCGAGATAGGTAGTTGAATGGCGACATATCTTGCAACTACGTTCCGCGGTTCCCATCGGGATAATTGAAGCCTGGAGGTTTCGACCCAAGGACCTCCCAGCTGAACTCGACAGCTGCATCGGTATTACGTATCTGTTATTAGAGAGCTGAGCAAGAACAGCTAGGAGACCTGGACCTGTGCTAGCACTCCTCAATGCTAAGTCTTACTACGATTGAGGAGTTTTCACCGGAGAGCTAGTGCTGGGGATAGATGGATGACACAAGATGTGGATCGGGAAAAAATCTAATCATCGGATCAGATAAGATTAAATCAGATCAGTGCCCCATTTGCTCCAATGCCCAGCCAAGACAGGGGTGCAAACGAAGGGTTGGAGATGGGTGCGAGATCGGACAGTGTCCGCACGTTAGAACTCGTAGTGTGTTCACCAGAAGTACTCCCGGTACTTAGATACCTGCAACTAGCCGGCATGTACAAGTCACCATTCCAACCAGGATCTCGCTGCGAGAAGTACGTTGACAGTTTGAAGCCGGTGTAAATTTGGCCCACATGATGAGGCGGAATCTATGCTATATTGGTAATAATTGGGGTGTCTAAATTCTAATGCGACAAGCCTCAGGCTTATAATACCGTCCCCTTGACTTGTTTCGATTTGCTCAATCGCATATCCCTCAACATGAGAACCGCCCCGATCTCGAGAAGTGAGACCGCCGTGCCAACAATGCACATCTTAGCCTGCGACTTTGCATAAGCAGTCACAATGGCCGAGCGGACCTCACTTCCCATTGGGTAGCTCAGCTGCTTCTTCAAGTCGGAAGCAATATGCCCTAGCTCGACCGGATTCATGTTTGGGAGCAATTCCGCTAGAGCTCCGGGAAGCGTGGAATTCCAAATCGCGCCGCTAATGGAACTACCCATGGCCGATCCAATGTAGGTAGCTAACGATAGGATAGCCATGGCAGAAGCAAGTTCCGCGTGTTGTGCAACCGTCTGAACCGCCATAGACTCGCAGATTACCAGTGTGCTCCCGCCGATAGTTAAAAGGATCTGGCAACCGATAACCCATAGGATATAAGTGTCAGGTCGTCGAAATAGGATCATGAGAGCACCGCCGATGATATGCACCGGTAAAGCTGCCACAGCCAGCCATTTAAATCGATCAGATCTGCGGATTAGATATCCTACCACAAGTCCCCATATCGATGAGCCAATACTGTAAATCTGGCCGATATATCCGGCCTTAGTAATGCTCAGACCATGAACTACCTGGAGATAGGAGGTATAATAACCGTCCCAAGCGAAGTAGGCGACGAAGATGGTCATGGATAGCAAACATGCACCCGCCACGTTGCGGGAACACAAGAGCGAGAATGCTATGAACGGCTTCTGCGTATTCCTCTCATGGAGGCCAAAAGCAACAACAAACGCGAATCCAAGGATTACAGAAGCCGTATACAGACTAAGGTGAGTGGTGCTGGTAGACTGACTCGTCAGGGAAAATGGAACCAATATCAATGCCATGCCGGCGCTCAACAGAAGCATCCCCGTGACTACACCGGTTAGTATTTCCCCGTGGCAATGATAACACTCAGGATCTTACCATCGTGTTCAACAAAGTGGCGCCGAACTTTTCCCAAGGTCCAAGGTTCCGGTTTACTAGCCTTGGGGGGAAGCAAGCCCAGTTTCTTTGCCTTTCTCATATTCAAAATAAGAATATAGAATAGCGGAGTGGACAGCAAGATGAGGAAAATCGATGAGACACCAAAAGCCCATCTCCAACGGCCATCATCAGTAAAGTAAGTAGCAATGACTGGTCCAATAAAGGTTGTAACGAGATACGGCGTAGAGCTGAAGGCGACGGCAAGGGATCGATTTTTCAGGGAGGATGTATCGGCGACGATGACTTCGAGAATGTAGGAGTAACCACTGATTCCAACTTGGTACAGGACCTGCAGCAACGGTGAGCATGTGCGACCTCGTAATTTCGCCAGGTAACACCAACTTGGGCAGCCGCATAGGTTTCGACATTCCGGCACAGAGACATAAGCAACAAGCCCAGAGCAGCAAGAAGGGTCGTCGATGCAAATCCTTGGGCGCGACCCCAAGAGTCGATGATCTTGGCTACCGGGAGCTTCAACACGCCGCTAAGGATATTCGAAACGATGGCAATGGTGGGTATCAATGAATGAGACGAGAACTCGCTAACAACATATGGCAATAAGTTGAAGATGATCTGCCACTGGAGGGCATTGGTGAAGGTACACAAAAAGATACTAGAGGGCTGTCAACATTGCACGGATCTACAAGACAACATACAAAAGTCGCTGGCATACAAGAAGTAAGCAGTCAAAAGCGCAGCTCTCGACCAGACTTGATTAATTGCATCTGCTTGCTGAACACCCCCCTGCGAAGACGAGTCGACGAGGGCTCGCTGCGGATCATCATCGTCTTCATAATCTTCGTCGTCGTCGTCGGTGTCCTCACCCTCGGGATTTACTGTGACGGTGGAGCGGTTCTTCCCATGGGTGGAGCCGTAGCTAAGTTTCCCATCACCATCGTGCTCGTCGTCACTCCTGCTCGAGGCAGGGCTGAGCAGCGGCGCCTGGCTGCTGCTGCTGCTGCTGGGGCCTAGGTCGTGCATGTTGAGAGACGTGACAACACGTCGATGAACGTTGGACATGGCGAGGGAAGGATTAAATGAAACATGAATACGGTATCCCGGGGCCTGGGTGCCTCGGGTGCCTGATCGCCTGGGTCGATGCGCCGACAGGCTGCCCATCAACATGGGGGTCACGCTGACGTGTCAGCTGATTGGATTCAGCCACGGCAGCTCACAAGTGTGCTCAGCAGTGGGTGTGGAGCCATGGGATGACTTGCTCTGTCGATAGTTGCAAAAGCAGTCTAGTTTTCAATGGGATTGGGAAGGGGAAATGATGTTGCGTCCAATAGTCAAACTGCGCTGGGGCTTGCAGAGTGCCAGTTAGATGACTCCTGTCGGGGAAACGCCTCATCATGAGACTGGCGGGGGAGATGCGGGACTGCTTCATTCAGCCACCAACCACATCGCCCTGTCGGAGGCCAGCTCCTCTATCCGTGCTAGCGCCATCTGATAAGCAAGGCGCTCCGACTAATCCCCTGTTACAGTCCCTCAAGCAAACCATATACTGTATGTACTGTATGTATCAGCTGTACCTGTCTGTATGTACTGTGTGCCAGAGTCAACGAAGACATTGGCTGTGTGCCGAAAAAGAACTTAGCGGCCTGAAAATTATCTTATCTGATCCGACGGCTCGACGTGCCAAGTCCACTCATCACCGGTTCTGCCATCGCCTACCACTCCGAGCTTAGCCCTGTGGCCCTCGACCTCATCGTGCATTGTCCGTTCTCGGCGGCAGGGCCGAAGACAGGGTCATGGGGTTCTGGATCCGCGAAATTGCTGTCGGTCGCTGTCGGCCATGGACCCTTTGACAGCATCTTTGGTACAGCTTTGTTGTACCTATTCTGTGGTCTCGGCAATGACAGCTACCTGTTCTCGCCTGTCGCCTGTCGAGACTTGATTATGGCGATGTGTCTAATTGGCATCGATCCACCCGCGACGTAGCTTCATTTGTCAATAGGGTAGCGTCGCACCACCTCTCCCCATAATCCCGCTACCGTCCCTAGCAGATTGTTTACTGCGAAAGTAGTGTAAGTGACGCGGTAGCCCATGATTTTTATCTAATCCATCGGGCTCCGCTTCCGTTTGGTGCTATGCTTTGGCGTGCGCCTGGCTCGACTTGGGAAGCCCGCAAAGGCTCATCACGGCCAATGTGGGTTCGCAATGGGGCATGAAGATCCTGTCATCGTTGCTGCTTGCGACTTGCATGAGCAAGCAAGCAAGCAGCAGCAGTAGCCGGGCAAAATTTGCGAAGATATGCTGCTAGGTACTAAGTGAAGACGACTCTCTTTTAATCATGTCCCCATCCCACCCCTTGCTTCTCTCATCCCATCCCACGTAGTCGGTGAAGCACTTGCAGGACCCGGCCACGCATTCGTTCATTCAAGATGGGTGCTAAGTCGTCACCACCAGAAAATGGAGGGGGTGATATGCCTCTAACCGAGGAGACTGCTAAGCCTTCGGTGGCATCAAGGGTGAGTTATGCACACACAAGAGCCACAGAAACCCATCTGTCTATATGAACACCACTAAACGTTGTTCAAGGTGTTAAATAGCGTCTTTCGCTATTTCCATCTGCTCGGGTACGCCGAGCCCAGCGCCCTCGACTATGCGCTGATCGGCATCGGCACCATCACCGCCATCGGCGCCGGCATCCCGTTCCCCATTCTCGGAATCATCTTCGGCCAGCTCGTCGACGACCTCAACGGCGCGACCTGCGCCGCCGAAGGCCAGCCCGTGACCGACTCGCCCCAGGACTACCAGTCCTCCATCAACCAGAAGATTCTCCTCGTCGTGGCGGCCGCGCTGGCCCAGTTTGCGCTCATCTACATATACAGCGTGTGCTGGAACCTGTTCGGCGAGAGGCTCGCGCACCGGCTTCGCGAGAAGTACTTCCGGTCCCTGCTCCGGCAGGAAGTCTCGTTCTTTGAGAAACTGCCGGCCGGCGAAGTCTCGTCCCGACTGAGCGCCGATATCACGACCATCAAGAACGGCACATCCGAGAAAGTGGGCGTTTACCTCGGCGTCTTCTCGCTCTTCGTCACCTCGTACATCATCGCCTTCATAAAGGGGCCCAAGCTCGCCGGTATCCTCGTGTCTCTGGTCCCGGCCTTCCTACTCATGACCTTTGTCGGCGGCCACTATATCGAGAAATACGCCACCAAGGCCGGCGAGCACGTCGCCTCGGCCTCCTCGATTGCGCTGGAAAGTTTGTCTAATGTGATGGTGGTTCACGCCTTCCGGGCGAACGACAGGCTAGAGAAGAAGTTCTCCGCTGAGCTCAGCTTGGCGAAGAAGGAGAGCATCAAGAAGGCCGTCGCGGTCGGAATCCAATCCGGGACACTGTATTTCATCGCTTTCGCTGCTTGCGGTCTTGCGTACTGGCAGGGAAGTATCATTATCGCAGACGTCGTTGCGGGCCGTACAACAGGCTCATCTGTCGGATCGATTTACACTATTATCTTCATTCTTGTTGACGGTAAGATCATGCGTGAGCCGTGAAGTAAGTACAACATTTGTGCTAATTCGGTATGCAGCTTCCATTGTAATTAGTCAAGTTTCGCCGTACTTGCAGATATTCGCCTCCGCGGCGGCCGCTTTGGATAAGCTGAAGACAGACATTGACCGCCGGTCCAAGATTGACGGCACAGCTGAGAACCCCGATGAGGCGTCGGCCCATTCGCCTGAGGTATTCGAAGGCGACGTACGTCTAGCGAATGTGGCATTCACATACCCTTCCAGGCCCGATGTCCCCATCATCCAAGATTTGTCTCTGCATTTCCCAGCCGGCAAGACCACAGCGATCGTGGGAATGTCCGGTAGTGGCAAGTCCACGATTGCCGGTCTAGTGACTCGATTGTACGATGCCGACAGCGGTGATTTATTCGTGGACGGGCGCAACATCCGCGACATCAACGTGCGTCAACTGCGAAGTTACATCGGCCTTGTGCAACAAGATCCCATGCTTCTGAACCGTTCGGTCCTCGAAAACATCGCTCTCGGCTTGGTCAACTCTTCCCGTCCAGAGCACGCGCAGTTCCAATCAATCGTGCTCAGCAACCAGTTCTTCGAAATTGCGGAAGCGGTGCGCGGTGGTGAGGATCTTCTGAAGGCGGCGGAAGCCCATGGCGAGCTGACGCTTAAGATTGCTCGCATGATCTTGGATGCTGCGGACCTAGCGGATGCCGGTATCTTCGTGGGCAATCTCGAATTCGGCCTCGGCACGATCGTGGGACCCAATGGTGATCTCCTTAGTGGTGGCCAGAAACAGAGGGTGGCTCTTGCTCGGGCACTAGTGAAGGACCCGCGAATCCTAGTGCTAGACGAGGCTACATCCGCGCTTGATTCCGCCAGTGAGCAACGCATCCAAGCTGGTATCGAGAAGGCATCGAGAGGCAGGACGGTGATAGCAATCGCCCATCGACTTGCCACTGTTAAAAATGCTCATAAGATTGTGGTCATGCGTAATGGAAAGTTCATCGAGGAAGGCACTCACACTGAACTGATGACGAAGGACGCCGACTACGCCGCGCTCGTGAGACTACAAAATGTGGGATCCGAAACCTCCAGCATCAGCACCACACAGGAAAGCAAAGAATCGATCGACACAGCCGAAAAGCCCAGCTCCTTTGATAATGAAAAGGTGGGAGAAACAGCTGAAATAGTTGAGCCCAGCGAACAAGAAGAGACAGTTCAAGATCTCACGGAGGAAGAGCCTACTCAACCAGCCTGGTACACACTCAAGAAGTTGGGAACATTCACACGACCCTATCTGTTATGGATATTTATAGCATTCTTTGGATCACTCATCGTCGGAGGCACATATCTAGGCTCGGCTCTCATCTTTGGAAACACCATCAACGCTCTCAGCCCATGCAACACCGACACGGCCATCAAAGCTGCAGGAAGCTTCTTCGGATTACTCTACTTCATCCTTGCTATTGCCGAGTTCTTCGCTAATGGAACCAGCTGGTCGGTATTCGGCCTGGTGGCCGAGAAGGTCTTGTACCTCATCAGAGTCCTGTCGTTCCGGTCATTGTTTGATCAGGACCTTCAATGGCATCAATCCAAAAACCGAACACCGTCGTCATTACTCTCATTTATCACAAGCGATACAGCGGCCATTGGAAGCTTGACAGGATCCATCGTCGGGACTTTGTTTTCTGTGTCCGTCAATTTCATCGGCGCCATCATTCTCTCGCACATTATCGCGTGGAAGATCGCGGTTGTGGGACTCGCTATCGTGCCTTTGATGCTTGGCTCTGGGTTCATGAAATTGTGGATTGTCGCTCGATTCGACGAGAAGCACGGGAAAGCGTTTGAGAAATCGGTTGGGATCTCTGTCGAGGCTGTCAACTCTATCAAGACCGTCGCCGCTCTTTCCTTGGAGCAGGAGATCATGGGAACCTACCAGCGCTCCATTGCAGCGCCTCGCAAGGAGGTGACTCGCTCTATCGTCTGGTCCAACATCTTCCTGGCATTGTCCATGAGCATCTCTAACCTCCTCTACGCACTCATCTATTGGTGGGGCTCGAAGCAGATCGTGTCAGGACTGTACACACAAGCGCAGTTCTTCATCGTCCTCATTTCACTTCTGGTGAGCGCTCAGCTCTGGGGCCAGTTCTTCACCCTCGCCCCTGAGATCACCCGAGCGGTCAAAGCGGCAGGGCGCATCTGCGCTCTGATCGACCTTGGATCATCAGGTTATACAGGCAAGTTAAACGACGCAGAGGCCATGGTGGAGTCGAAGACACCAACAACAGCGTCAGGCTCAGGACTTGCAGTCAAATTCAGACAAGTCAAATTCTCTTACCCTGCGCGACCTAACCGTCAAGTTCTGAAGGGACTCGATCTTGATGTGTCACCGGGCCAATTTTGCGCCCTGGTCGGACCCAGTGGTGCTGGCAAGTCCACCGTCATATCGTTACTGGAGCGCATGTACAGCGTCGAGTCTGGCACCATCGAGGTTGGAGGTTTCGACATCAGCTCGAAGAGAGAACCCATATTCCGAGACGAGATCGGACTTGTGCCACAAGATAGTGTGCTCTTTGATGGCACAATCCGCTTTAACGTAGCACTCGGAGCGCGGCCGGGCGTTGAGCCATCGGACGCTGATATCGAGGAGGCTTGCAAGTTGGCGAACATACACAACACAATCGCAGCGCTGCCAGACGGATACAACACCCAATGTGGAAACAACGGCGGACAGCTCTCCGGAGGTCAGCGACAGCGCCTCTCCATCGCTCGAGCGCTCGTACGGAAACCGCGACTGCTGCTCCTCGACGAGTCGACGAGCGCGCTGGACGCCGAATCCGAGAGACTGCTACAAGACGGGTTGGAGAAGGCGACGCGGGGTATTACTGTTGTGGCGATTGCGCATCGCCTTCACACGATCCGGCGCGCCGACGTGATTTTCATGATCGAAGACGGGCAGTGCGTCGACAAAGGCTCACACGAGGAGCTGATGGTGCGCAGCGAAAGCTATCGAGTGAACGTCCTGCATCAGACCCTGGATGGTTAGAGTAGGCAGGGGAAGCAAAAGCGATCATCGAATTCAACAATAAGCATCACGGATTAGCGGAATGAAGAAAGGGCATCCCGGCCTGTCAGTCAGTCGCAGGGGCTGAGGGGAAGCAGGGGAAAAAACTAAGATCGGGCTAGGGAAGGGCTGTGCATATGAATCAACCTTAGACGGACACAAAAACTCAAACAGAGACCACACTAATGACACTATGTAAATAATCAATCAATCACAGTTCCAATAATGGCTGAGGGCTGGTCCCGTACCCCAGAATTTGAAATGAGGCTATCGTCACATTCGCGGGGATGTTGGAGAAAGTTGGGGAAGGGGGCTCCTTCCGTTGCTCCTAGTCAAACACGACCCCAGGCCGGCTGCGAGGACCAATCAGAGCAACGGATGAATCCCTTGCACCGAGATCAAGCAGCTCGAAGCAACGTGGGGTGGCGCCGTAGTGGAGGGTAGTGGAGGGGTGGTGAGGGGATCAAGCACCATAGCAGACCCCAGCAACCCCAGCAACCCCAGCTTGTCCGCGGGAAGGGGGGGTCTCCGGGGGGCCAACATAGAGGGGTCGGGGGCTAGGGCGCGGCGTAGCGTTCCCATAGGCATGGTTAGTTTGAGATAGTGCGGGATAGTACGAAATAGTCTCTGACATCCACGATGTCAGACCAAAAGGCTCGTTTCTGGTATGCTTGGCTAGCTGGCGCGAAAGGGTTTGGTTGGCGATCTCTGGGCTGCGCTCCCAGCGTTGTGGATTCGAGAGATGCGCCTAGACTTACTGTAGTCGACGGTAGCGCAGGTGGCCAACCACGGGCACGAGGGGCAGTCTTACACGCTGAGAATAAGCGCAGACGACTATGAGCCAGCTCCAGCGTATTTGTCTGCTTTAGTTCTAGATTTTCTGGAGCGTCTGTGGCTTCCGTTCTGCCGAGGGCGCAGACGAAACGACAGATGCAGGTGGCTTGCATGCAAGAGGGCACGTGTGACGGATGAGATTAGGATATGGCTTAGAGCACCTATGAATTTGCTGGTAGAGTATGGATTAGAGTTATGGGCTAGAGCATGGGCCAGAGCAAGGGTTGGAGGTAGCTGGCATGGATGGATGGGTTAGAGAATGGGATCCATGGATCCAAGGGTTGGGTAGTAGGTAGATAGAGAGAGAGACTATGAGTTAGAGCATGTGTTATTGGAAGCTCACAACATTGAGCCTTGGAATGGGCCACGCGGTGTCAGGGCTACCAGCAGGTGCTAGCAGTAACCTCGAAACTTAGTAACCATCCATCTCCCCATCCCAGTCGTCCGTCACCAGCGAAACCAGTCGAGCCAGTTAGGGGAGAGGCTCCCGGGGCACAGGGAATGAACACAGGGACCAACGGGGGAGATTCAGGCACCCCCAAAGCGGGACTCGGGGGGCTAAGCCACTGGAAAGCAGCAGTTGCAGCAAGGTGGCTCGGGTGGGTCGACACTACGTAGACCATCACCCAACCTCACGCTGCGAGGCCCGTACCCTCTACTTCTGGAGGTTCCGCTCTCTGGTGTGGTGGTACCTGCCTTCGCCCACCTCCGTCGCAGCCAAACAGGAGACACTACGTCACGGCAGAGGTAGTGCGCAGCACCTAGATAGCGCATTGCATGGCATCGCATGGCGTTGCTTTGACTGCTGTCATAACATGCCGACAAGCACAGACACCACTGGTTACAGCCTGCATCCCGAATTGTTTCTAGCGGCGCATCATCACCACCCATGCTGTCCTGGGCATCCAGGGTCCCGACCCCAAGACAGAAAAGAAAAAAAAAAGTTGGAAAGGCGGGATGCTCAGAACTGCCATCCGTCATGCAGGACGCGGTGCAACAGAACATGGCCGTCTGGACGGTGCCCACGCTTTCCCAGCTGCAACCGCCGTCATGCTGGCTCGCTCATGGTCCGTCGACGAGCGCTTAGTCTGCCCCCCCTTGCGCTGCTAGTGGCAGGAGTGTCCGCGGTAGCGGGGCGAACCACGCGATGTGGGCATCCCCAAACCACCCCATACCCATGGTGATCGTCACCCCTCGTTAGCTGACTCCAGCATCCCACATACCCACATAGTCTCTATCGGAATTCGACTATGGCCTCTGACAACGTGAGGGGTAGTTCTCTGGGGTCGCTGTGGCCGTGGTGGGCGCGGTGGGCTCCTGTTCGCGTCCGCCCTAGTGTCGATGGGAAAGTGAGCCAGAGCCAGTCCAAGGGGCCAAGGGGGCCAAGCATACAACTCTGGGAGAGATGAGATCCACGAGTCTTGAATGCTTCACATGAGTATATATAGGTCCTCATGCCTCGACCATCAAGGTATTATTCTCTCTCATCATCACAATCACAACCATCCAACCTCTCCAATCACAACAACAACACTTCCGTTCTCCGAACATCAACCTTTTAACCTTATTCAATATGTCGAACACTCAGATCCCTACCGAGCAGTGGGCCCAGGTCCTCGAGAAGCGAGGTGGCAGTATGTCTTGCCCTTCACTTCACTCCTTCTCTTCATCATCGAATAGTCGAGCTAACACTCTCTCCCAGACATTGTCTACAAGAAGATTGCCGTCCCCAAGCCCGGCCCCGATGAGGTCCTGGTCAACATCAAGTACTCCGGTGTCTGCCACACCGATCTCCACGCCATCAAGGGTGACTGGCCCCTTGACACCAAGATTCCCCTGGTCGGTGGCCACGAGGGTGCCGGTATCGTCGTCGCCCGCGGCGAGCTTGTCAAGGATGTCCAGATCGGCGACTACGCCGGTATCAAGTGGCTCAACTCCTCGTGCATGAACTGCACTTACTGCCGCACATCCGACGAGCCTCTGTGCCCCCAGCCCGACCTCTCCGGTTACACAGTCGACGGCTCCTTCCAGCAGTACGCCATCGGCAAGGCCCAGCACGTTGCCCGGATACCCAAGGACTGCGATCTTGAGGCTATCTCCCCCGTTCTTTGCGCCGGTTTGACCGTCTACAAGGGTCTTAAGGAGTCGGGTGCCCGCCCTGGCGAGTACGTCGCCATTGTCGGTGCCGGTGGTGGTCTCGGAAGCATGGCTGTCCAGTACGGTCGTGCTATGGGTCTCCACGTCATTGCCATCGATGGTGGCGCCGAGAAGGAGCAGGTTACCAAGTCTCTTGGTGCTACCGCCTACGTCGACTTCCTGTCCTCCAAGAACCTTGTTGAGGACGTCAAGAAGGCCACCCCCGACGGATACGGTCCCCAGGCCGTCCTCCTGCTCGCTGTCAGCGAGAAGCCCTTCCAACAGGCTGCTGAGTACGTCCGCTCAAAGGGTACCATCGTCTGCGTTGGTCTGCCCGCCAACGCCTTCCTGAAGGCTTCCGTCTTCGACACTGTCACTCGGTATGTTCCAATCCTCCCCCTTTCCTACGCTTTCGACTCCCTGAACAATTGACTAACAAACGCAACAGCATGATCAACATCAAGGGCAGCTACGTCGGTAACCGACAGGACACCGCTGAGGCCATCGAGTTCTTCCGCAGAGGTCTCATCAAGGCTCCCTACAAGGTTGTTGGCCTGAGCGAGCTCCAAGGCGTCTTCGACCTGATGGAGCAGAACAAGATCGCTGGCCGATACGTCGTTGACACCAGCCGATAAATGTATTAATATTTTACTGTGGATTATTATCTGTCCTATATATAATATGTAGTATGAGCGCAACTGCCGCAAATGAATGAAATAAGTTAAAGCCAAACAATCAATTCTCCTTTTGAGTGATCCCTTGTCCGCCAGACAGTTTGAATGACAGGTACTAGCAAACTGCGGTACGACCCTACTGGCAACGGATTCTATCCTAAGTATTGGATTGCCGTCTACCACAGCCTCCATGGTATTATCAACCTCAAATTTTCTATTGGGATTGAAGGGCCACGCTATCTCGCTATGGAACCTGCCCCAGACTGTCCTCATTCCCCGTACCCCAGCTTCATGGGGTAGATCTTGCAGCCCTCTTCGACTGGGGACACCAAAACCTGGAGGACTCGCCCTGCATCCTGACTCGGCCCACAATATTAAGCGAAAAGCGTCATATCGAACGATGGCGTTCGGCATCGGTCAAGAACAAGCTTTCGAAGCAATTGACTACGAAACCAACACGACCATTGACCAATCGATTCGGCCCCAGAGGAACGGAATCGCCGACTCTATCTCGACAGACTAGCTCAACACATCGGCGGCCGCACTTGAGGAAGTAAGCCACGTGGAAAAAACATGTTGAGAAGGGCTCTACTACTAGCTAGTAAGTTTTTCTTTTCGGGCTGTCCCATTCACCCGTTCGTTTCTTAGTTCTCCTAGCGACCTTCTCATTACTCGCTCACTTCCTCGTGTCAGATGGAGACTGATCTTGAGCTAGGCTTTCCAAGATTTGCCAGTCCCCCGCTATCTATTTCTTCGCAGTCTAGCAGGTGAGACAGGAGGCAGGTAAGCATAGTACTACCTACGTACCGTGGTCGGATACCGATGATCTGAAGCTGAGGCATCTAAGATTTTCGCCAAGGGCCGTTCGTCAGCAGGAGAATACACATCCAGCAAGGAGAGGGGGTCCGAACATCTTCTTCTGCAGCAAACTGAGAAAATTGTGGAGTTGGCTTTGCACTCGCCATGCTAACTTCTGCCAGTCCACTCGCCCCCTTAGCACGCCTATCTCCCTAGCACGCCGCCTCCTTAGCAGCTTATCTCCTTAGCCACTGTCGAGCCTGTCAACTGACCTCACAGCGTACGTACCCTACTTACACGATGCATACCGACTAGCCTACCGGTGCGGGCTTTTGGTTTTTGGGGATATTTTATATGGGGGTATAGGTTTCAAATCACGTCTTAGTGCCAAGCTATTCTCAGTCCGACTGCGCCCTCCTATTTGTGTACCCGACTACAGCACCTAAGCACCTACTTACCGCAGTAAGTATAAGCTTTTGCAAGTATTTCCCGCAAACATTACGTGTCAGCCAAGGCCTGGGTTATATTGCAAAGTAGGTGGGAAAGGGAAAAGCAGACGGACGGAAAGAGTATGAGGGCGTTTCGTGGACGAACGGAGGTGCGGGATTGATAAGTAAACCTAGTAAGCACCACCACTGGGCAGCGAGCAAGCAAGCACATGATGAACTTAGGGGAACTGAACTAACTAATTGAATCGCAACTGCAAATCAGGTCGCCGCGTGACCCTCTACACGAAGGTTGTGCTGGATCCGATCCCAGGGGCCCAATTCTTGCGAACGGAAAGATGGCTGGCTGGCTGGTGTGGAAGGATTTGACGATTCTATCGCGGAGCGATGGGGTGGGCTTAGGTAATTCCAGTTACTTTTCTGAGATGCTCAATTCTTGGAAATGTTCCATTCAGCTTCTGCTAATGGGGCTGGAGCAACGATAGGTTTCATTCACATTCCCGTCTCGCCTCAACAACAACAAGCCTGAACGTGATAATTGCCTACTAATTATTTAGGTACCCCTGAAGGCCAAACTGCGACCGACAAATTGCCTTTTACACCCGACATCGCAAATCGCAGGTGACCCGACCATTTTTTTCTCCCCCTATCATCGCGTCATACATCCAATGTAACATACCTCTCCATTTCACAGAAGCGGTGGGCAGGCAAAAAGTGGACAAGCCTCATAACCTTATGCAAATCATCTATGCGCAACAATCTCATAAGATAGCAGAGACGTAATGTTTTGATATCGATGCCTGGGTCGGCCTGCCTTATCGTCCCATGGGGCCCTGCCGATCGTTGGAGAACGAAACGGGGAAATGGGTAATGCCATAAATGGGAGTGGGGGACGGAGGGGCATGGGCATCTTTTTTTTCTTAAAAAAAATCTTTGGCCGGTGCAACTGCGGCCGTAGCGGGCCCGGGTCACCGCGCGCCCGCTGGTTGGTTTCGGTATCATGAATGAGACGAATCTTGGCCGTCGTCATTGTTCTCCATCAGGGCGCGCGTTGCCTCAAATCCCCCATCCCTCCATCCCTCCCATCCAACGTACCTTGCTTAGGTACCTGCATGATTGATGGTGTGTTGGGTCAGATCGACGTCGTTGGAGGCTGAGAAAAAGGCTTCGCATCAGTTTTATTAGCCAAGACCAGACGCTTTTTTTGACGAGCGGTCACCGAGGTTTCTTGAGGCTTGATGACGCTGTGGTCGTAAGATGTCCCCAGCTCTGGATCCTTTGAATCCTTGGTGAGCGCCAAGATCCAGAGCGGATGGTCCGCCCGGCAGATGTCGATTGGCATGTAAAGCATCGCTGTAGATCATTGAATGCGGCTCTGCAAGCTGACGTAGGCAATCCGACGTTCCCTGAGATGTATTCTGCACGTCGGCGATACCTTGTAGGCCTCAAATCCCGGGTTTCCAGTCAAGACAATCACGACCCTTGTCCTACCAGGTGAAGCGAAACCTTGCCAGACAAATCGATGTGATACAGTACTGTAGGTCTACTGAGATGCGACGGCGCGCTCTGCCAAGAAGTGAGCCCCAAGAAGCAGTTATGGGTGAATTGCATTTTGAGAAATTCATGACTTGATGTGACCGTCGTAGGTAGCTGCCAAGTTTCTGATTACCTATCTCCTCCCATCTGTGTCCCAATTGGAGACGCAGCAGTGTCAACAGCACCTTCTGCCCGAGGTTTTCTCATTGCCACGTACAAGATGAACTCTACCTCAACTTTGACGCAATGACGAGGACGTCGGCAATGATGAATGACAACATAAAGGCACTTCATCTTAGGCCGCTCCTTCGACCATGGCCACCCACATCGACTCATGATAGAGTCTGGAACATAGAGTGGAAGACATATGAATCACTATCTATTAGAACAGTGTCCCAACGAACACCGTCTACAGGATGTCGTCTCTAGTGTATCATGAATGTTTCCAACTACTTTACATAGTAGGACAGGGATGCTGTCACCAGCACCTTCTGTGAAAAGACGACTTCCTTATCGTCACTCTCTTTCGCAAGTAAACGTAGATAGGAAAAGCTAATTGTGCCATGAAGACGCAACACGATCTTCCTTTTATGTAATTCCAGGATAACGTGGTCGTGATGTTCAGCGTTTTCGGGATATTTTGAACCTGTGCATAGGTACGCAACTTGTGGTCCGGGATCTCTTCGGTCTCTCTTTCAATAAGTTCAGCCTCACGCTGCGCATGTCGCTGTCGCTCAGCTTCCGTGCCGGCGTTGTTCTCTGAGTGCAGATGATGATAAATGATGCTCGATTGTGTGCGTCAGAAAAGTTGAGCACACAGCAGATAAGATTTATTCTTGTCGTTACTGTCACTGTCGCTATCACTACCTACCTAGGGAGGTAGTTATATATCGCAGCATCAACGCTCGGGGTCACATTCAATAGATGCAACCAAACATCCGAGCGAACTATGACAAGATCGCGAAAAGAGAGTTTGAAAGGCAGACAACGGTAGGCGAATGAAACTCATACCCAGGTACAGGAAGTTGAAATGTGGGTGATGAGGAATTGACGAGTTTTCTTCTTCGCAGCCGTAATGAATTAGAGCATGCAATGAAAAAAAGTGGTTGTCAAGCATTTCCGTCAAAGACGAAGGCTGCAAGACGGCCTTGTGTGTGATAAGAAATTGTGCGAATCCGAAGACTCTGCAAACTTTCGCGTCAGAAGACACAGGCAGGAAGCTACGCCTTGAGGTGTTTGTGAACGAAAAATTGCAGAGAACGAAATCTCCAAGAGCCAGCTCCGCTCCCGGTACCAAGGCGATCATCTACTGACAGGGTATCCAAGCCCATCAGCAACAACCGCGCACCCTTCCTGGGCGTTTCCATGTCTCTTCAGCTGATTCTCATCACCGGGAGGAAGGTCCATCTGAGCATACGAGGGTCATGCACACTGTCTCCGAAGAGAGGCCACTCGACAATGAGGAGACACCTTGCCGTCCGAGCCTCACTGCCGATGACGGCCCGTCGAAGATCTATCGCAGCCCGAGAGCGTTGACAGATCCAGCCGAGGCATGACCACTCCACGCACCGAGAGCACATCACAGGCTTGCGCCATCGGGTGGCGGGGGGAGGTCCTCGTTAGTCCACGGAGCTCACAGCGTGGTTTCCCGAAGGAAGACGTATCTGAGCAGGTCCCGAGGCGTCCAGGCCTGACGAAAAAGCAGACTGATATGGAAAGGCAAAACACAAAGCAGGAAGGGATCTCACTGACTTTACCCTCTTGGCCTCAGATACCTCCGAGGACGAGGGACAAGGGCCGGCGACGCGAGGTACAGGGACGCAGCCTTTGTGCCGAAGCAGTGCGGCCAACGGAAAAGCGTGTGTGTAGCGGTCTCGTGGTGATACGCAAGCGGCGGCTGTAAGGTCTGGCTACACGGCATTTGGGATGGACTGGTCTCCTCTTGACAGTTACGTCCTGCGTGCTCTCTGTCGCTCAGGTTCTGCTGCGAGAGCCGACTCCTTTGCGTGTTCAGGGACCTTTTTGGAAGATTGGGGGTTGTCTGACATGAATTAGCATATATGAAATTGGAAAGGGTTCAATGGGAGGGTTCTGAAGGAAATGGGAATTTCATCTGTGTACCGCCCAATGGCACCTGGGCAAGGCAGTAACTACAGTTGAAGACTAATGAGCAAGGTTAGCTTCAGCCAAAATGATGCCATGGGATGTGTTGAACTTACCACTTGTTGTGAACATGTCGGACTGGGTAGCGCTTGCGTGGAAGCCAATCTGTGAGAGGGTCAATCAATCATGATGTTCTGGTAACACTAGAGATGAACTGAGAGAGCTAGGCGCTGTGCCAAAGCCAAAGGAGTGACGAGAAACTGTTCTTGATGAGACGGGGTAGGTGACAGCTAAGTCATGCGACGCTGTCGCAGGTGTCAGAGGGGATGAGAGGTGTGTCATGCAAGTGCTGAAAGACATATGAGAACAAGCACATGCTTGACTGGCGGATGTGTGAAGGATGCGTAGAGCAATGCCAATAGGCAACTGGGGATGAAGGAAATGGAGTTGTGATTGCAGATGGAGGGTTGGGAAGGGTGCTTGATGGAATATATAAACAAGCCATGACAGAATTTGGTGGAAGATGTGGAAGTGAAGATGGAAGATGGAACAATGACAACAAATGAGGATGCAGTAGTATGGAATTGAATCTGTGTCAACAAGGTAATGGATGCGAAGAGTCACAAGTGTAGGCAAGTGGTGTAGGGTAGGAAGGTGGTGGTGGTAGTGAAGGTGGTGGTGGTGGTGGTAGGCAGGCAAAGTCAAGTGAATGTAAGTAGGTACTTGGGTACCTTCCATCTGGAGAGATGGCAGGCAAATGACACAAATGGCAGGAAGGTACCTAGACCAAAGTACTCACTCGAGGAAGTGATGCAAACTGCTGAATGGACAGGAAAGGGTGTAGTGAGGCTGCAGAGTCGCTGGTGGAAGCCCGGGCTGAATGTAGGCCCGACTCGAAGGACTCCAAAAGAACAAGACAAACCTTGAGAAAGGGCAAGATGAGAGCGACAAATGGAGAAAAGTGCATACCTTCGTATGTCCGCTGGACAGTGGCATGTTGGAAGATGACAGGCGTGTTCAATGTACTGGACGAACAGTGACTCGGAAAGGAATGATGTGCCATTGACTTGTCTCCGGCAAATGGGAATTCGCAGGCTTCCGGTACGATCTTGGGGTAGATACAAGCACGGGGATACGAAGTTGCTTTGCGAAGCGAGTTTCGGCGAACCTACTACAAGCCTTCGCGGGGTGTGAACTGAGACTAGGAAGCAGTGAAAGTGTGAAGAAACAGAGATGAGAAAAGCAGAAGTGGAAAGTGAAGAAGAGGAAGTGTAGAAAAGCAGAAGTAGAAGAAACAGAGACAGAAGTGGAAGAGACAAGAGTGGAAGGGCAGAAGTGGAAGTGTGAAGAGGTGGAGGTGTGGGTGACGGCGTGTGGGAGAGGAAGTAGGGTATAAATAGGTTGGGGCGAAGGTGCAGAAGAGAGAGAGAGAGGCGAGCCGAGGTGGGAGAAGTATGGAGGTGAAGAAGGGCGAGAAGGCAGTAGGAGGGCTGGGGAGATTAAAGAAGGTCAGGGAAGCCACCTAAGGCAGAGAGATTGGTGCAAGGCAATAGCAAGCCAACCTAGGCTGCAGGTGGGTGCCTAGGTAATTGATGTTGTGATTTGTTTGCTACCTAGGTAGCACCTTTGAGTAGTTGAAGTGGAAGAATTGCATAACAAGGGAATAACATAGGCCTTGAATTTGATATGAGGTAAGGTAGGTTGCCATGGCTAACCTTGGGCTCCAAAGGCGAGTGTACTTACAGCCTCGGCTCGGCCGTAAGTGACCTAGTATGTATGCGCAGGATGTAATGGCAAACATTGCAATAATAGAGAATGCCAATAACTATTGCATAGTAGCAAGAAAGTAATCGTCGATGTTGGGCTTTATGTTGCAGATTGCAAGACATACAATAATTGGGCAATTCAAGGTCAAGCAATCATTATTCTAGCATGCACGAGGATTTCCCCAGGCAGGCACTCTTATTATTTGCAGCAAGCTACTTTCTCTTCAAATCGCAGGTCAGGAAGCTTAAAAGAAGAATCAGTACAGTATGCTAAGTTTCGAAATATCATTGTAGGTACATCATGTCAGAACTCTAACGAAAGCAACACCTCCCGCAAGCTAGGTGCGGAAGCAGAAGAATAAGCCAAATAGTCCTCGTCTACTCTCTTCTCGTCGGCCACTAAAGGCCATATGAATTGATAATCAAAGAGTCAATAGCCTCATTAGTCATCGACCTACATGTATATCATGACACCGTACCAGACATATACCACCGACATTTGTCTTTGGAGCTCATCTATTGACTCGCAGTCGTCCACGCTAGCTCCCAGAGGACTGGTCAGGTGGACTAACGCTGAGTGCCCAGCTAATCTTTTTTCTTCGCGGGATTGAACCGTCTTGTTTGGTACTACTTCGTCGTTGTACGATTTTGTTATCTTTCTCGGCTTGTTGTTTTTCCCGGTCGGAAAGGAACTGTTCAACTGTCTCGTTGTCGCTGCAACTTGCTAGGACGACTGACGTTAGACCCTTGTTGTCGCAACGACTGATCGATGCACCGTGATCCACAAGTAACTTCACGGCGCCGATATGTCCATGAAATGCCGCTAGATGTAGAGGCGTTCGTCCTGTATTGTCAGGGACATCCGCGCTGATAGATTTTGTCGTCATCTCGTCCAACAGTAGCTTCACAATGACCTCGGAACCACTTGCAGTGGCTAGATGTAACGGCATGTGGCCTTGCATGTCTGTTGCTGACACATCAGCTCCATCTTTGATCAAGAGACGAACTACTTCCAAGCTCTTGCTCTGCGCAGCCTGGTGCAGTACACTCCTTCCGAAAGTGCTTTGGCCCGAAACCATGGCGCCACTCTGGAGCAAGCATTTGACCATATCTAGGTCTCCATTCAGAGCTGCAAGTCTTAAAGCTTCATTTTTGGTTTTAGGATCGATACCCCAATTAAGGAGTCGCTTCGCTATGCTAGTCCTACGCGTCGTGACCGCCCAGTGCAAAGGAGTAAAATCTTCCGTGGGCTCCTTTGCGGTAACATCAGCTTGGCGACCAAGAAGCAATTCGACAATAGCCATATTGCCGTTGCGTACAGCATGAGAGAGTGGTGTCAGGCCAAATCGGTCCCTGACTTCGACGTCCACCCCTTCATCTACTAATTGTTTGGCCTCAGTTGATGACTCTTGCTGCACTGCCCTCGTCAACTTGGCAGATTTGCTCTTGATGTCTGCGAACTCTTCTAGACACTTGCTGCAGAAGAACGTGTCGAGCTCGTTGCTGGCTTCGCATCTCTTTTTCATGTTTTCGACTAAATCGACAATATGGGGCCTCTTTTCCATATCTTCAATCATTTGGAGACACCAGTCCAAAGGTATTTCGAGATCAGGATCATGACTACACATTTTGTGTAGCCACTTCCGCAACCGAGGAGTGCTCTCGCCATAGAGAACGTCCGCCTTGTTTTGTTGGCCAGCGCGCATGTGGCGATGGAGATCTTGGACGGAGGAACCTGCGAGATGGGCTAAAACTTCAGCAAAGATACAGCCAAGCGCAAAAAGGTCCGTCTTTATGTTTCTCTCGCCACTGCTGATAATCTCTGGTGCTGCATAGCGTCTGGTGATTTGGCCTGCTGACGTGTTCTCTGTTTTGCCGTAGCTATCCGTGAACTGGAAGGCGCTGCCGAAGTCGGTGAAGAGGACATCCGAGCCGTGTATAAGGATATTGCTGGCCTTGATGTCCTTGTGTCGTAACCTACAAGCATTGTTCAGGAAACTGAGTCCTATACTGAGGCATCCGAAGAGCCGCCTCAACAACATGTGATCGGGATTATCCCCGGTGCGTAGATATTGTTCCAAGTTCCCATTATCTGCGGCTGGATAGAGAATGATGCCCATATCATGTTTATGCTTGTATGAGCCAACAAAATCGACGATGTGGTGGTGCCGACCTAGATTTCGCAAGATCTTCATCTCGTTCTCAAGGACTTTGATTGTCTCCTCCCTATCCGTCTTGGGGCGTTTTCGGGCAAAGATGATTGGCTCCCCTGAATCGCGTCCATGGACATATGTGACTCTGTCAACAATTGAAAATGATCCGTCGCCAAGCTTGCCGTGCCCACTCTGGAATGGTAGGAACTCGTTGTCCCCAAATAAAGTCTCTTTCCTGTCGAAGCGGAATGTTCCGAAGCAGCGTACTTGTTCTTCCCTGAAAACACTTTGAGCCTTTGCATCATTTGGCACCAGACTCGATACAACATCATCTGGAAGAGGCAACTTGTCATCTGAGATAGTCTTGTCAATATTGTTGAAGGCTGATGTATCCACCCCCGATCGAAGCAGGATTTGACAGATCCGGATACTTTTGGAGAGGTTGTTCCAGTTCCAAGGGGTCTGTATATGACGCCCGTGTGTGTTGTTCCACTTCATATGCAGATCACGCAATGCCTTACGTCCTTTCTGGACATCATCCTGAGTGATCCGGGACGAACCGACAGCCTTGATACTATCCCAAACTGGACAGTCCATTATGGATGTGTGGAAACCTTGAAGCTCAACTTTGGCAGGCTGGTGATTAGAAAGGCGGACTAAAACGGATCAGACTCTGGGGTGTTCTTTATCAAGTTTTTTTGCAGTCGCAGTTCAAGGCCAACGCCCACTCCAATACACCAAGACCCCTCAGTCCTAAAATCAATTCGCGGATGGCACCCTGACTTCGGACGCATCAGAAAGGGGCCGTATGACATGCCCCACCCACCCTATCGCTTCATATTCATCGACAATTGGATGGGAAAATGGTGATACAGCAGCTTTATGCCGATCAGAGGCAGGCTCTCGGGTTCACGAACTTAACTAGGGTTGCACGTCAGCTCAAGATCATGTAAGTGGTGGTTCTTGTATACTATTGGGCATACTGGCGAGACTGGGCTTGGTTCCGATATAGAATTTTCGTTTGCAAGGATTCTTACTTTCAGCCGTCTGCAAGCCCAGGGGTCGACCAGACTTTCACTCATCGACTGCCCAATTGAGTATCATCGACACGTCTACCGGTGTAATGTGGTGGTCAATATCGCTGCACTGCAGCCAAACCACAAGGGCTGTTTGGGGGGACTCGGCAATTGATGATGGGCGATTCGGCAGCCTTGGACACGCAAGTTTTCTACAAAACACCGACCTCGCTTCGAACGGTCCCTGTTCATCTTCAACATAAACAATAAAAATGAGAACATAGCTTATCCGCCACTAGCCTGTGTGAGCCTCAACATGGAGGTCCAGAGAAAAAGACTGTTTATCCTTTGCGATGGCACCTGGCAGGATGGTGTTAACAACAGGTGTCCTCTGACTAACGTTGCGACACTTGCAAGGTGCCTCTCTCCCGTGGACCAGGAAGACTGTCTTCAATTAGTGTACTACGATAGCGGGATCGGGAATGGAACTAGCAAGCTCAATATTGGCATTGATGGCGCAACTGGAAGAGGTTAAATACTAACAGCCCTCTTGGTTGTCGCTAAACTAACAGCTCGGTAGGGATATCGGCCAAGATTAGGAACGCATATAGCTTCATCTCGCACAACTATAATTTCGATCGCCTACTAGCTGATGAACCTGACGAGATAGTGCTAGTGGGGTTCTCGCGGGGTGCCTTCGCAGTTCAATGCATCGCTTCGTTCATAAACCAGACTGGCTTGTTGCACTGCCAATACCTTTATTACCTGCGCGGCCTTTTCACGCTTTGGAGCCGCCAGGACTTCAAGAGGTGGGGTCCAGGAGATCCCAATCCAGTGAGGACGAAGCTGGATGAGTATATCCCCAAACTAAAAGACGAAGGCATTCTTCACGAAGTAAAGATAAAGGCCCTCGTTGTCTGGGATACGGTCAGCGCTCTCGGGCTACCAATATTACACCTCGCTCCCAGGCCACTCGCATTCGTGGGGAAACAGGTCCCAGGAATTGTTGAGAATGCTTTCCAAGCATTGGCTCTGGACGAGCGCAGAAGAAAGTGCCAGCCGCGGGTGTGGAACTCGAAGGAAGAGGGCGTTCGCCGCGTGAAGCAGTGTTGGTTCATGGGCACACACGCTGATGTTGGGGGGAACGGAGACGCTGCACTTGGGGCTGTGACACTACTATGGATGCTCGGACAGTTGAAAACCGCCCAAATCGGAATTGCCATTGAGAATGGCCAGGTTGCAAAGCATCTGTGCCACAAATTCCTCGAATGGAATTTTAACATCAATAGAGCCTTGGGGCAGTTGAAAGAGACGTCAGTACTCTCCTCAACTTCAGGGCCAGGTAAGCCAAACGTCTTATCGCGTGATTGGAAGACTGCTAACCGTGGGCAGGAAAACCAACAGAGCCGGCTTTGTATTGGTGGTTACTAGGCATGGTGAGCCGAGGAAAGTATCTGTACCCAAGAAGTGGGGGAGAGAACTTGGTGTCGATGGAAATACATTTCAGTGTACGCCTCGCCCTGGCCCGAGGTGCGAAGTGTGCCATCCTCGAAAGATGGAAGACAATGTTTCGGGGCAACAAAGCAGAGTGGAAACTAGGAAGACAAATGCTTCCGGAGTGTGAGCTAAGTATAAATCCTGCTGGGTACAAGATAAGTGACGAACTAGACGAGTATGGATGGATTCAGGCCTGGTCGAAGGAGTCGTTTACATTGAACTTCACGGAAAGGTCTAGATTTGCGAAGGAGTTAAGGGATCTTGTTATGGAAGAGGGAGTTTCCCGTGGCAAACTCAGTGATTTTGCGCAGATGCTACGAGAGGATATGGCCATAGAGGGAGGGAAGTTGGCCCCATCCGCTGTATATCCACCCGCCACTTAGGCTGAAGGTTTTCTTTCCGAGAGTTGTTACAAAATGGCTCTCACAATGGTGAGAAGGATCGAGTAGAACCCTAGGCGCATGCTCTTAATGCGAGGTACCAGTCGGACTGAAGTCTGTCCTAGTTCGAATGACCTGGTTTTAAGTGAACAGGTAGAAAAGACGACATGACTTTGGAATTGACTCGATTTTACGTTTCCTCCCATGAGAATATTGATGGCAAGTCATGCTAATGCTAGCCTGAACCCTGGCGTCGAGCGATGCTCATTACCCCACCACCCGAGTACCCACGCGGGCCACGATCCCCTCAGCCCTGTATGAGCTTGGCCAGCTGCGTTCCACATGGTACATGTAGCTGGCCAACCAGCAAGTAAGTACCTACCTAGGTAGGTACCTATGTACTCACCTCGAGGCGCCTGGCATAGCATCTGCAATTTCAGAAACCATTATTGGTGATGATGATGGGAGTAGCAAGCATTGCTATGGCTGCGACAGCCAATAACGGCGTATCCAGGGCAATTTATGCATGATGACGTAGGATTCCGCATTCCAGGTACCGAGATCTATCATCCTGGCTAGAGGCCCTGCCTCGGCCTGCTATGTCGAAATTAATAGGGCTGCTTGACAACCCCAACGCATGCCAGAGGCAAAACCTACATCTCCAACCTCAAGACCTACAACCGTCGTTGTTTGGATAATCGCGATAAGACACAACTACCTAGTATCAATACTTTCCCAGATAGCCAGTAGGGGATAGTTTCATTATTTGCCCATGATAAGATAACATGGAAGGCGAGTTGCAGCCGATATGGGCAGCCTACATGTAGTATTATCAACCTTGAAGGCGGGTCTCCACCATTTATACTTCTCATCGCTCTTCCCGGTACTTAACGGCTGGAGTACTACATGTAGTCATGTAAGTGCTCAGGGCTGATTCGTTTAGGTAAGGCTTCACACCCAGCTCTAGACGAACTAACAGGAACTAAGAACCTGGGGCCACAAAGAGAGATGGATGCATGAGAGGTTTGTGGGTTCCAAGGCTTTGAGTACGCGGGCTCTCGCGTGGCTTTCCGGCCTCAATCAATTGAATTTCTAGAGTATATTCATTCGCATCGTCTCGAACACACCCCCAAGCGTTGGCGCGCTCCGAAAGCCAATACATGTACTTATGCGCATCAAGATCTAGCGAACACGACACGAATCGTCCGCCTCAATTCACAAATTCATACCCAGTGAGCGTGCGTCCTTAAGCGTTCCGGCCGCTCGACGGGCAACAACACATGCATCATGGAGGGAAGCTCGTCTGGATCGCAAGATGACATCGTTCGAGAACACGCCGTTCAGGAGGAGAGTCCGCACAAGCAGCTTGAGTCGTCCAACGGCCGCGATCCCGATGGCCACAGCACCGACGACAGCACGGCAGAGGCAGAGGCAAAGGAAGGAGGAGGAGTAGGAGGACGAGAAACCAAGCCAACAGCCACGAGCAATGCGCCGCCGCTGCCAGCACCTCAACCGCCGAAGCCAGGCTTCGTATCACGTTTAGTGACGAAACTGGGCCTCGACGCGCCCACCCTCGTAGCTATGTTCAAGTAAGATGGCCGCCATACCGTTATCATATTGTGTTGTTATACCTATACCTAAGTAGTGTTCTATATCTACCTGGGGACTATATCGCACATCACCTGCTAACAGCGCGACCACCGCAGAGGCGCCATCCCACCCACCGTAGCATTAGCCATCTACCAATCCGACGCCGTCTCCCACGAGTTCTCGACTTTCGGCTACATCATCGGCATCATCTCCGTGCTCTCGCTCAGCATACTTCCGCGCGGCAAGTTCGTGCAGACGCTGATCTTCAACCTGATATTCCTGAGCGTCGGGTCTGCCGTCGCGCTCTTGATCCTATGGTCTGCGCTGCAGGCGCGAATCCACACCCAGACGACCCCTGATGACCCGCGCGCTCCTCCGACCTACAACTCGAGCCAGTCTGCCGTCTCGGCTGTGTGGCTGTTCGCCAATATATGGATCGTGAACACTCTCCGGGCCAAGTATCCGAGCTTGAACGTGCCTGTCATCGTCTACTCCATTCTCACCAATATCTCGTGCACCCTGAGTCCGCAGATAACCAGCAATGCTGCTTTCCTTTCTATTGTCAGACGGCTGTTCACAGCCATGTTGACCGGCTTTGCTATTGCGACAGCCACAGCTCTGTTGGTGGTGCGTTCGAATCCCTTCCGCGCGTTTTGTTCCTTGATTTGTCCTGGAAATTCTCGAATTGAGATCTAAAATGCGTACTTTGGACAACTCAGCTAACGTGACACCTCGTGTATAGGTACCTCTTCCCAGCCGTTTCGTTTGGACCGCTCAGCTGAAGGGCATGATTGGTCTTCTGAGGGGCGTCGTGAAGCAAGAAAAAGCCTACTTGCAGAGTCTGGAAAGAGAAGATATGTTTGCTGTTCCAGCGGATATCTGCGCGGCGACACACGTAGACGGCCCCGAAGACTCCACCGATGGTGAGAGCAGAAAATCTCAAGAGAGCAACAGCAAGGCAAAGCGCCAGAAGAACAAGGCGGACCCTGCGCCCAAGTCAACCACAGAGGCCAAATCCTTGAAGGAGACGCTATTCAAGCTGCGACTGCTCACGAGCAAGATGGTGATTGATATGCCCTTTGCCAAGAGAGATATCGCCTATGCCAAACTGTCTGCTAAGGATCTCTCTACCACTATGGAACTGTTTCGTGGCGTTGTGATACCGATCCATGGCATCGGGACAGTAATCGACATCTTTCAGAGGCTCGCCGAAAAACGCGGCTGGATCACCACTTCGGAAACGCCACTCGAGGTCCTCGCCGAGGTGAACGAGGACAAACGCGTCTGGAACGAAGTCATGCGC
This sequence comes from Astrocystis sublimbata, assembly GCA_022453515.1. Classification (NCBI taxonomy): domain Eukaryota; kingdom Fungi; phylum Ascomycota; class Sordariomycetes; order Xylariales; family Xylariaceae; genus Astrocystis; species Astrocystis sublimbata. The sequence goes on along the minus strand of JAJNNY010000032.1, from coordinate 354,279 downwards.
CAGCTCCATGAGCCATTCGAGAAGCTCTCGGCTGCCCTCGACGAAGGACTGCAGCACGCAGGGATGCTGCTTGAGATTCTCCCACGTCCCAAGGAGGCCAAGAAGAGCGAAGCCAGCCCCGATGTTGAAGCCAAAGGCGACATGATCAAGCCTGGAGATCAAGGCTTTGCAGCCGCCCTCAGGGTCAGAATTCAGTCATTCCGTGATGTCAGGGGCTCCATTCTCCGCGCGTGGACGAAAGAAAAGGGTCTCTCAACAGATGATATGTCGCCAGAGGAGATGAACGACACTGCCTTCTCCCGTCGCGACCAACATCAACTCTACATTTTACTATACATTGAGAGGCTGGTACGTTTTCTTGGAGCATCTCAATTTCAACCTACTAACTCCCAACGTAGATGGAGGCGGCAGGCGAGGGCGTCTTGCGCGTGGTCGAGTTCGCAGACACCAAGGTCGCAGATGGCACAATGAAGCAAAAGCGTCTGATCGTCCCCAAACCCAAAGTCTTGAAGAAATGGATCAAAAGCGTCTTCAACGACGAAGACAAGGGTCAAGAGAACAACGCCGACAACATGATGGAGTCGGGTCTGCCCGTCATCTACATGGGCGACAGCTTCGCGGCGAAGAGAGAACCGGAGCACCTGCCGCCGACCAATGCCTGGCAACGCGCGGGCAACGGGCTGCGCGCCGTGTCGCGATTTTTCTCCTCTGAGGAGTCGGCGTTCGGCTTCCGCGCTGCCTGCGCCACGTTGACGGTGGGCATTGTCGCGTTCCTCGAGAACACGCACCGCTTCTTCCAGGAACAGAGACTCGTCTGGGCCATGATTATCATCGCCATCGGCATGACCCAGACTTCCGGCCAGTCGATATTCGGTTTCATTCTGCGCGTGCTCGGGACCCTTGCGGCGGTGATCCTCACGCTCATCACCTGGTACATCGTCGACGGGAGGATTGCCGGCATCTTTGTCTTCATGTATCTGTTCCAGGCCTTCACCATTTACTTCCTGCTCAAATACCCGCATTTCATCCCTGCCATCATACTTTGCATGGTGACGCAGATTCTGATCCTCGGGTACGAGCTCCAGGTTCTCAAGATCGGCATCGCGGCCTCGGAGGCCAGTGGGCAGCCGTTTTATCCGATTTACGAACTGGCACCGTACCGTCTAGCAACCGTCGCCGGAGGTTGCGCTGTCTCTTTCTTCTGGACCATCTTTCCAGCGCCCGTGACGGAGCGCGCATGGCTCCGTCGCGATCTCGCCGCCACCCTGTACCTATTGGCCAACTACTTCAGCGTCATCCACTCCTCCCTCAAAAGCAAGCTCAACGGCACCGGCGGCGACCGCAACGTAAAAGGCACGCCCGCGCACCATCTCGCGAAGCAGCGCGTCCGCCTCTTCGGCAAGCTGATGCTGCTCCTCCCCTCCCTAAAAGAGCACGCCGATTTCCAGAAATGGGAGCCTACTGTCGGCGGCAAGTTCCCGCGCGAGCTATACGAAGACATAATCCAACGAGCGTCTCGCATCAACTCGTATCTGACACTGCTATCCTTCACCATCGGCGGCGGCGGGAAATACACTCCCGGAGTCACACTGACAGACTCGCTGGACACCAAAGACAAAGACGCCCAGTCCACCACACCGCCAGGCGAAGACGACGCCAATGCGCGCGCGTGGCGAGACGCGCTGGGCGTGCTACTACGGAGCATCTCACCCACACAGCACGGGATAATCTCCACGCTAACCCTACTCTCCAACGCGTTACAATCAGGCCACTCCATCCCGCCTCACCTCAAGGTGCCGCGGCCGTACGACATCACGCTCGAGCTCAAGAACCTCGACGCAGCAGCCTCCAACGACAGCGACAGCAGCCGAACCCGAGCCAGAAGCGACGCCAGCCTCGGTCTTCTCAGCATGAGCGCCAAGCAGCGCCAGCAGGAGATCCACGGCCTGCTCGACCCGCGCAACATGACGCAGGCCGGCTACGCCGAGTTCGCCGTGCTGCAGGTCTGCTGCCTGCTCGTGTGCGACGACCTCGACCGCCTCGTCGACAGCGTGAGTAAGTTGGTCGGCGTTGTGGATTTCAGCTACTGTGTCGGCGGCTCTGACTCTACGACTGGTTTGAGTGATAGTAGTAGTAGCAGTAGTGCGGGCGGAAGTGCTTCGGCGAGTCTGCATGAGGATGGAGGGAGGGGGAAGGGCAAGGTCGACTAGGAGTCCAGACCAGACCATATCAGCCAATCTATCTATCTGATTATATCAAACGCATATAAAAATTCAAAGATTTGAAAATCGATTTGAGCGAGGGCCTCCGTGGAGTGTTATCTACCTAAATAAAATAATTCAAAATATTCACAGATGTGCAAAAGGTCGCTGATTGCCTACTAATCTCAACACAATGCCAGTGACAGGGTGCCTGCCTTTGGGTATAGGTTAGGTAGGTAGGTAGGCAAGCTCATATTTCGCTTGCTTCCTGTCACTTATTGTTGGCAGATAATATCTATGTAAATAATAGTGATTCGTGAAGATGGCAATCTCAAAAATTTGAGAATAATATGGTTATGGATAGAGACAGAGTATGGAGTAGTTAAGTAAAGAGTGAGGGAGTGAGAGATCGCCTCTCACACTTTCATACCTGCACTTTCTAAAGAGAACAAAGAGGCTATTAACTTGAAAAATCATGTAAATTATTTGGGAGCAGGTCTTATCGAAATACTACTTACTGATCTTCAAGGTCGTAGGATTAATGGCGATGGCGATTCCTCATACCGTCTAGGTAGTAAGTATACAACGAACGGGTCTCAATGATCACGCAGCACTCTATGCACACAGGTAAAATATAGTTTTGACGGGTTTATTTCATTTATTTGATCGCTCCCTCACGATACCCCATTTTAAGATCATAGCGCGGTGTTGTCCCCCTTGTCAGGGGGTTCTCGCGCCTTGCCAACTCAGACGATATGACGTCTGAGATCGCGCAACGGGCTCGAGCTCTTGAGGCCGCTGAGTTCGTTGGCTTGTTTTCTCGGCTTCCCACCAAGCCTTTCACTGCCACTGAGATCGTTGTTTCTCGCCCATTCTTCGCCAGCCAAATGGCATGGCAAACCGACAACAGGCCACAAGACGCCTAGCGGCAGGAATGCCATTTTCTTTCCATCGGACTTCCTTCAAATTGACATATGCGTCACCGGTAGTGGCCGTACCACTAGGTGTAATCCAGTCGTGCCCTATTGCACTCCAGAAACTCGCCTCTAAAACGCCTGGGATCGATAATCTCCGGTAACTATTGTACCGGTAGTCCAACAATGCGTATGGTCCTTGCAGTACGCTCTTCTCCAACTTTCGAAATACATCCACACTTCACGCGAGGACATCCATCATCACTTGCATAATCAGTCGTTGTTCCTTCCGTATACATGCAATCGCGTATTCACATGATTTCGTCCAGATCGAAGTCTTGACAATGGGTAGGCGTTGCAAATATGAGATGCCGCATGATTGTATAATGCAAGACGCAAAACTTGAATTTTCGATGTTAAGATGGTGTTGGTAGAAAACTTCTTGGTGGTCGTAAAGCCAGTCGTGATATTCATGCGAAGAAGATATGTGCGTTCCATTACGTAGAGCATTTCTTTGCCTCAATACTTTAAGTAGAGGCTGCGATCGCTTGTCGTTAGAGTTTTTGCTAAAAGGCTACGAGGCCGATATGCAAAGATTTGGCCATCAATTGATTGGTCAGGCTGTGTTTAGTCAACGGGTGGAACGCCCAGCTACGACTGGGCCGAAAGCTACGCCTTGGACTGTATTTGAACTAGGCCCCCGTGCAACCGGCCCAAAGGGAATTGATCGATTACTGGCGGTTGCACCCCGCCGGGGACAGCAATAGTCGAGGTTCGGGGCGAAATGGCACACCGGAAAAAGCAGGGTTTCCTAGAGGCTCCGTCGCCCTATTCACTCACTACTCGCCAACACCGACTTCTCAGCCCGGTTTCGGCTTATAGTGGCGTGAGTCTCGAGGCAACGAGCCATAAGGTTGAGCACTTAGATGGATGTTAGCATTACTCGACCGAAGAAAGCAGGTTAGCTCACCTGGCCACACAGCGGATTTATCTAGCATGCAGGCCGTGACACGCAAGATCTTAGAGGCATAGCCGCCCATTGCATCCAGCTGTAGCTGAGAGTCAAAGCTGCCATTGATGGTGCCGTTGACTAGATCGATACTCATCTTCATCTCAGCACTTGCTAGAAGCTCCTGTATCTTGAGAATGAGCTTCATATCCTCATCATCCAAAAGCACAACAGCGGGGACTCCGCTCAAATCGACGTCGTCCTTCCCAAGTATACCCAGATACCTGCCTACACGATCCTGGAGAGTCGAAATCCACTCGGCAAGAACCTGGGCGCAGTCAAACGAACACATAGCCGACTGCACGGGGAGTTCCCGACTGCTCAGTTCATGAAATGTCATTCCAAATTTGTCGTCCATAGAGAGCGAATCAGCGGCATAAAAAGCAGCCCTACGCAAATGCTTTTCTCGGCGCGAGGTAGTTCGGCTCGAACCAGGGGAGTACGACTGGGCTTGGGCGGAAGCAGTAGCGGAAATTTTAGTAGCGGAAAACTCAGGTGAAGAGGTTTGAGTGGGGGGCGAGTCGACGAAGATGGAACTGGCCGCAGACGCATCCGAGGGATCGTTTATCGACTCCGTGTTGGAGGCAGGTGAATGTTGAGCATGTTGAACGATTTCGGTTCCTCGGGCTAGTTCCTCGGCCAAGCCCTCCCAGTCGCGTTGCCAGAACTTCTCCTTGGTCCGTGCCATATTAACAAAAAGACGGACATAGGCTAAGTCGAGTAGAGGAATAGCATCAGCCGACAATGGACCCATGCCAAAGGGGTTAGGTCGGTCCAAACTGTGATTCGGGTTGCTGGCCCAAGCAGATTGCCATCCCTTCAGGGCCGGCTCGATGTGACGGTGCATTTTCTCGGTCTCTTCATTCGTCCAGACCTTGTTCTGGTGACGCTGCCGCGTTTCCCAGATGTAATTATGCAGGGCATTGATGAGCACCAGACAACCGAGAGTGCTTGGCTTCAGCTCGCTCTTCGGAATATCGTGCATGTTTACGTAAGACCCAAACGGTTGTTGACTATTATTGTAGGCCATTTTCTGTTGTTTTTCGTTACTCATGAGCAAGTCGCCCAGTGCTTCATGTAGTGTCATTCGGTTGTGATTGGCTGCCCTGGCACCGCCTTTTATTTGGAAAGCTGCTGCGCTCTCCGCAGCGAAGAACTCCTCATCGCAAGGCAGGTCTAGCATGATCTCCGAGTTGGTCAACGCGGGAGCCTGGTTGTAAGCGGCCACCAGGAGACTAGAGAGAATGAAGATAACGTAGAGTGTCCGCTTGCGTTCTTCCATGGTCTTCCACCGTAGCCATTCCGCTTGTTCGTCCGTTTCGGGTTTGAGTCCGCCATTCCAGCTGCCCTCGGCATCGCTCACTTGAACTTCTCTGATCTCAGCTGAATCTAGCGGAAGCGGACGGACCAGGTTCGCTGCCTTTGCAAGGCTGACCAACGCCGCGGAATGAGCAGCTGCCATCTCGTTGGCAGCCTTATCACCACAGTTGTGGCCATAAACTACGTTCAGTAACATAGCCTGAACGAGCCATAATGGCGTGTGAAAGGGGGTGTCAGAATTGTGAGCACCTTGCGTGCCTTGCGTATTCTGCGCGCCTTGATCGGACGCGGGCGTTCGTCGGAAGTCGAAATCAGCCTTGCGGACATCAGCTTTGCGCCGTTCCTCCAGATAGAGTTGTGTCATCCTTTTGGCTTGGGTGAACAGCTCCTGGGACTGTGGTCGCTCAAACTCGTACAAAGCACCGATAGCGGCCATGGACAAGACCAGACACCCACTGCCACCGATCACGGTACCGGTTGGCCCACTAGCAGTAGGCGGCGTGTCGAAGGACAAAGTAGGTATGTGTAGAAATGGCAAGTGAGGGTGGAAGTATCGGAGATAGCTCCCAACGTATCGTTGTAGATTTTGTGTGCTCGGTAAAGTTCTGGCTATTTCAGCTACGTTCTCCTGGCTGGGCTGCACTTGGGGAGACATGGGGGAGCTGGGCGAAGGGAACGAATATTTTTGGCCACTATTTGCGGCTGTACACTGTGACAGGGCGGTAATGATGGCGCTTCTAGTAGCATCTGTGATGGTTGCTACCGGTGCATGAGATTGATGTCTCTCCATCATCACAGAGCTGTCAGGCCCCCGCTTGAAATTGAAGGTGTGGTCCATGTTGTGCGCCGCCAGGCCTGGCATGACCGAAGGACTGAGGGAGTTCATTGGGGATGGGGCTGTGGAGAAGTAAACATCGTTCACGGTCTTCTGGGCCGGAGGCTGAGGAGAGACGGGGGCACCATTCAATAAATCCGGGAAAACGCCACTGCCCATGTCCATGGAAAAAGGATTGCCGACCTGTGGTGGCCCCATAAGGGTGGATGGCCACATGGGACCCGCAGCCGTCATGTTGTTATTGTTGACATTGTTGTTGGAACCATCAAGCATCACATCACTAATGCCGCTCTGGCTGGTGGTACTCATTGCAGAGGGAGATGAGGCCCCAACGGCATTCTCGTGCTGGCTATTACCGAAGGACATGTTCTGCTCGAATCCAGTCAGCCAGTCAAAGGGGTCTTCGACTGGCTGGATGGTAGACATGTCCTGCATGCCGGTAGCGAACGGCGAGGTTGGATCAAGCGACATGGCGTGCGGAGACTCGCTATAATGGAGCGCATTTGGGTTGATGGTCGAGCCTGGTTGTCCGAAGAAGAGGTTTTCAAAGTCCATGCTGCCAGGCTGGAAGGCCAACGGAGGAGCAGTGCGGAGACCGCTGTTGCTGAAGTCAACCATGCCATGGGTCTCCAGCTTGGGCAGGCCGTGGGCCATGCCGCGGTGGCCCATGACGGAGGACATGCCGCCAAAGGGGTGGTCCATATGCTGCATAGGTAGGCCAACGAGACTCTGGTGGCGAGCATGGTGGGCAGAGGGCATATGCTGGCCCCGGGCCACGGAAGCGGTGGCAGCCGCCATCATCTGCACGTGGTTCGGGTCAACATGACTGATGGTGTTAGCACGGGGTCGCATGGGGCCGTTGCCGACACCACCGGCAGCGGCGGCGGCGGCAGCAGCACTGGCATTGGTGTTGGCGAGGCTATTCTTCCGAGCACGGCTCTGGGTGGTGACGGCACCGCTGGCGCTCTCGCGGCGATTGCGCGGGCGCGATGAGGGCGTAGTTGACTGGTGCAGCTTCTGCTGATGGCGAAGCAGCAGATCCCGACGGGCAAAGCATCTGGCGCACTCGGGACACTCGAAGGGCTTCTCCTTGGTGTGGGAGCGCTCATGGCGCTTCAGGTGCTCCAGTCGGGCGAAAGAACGTTGGCAGGTGGCACAGATATGAGGACGTGGCTTGTCGGTCTTGGGGGGCGGGAAGGGGGCGGCGGCGGCCGTGGGTGGTTTTGCGAGGTTGGTGGTGGTGGTCGCGGTTGTCGTGTTCACGGTGATGGTCGACGCTGGAGCATTGGCAGTCATTGTCAGTAATCACCACAACCAGGGATTGTGGTGGTGATAATCCCATGTGTCGCGGGGCTCGCCGGACAGAGGGTCGTCGACAGTGACGGACGGGAGCAGCGGAGCAGAGGGCAGACAAGACAGATGATGAGGATGATAACAGCGGGTAGACGGCAGCCAAGCAAGTGATGGGTTGTGCAGGCGACTTGGGGGGGTGCTGAGCGGTTCAGTTCACTGATGGAGCGAAAGGTTGCAAGTTGTGTTGGGCTATTGCATAGACTGCGTGTTATGGGGTGTTGTGTGGTTGAGTGGTTGAGGAGGGGAGCACAGCTGAGATGGAGGGCTGAGGGCTGGAGGGCTGGTGGGATGTGTGAGGTGTGGATGTGGGATGTGGATGAGGGATGGAGGGGCAGATGGGCGGATGGGCAGATGGGGGGGCATTTCTCTCACTCGCTCGTGGCGGGCACAGCACCTGGGCAGTGGGCATCCATAGCACATCCATAGCAGTGGGCATACCTAAGCACTTACCGGACTCATCGTGGCTAGCGCTGTTGGCGGTGTCGGCGTCGTTGGTGGCCGCCGCACTGGTCGGCGTCGGGTCGGCCATATTGCACCCTGAACACCCTGAGCGCGACAGAGGGCCCGCGACGAGGCAGCGGACGAGAGGCGGGAGTGACGAGGCACCAGGGACCAGCGAGGCGGAGGAGGAGGAGGAGGAGGAGGAGGGAGCGAGGCTATTCCAACGGCGTGCGACCGTGGACTCGAGAGCGGCGCGGTGGGCGGGCGAGTCTGACGATACTAATACGAGTAGATGGGTGCAATTGACGATATCGTGTGGCAAGCAGCGCTTCCGAGGTAGAGCAGTGAAATGGGAGGACGGGCAAGCAAGCAATTGGAACTCCCAGATAGCGAGGTGACAGTGATACACATCAGGTAATCAATCAATCAAGCTGGAGCACTCATCCTCTTGCAAGGTTGCCGCGCCCTGTCGAGCCTGTGTCGCTTGCTCTTTCTCCCGCTCCTGTCGAGTTACCTTGGGGACCGAGAGGTCGCCTGGGGCCCAAGTATACCGTGCACACGCACCGTATCCACCTGTAAGAAACGGGAAATGTGCCGCAATTCTGCCACACTGCCCCCCCTGCGCAGCTGTCGAGGGTCGCGCACAGTGTGGTTCCACGCTGGCCTGAGGACCTGGGCACTGCTTCGCATTATTGGTACATATGGATAGGCCTACTAGTAAGACCTAGACATTTCAATGTTGGTACTAACGCATTCTGGTCTGTTTCTTTCAGACGCAGCTCAAGTCAGACCCCAAACCTGAGCTACCTAGGTAGAGCTAGGTAGCTGTTCAAAGAGAACTAGGAAACCTTGAGCCCTGGTTTCGAGGCAAAACAAACCTCTGCTTAGGTTGGCTCGGTTATGCTTGGGTAAGTACCTACCTAGGTGCCCACTTATCTTGGTGGGTGACTGAGCCGGTGATAAGGTACGATCTAGAGGGGTTGCTACAGACCTGCGAGAGAGGCCATGGAGGGGGAGGGGAGCTTCCTTTACCTGAGGTCCCTACCTCCCGACCTCCCTACCTCGCCTACCTGCGGTAGTGGGCGGGCGCAACTACTGGCTGGCACCTGTGGATACCACAATAGCTACATGCGTAGGGTGGTAGCTTCCTCCCAGAGCAGAGCCAAGAGAACCTGCAAGAGAATCATGCAGGTGGTGATAATAGGTGCAGGTAGTGGGCCTATAGCTGAGAGCAGCGCAGTGCCCATATAGGTAGGTACTTTGGAAGGAGGTAGGAAACGTGAAAACTGCATGGGCAGGTATGCAGGACTAGGACTGTCCTCCTGTACAAAAACCATCAGTTTGGTAGAACGAAGCATTACTGATAGCTGAGGTAGACGACAACCGCCTCCTTTTTAATCTTGAAATTCAATTGACGACATGTCTCGATGTTATAGTACGCTGTTTTCTTTGGATGCATTACTTTTACGTATGCCTCTGATAGCACTGAACGTAATCGTTTCCAGCTACCTACTTATTCATGGACATGCATATCCATTGGTTTAGTTCGTGCTTTTTCCTGCTCTTTTCCCCCTTGGATGAAACCAATTCCTGCCGATCATACACTTAAATATCAAGTATCTACTACGAACGTGGGAATGATCAAAAAGATAGACATCCTGTTGCGGACGACATAATTTGTTACAGCTACTTCCGCCGTTTATACTGCCCAGTATGCTTGGAACGGTTGTAAGTCGAATAGATAGCCATTGCTCGAGCCTTACCATGTAATGACAGCTGAATTGCTTTATATTTCCCGTGCACACTTGTTGACTATCTATATGGATACCAGGTCACTGGCATCTCAGGAAAATAAGCAGCGAAAGTGAGCTAAAGCATGATTAGCAGTAGACTGGAAGAATGAACAATATATAGAAGTCTAACAAAGTAATTCGGTAAGCACAAGTGCCCTAGATGAGTCGGTGAATTACATAGAAGGTAGGATATCTACTATATTGCCTGGTAGATGTCGCTGTTGTTGTTGCTATTGCTGCAAGCCGGGGAATGGTTTGAATGCAGAGTAGTAGTAGTGGTGCTTTGTCGGCAGGTACTTCAAGTGCCTGTAGTCTCAACCTCTCGTCGGGTTTGGGGATGCTGACTCTTAGCTGCGTCAGGGGTCGCGATGCACCAAACAAGCCGCTTCGATCCAGGGTCTGGGTAGCTCTGCGTGTTGCCAATGGCCAGATTCCCCAAGCGATCCTTGTCGGCTCCACAGTCGATGGTGGATCTGCGGTCACAAGATGCACAGCCCTCCGAGTACAAGAGACAGCAGGCTATGTACCATCTCGGATCCAGGCCTACTAGACTCGCCAGCCCTCCTGGGCGTCCTTAACGTTGCATTCCCTCTTGACAGGACGCAGCCGATTCGGACCATTATTCATTATCGTGACAGCAGTCTTGATACACCATTACGCCGAATCTTCTGAACTTGGAATGTCCACCTAGTAATAGAACCTGACAGATGAGTCGGAATCGGGCCATGTCGGTCAAATGCTTCGACTGCGCAGACCATCGTCCAATCCAGACAATTAGCTTTGAACCTCGTTTTAAACTGCATGAACCGGAAGAAGCCCCTCTGAAGATACCTAGATAAGACGTGCAATGAAAATGATAGACTGCTGCAGTGTATACATTTGATACCTCTTAGTGTTATGTCTGTTTCACCACTCGCTCTTTAACATTGAAAAACCTGGAAATTTGACATTATTTGAGAACGAATAGCCTTCAGGTAAAGGCTACTTACTCCTGTAGGCTATATCATTTCTTACCTACCTACTTTGGTAGAAGAGCGCGGAATGAATCAGATAGCCGACGCGAACCTATCGTATACAGCTGCCCGAGTTCGAGCTGTAACATTCCTTTCCTCGCCTGCCGTACGTGGTTACAGATTGCAACTATATATACTACGATTTCTACCAGTACCGTATAATTCTGTAAATGAACGTCTGGACCGCGATACGAATTTATGGGGCGTACCCTAGAAAGTGTCCCTCTGGGCTAGCATCTGCATGAGACCACTTTGCCCAGCAGTCTACTGCGTTGACTCACACTTCGATGCAGCCTGTAAGGTATCATGTCATGCACGTCGTGGATAGCGGCTGAGCTGATTGACGGAGCCTAGTGGGCTCCATCGTTGCGCATGCCGTGGCATATGGCGAGGCACGGATGGAATGTATGGAATGCCATCGAGACTGAACGTATGATAATACAATGTACATACCACCAGCTTGAGACTATGTCGAGTTTAGAGTAATTTGTTCGCTCGCGGGACATGGAGGCTACCTATCTATCATTATAAGCAACTCCCCATCATTACACCATACAAGATAAACATGCAATAGACTGACTAGATCTGCACTGCTCCTGGACGGGCTTAGCGTTTTGCGATATGCAGTAGGCTGGTTGTGGATCGACAGATTTGTATTGTATTGTATCATGGCGTAGTATATTATATTCTGCCTACATATGCACCAACTCGAATCTCGGCCTCTGTCTGAATTCATATATTCTGCGGGGTGGGCTTTCGCTTTTTAGTGCCCAACGTTTTAATGTGACATATTGCTCTTCCTGCCAGGTGAAGCTTGTTGGCTCAGAGCCCAGTCATAGTGCTGTGACTTTGCTTCAAGAATGAGGTAAGTTGTCTGAGTCCACTTTGTCTTCTCGAACCATTTGCGCCCAATGTATACTGAAAATAGTCTGGGCTATTTGACCGACATCACTGTACTATGCATTTCTATATTTGAACGCCAAGCCTAAGTCGGGCCACCAACGAGCACACCATCAGAATACCTTCAAGTAAACCGGCCATCATATTGCGAGTCTAGTTGCCAACTTATCTGCCGTATTGGGCAAGCACGGCTCGGAAACCATCGAACCTAACGACTTGCTACTGCATCACATGCAGGCTGCGAGGAACCGTTGCTGTGCTAGCTCCACGAAGCGGCAACGAGGGCGGGTCGTATGCGTATTGGGCGTTTGAAACATTAGACGCTTAACAAGCCAATGACAATCAATACCATACAGGAGACACGAGCGATTAAAATTTTCCATTGTGCACACAATTCTGTTCTCATAGGCGTCTAATACATGCGCCTTCAACTTGGGGAGTCAATCATTCTGGTGAGGCTAAAAGTTGGGGGTCATATGGGATAATTACGTAGCGTTATGATCGTCTCTTATCACCCTCTCGGGCTCGTCGGGTTTCCTACACCATTACGCATAGCACACATACATACACTGTACTAGTACATAGTACCGTGAGAAAGTTGCTGGTTCAGAATTGTTGAACTTGACGCATTCTTTGTTCCACTTTGCAATCCACGCCGTCTCAGTCGCTGGTATTCGGTGAAGTTTAGCACCGGTTCGGCTGCCGACTACTACACCGCATTGATTAGATGTTACTAAATTATATACCTCGAGGCTGGAGCTGAAATGTCGACATCGTGGCAGGGCGGAAGCACCCGTCTCGATAATATTTTTCTCGTATTATTAGGTTTACCACACGTGCCAATCACTCCCGCACTTTGAGGTTTAATTGCGCATGGTGGGTAGGTACTTCCAAGTTCTCAGCCGAGTTCTCCTTGAAAAATACATTAGGCTGGCGACAGCGTATATTGTATGCATACCTTATATAGAGGGAATTGACCAAAACAACTCATCCAACGGCGCCGTTAGGAATTGAACCTAACTCATCATTTGTGTGTGGTATCTGGCAGGCCGCTTCACTGAGGGCAACTGTCTGCAAACAGCGTCTTTTTACCGTTAAGTACGAGCTGATTCACATCAAGGAGTCCGCTCCCCGTTTTGCGACCCATCCCTCAAGGTGATTATTTCAGCACCACTCTACGGACATGCTCCAATCTACTCTTCAGAGTTTGTCATTTGTTGCATTGGACACAAAATCTTTCGGTCAGGACGATCGCTTACTCTGCCAAGTAGGTACTGTATTGCCTAAGTACACAGGTTCCTAGCCCTGGTCTCAGCTGAACCGATTTGTGGCAAAAGATCGCCACGGAAGTTTGCCCAACAGAACGATGTTTATTCAACTACCATCAAATGTCGCATCAAGCACACAAAAAACACAAATATCAAAGCGAATGGGATCACGTTTTGGAAATGAGTACAATACTCATCTCGATTGTTTTAACACGCTCGTCGACGAACTACTGCTTGAATACGATGCTCGACGTATCGCTGACAACAAGGATCGGCTTATCCTGGTCATCTTCGAATACAGCGCAGAATTGTCGTATATGGCCCGTTTCGCTCTGCGCTACTTTTCTGCATGGCCGGATGTTATGGAATTTTCTCGTGAAGTCGTCCCAGGTTGGAATGTACCAAGCCTGAAGAAAACTCCGATTCCTTTGGAATATAGGCTTCGCGACATCATCCAAGATCGCAAGTCGGAAGGCGCAGCCCACAATGCCGGAAACAACGTCGTAATAATACTTGCTGTTCTAGAAGGCCTTCAATGGCCCTACTAACAAAGCCAGACTTCGATCTTTACAGGCGTACTGGCGCATTATATCAAGCCATCGGGGACCGCCAAATTTTCTGAGGATGCCTTTACTCCCGAGATCTATTGACTCGGCGCTTTATTTATCGCGAACGTTCTTCGACGAGTACGATCTAGAAAAAATCTCCGTTTCTGATCGAAACTCTGATGGTGTCTGGTTTACTATCGACTCGTGGCCGCAGCTAGATCGTTTTGTCGACAGTCTCCACGGGACCATAGCCTACGGGAAGCCATTCGTGTCACAAGTCTATATGACTCAGCCCTGGCTCTGACCGCAACGGAGTCTGCAGACAACCAAGTGATCGAACAGCAAAGCGAGGCGCTGAGGGCTACAGCTATTTCCATAGAAGAACCCGACCGCGAGACGCTGTTTGCTTGAATGACTTTGGGCAATTACACCAACGGAATATGATATTTGTGTCAGAAGGATAAGTAACCCGAAGCTGAGCTAAAGGGCCAACAGCGATAATCCTCAACTGGTAAACCCCGGAACCTTCATAAATGTACATGTTCTACGTCTTTATATGTAAATTTGGCTTTGGCTGCTTTATTTATGGAGTGCACGACTTCCTAGGACGTCGTTGTAGTTGTACGGGGTACCCAAATCCGGTTTAGAACGAAAACGGTCACTTCAGGTTTCTATCTATCATGGTGCACTGCTTATTTAGCACAAGCGAGTCTTGCTCAGTCCAAACTCAGCCTAAAAGCGGCGCGGCTCAGGTGAGAATTTCATTCTGATTCGGGACAGTAAACCCTATCCCATGGGTCCTATTACTTATTGTATGATCAATTCTGCAAGCGTCCGAGAACAGGTAGCCAAAACGTTGCTGTCACGCCGATCGGGAAACAGAGCGCGACAACTGCGACCAACTTATACTACATTATCGTGTTCATAGTAAGCCCGCTACCGTGAACATCGGCCCAGAAAAATACGAATAATATTCATAATTACAACTAAAGCAGATCTTGTCAGACATGTTACACGGTTGCGCCCGATGAGCAAGTTACTGAGGCGCCCGTCACGTATATCCAAGGCCGGATAGCGAGTCAAGAGCTGCGCCGTAGTAACAACGTTGGGGAGCTCGACGAATTGCGGATTATGTTGCCCGAGCACCGGAACAACAATACACTTTGCACCCGACGTCCAGCATCGGGCAACAAGAATGGCCCGAACACTACCGTGGCACGGCAAAGGCACCCTATGCGTCATATAGGTACCACGATAATTCTATTGCCTCGAATGGAATTGCCTTGTGTCGAGCTGCCCAATTGCCGGCTCCAATGCCACTGCATTTTGTAGTCCCCGGATGTGTGACCTGCAGGGCGCTAATCAGAAGCTTTGGACGCGCTGCAAAGAGTTAGTCCGAGATTGGCGTCTCCCGCATGGGCGCTCTATTGTGAAGTGTACGAGTACTCTCCCCCCTTTGTAGCACTGCATAGTATACGATTTCTTAGTTGGGCTACTTGTATTTTGTTACCTCAAAGCTCATTCGAGCTATGGTAGGTTCCCATACCAGGAAGATCAAGTGTTATACTTCCAATGAGAGTTTGGTACTATGCACCAAGGATGTGATGAAACCGGCCCGTGCTCAAATCGGGGAACCAGGTGTTTGGTAGACTTTAGATAATGGCGAGCCGAGGATACGGAACCTGGCTTTATTTAGTATTGTTTTCCGCTGGTTGCTTCCAGTCTTATTGGTGGTCGGCAGATTCATCGCAAAGTGCTGTTGATCCTTACGTACTTGTCCCTCCAGCCTTCGTATTACCAAGCCCATACAATACATCGGCACCGATATAGAGCTACAGAGTAGGGTCGCTGCTGATTGCTGGCTCAACCCTGCGGAGGCTAGCTATTTTCGCTATTGAAAAATTTGAGATAGTTGGGCCTAGTAGTAACCGGAGATTCGTAAATGACTATACCCGAGAGAAAGACAATGACCGAAGTTGTTGGAAGGAGTCGATGGGCATGCCACCAGCCCACGACGTGCTAGCCCCTTCAAGATTGGCTGATCTTCTCTTTGAGACGGTGTGTGGGAAAGTCTGGGGTAACAGGGATACCTTTTGACTCTGAATCGAAGGATGGGGACTGCTGACCTCGACTCTCATACTCGTACTGGTACTTAGACGTTGCCAAGGACCAGGGACTCCTTACCAGAGAGTGGGCAACGGTTTCCGCGCAGCAATCATGTTATGGACATACCTAGTAATAAGCTTTGGGAGTCATTCGTGGCGGGGACACACGAATACAGAGCCTTAACGCATTCGGGTGAGCAAAGCCGACCGAGGTCAGGTACGTCGAATTAGTCTCTCGATTGGCGTTCAGGTATACTTTTGAGTTGCACAATACATCACCAGTAGCTATCAGAATGCTGACATACATCGTGTAACCCCGGATAGATACTTGTTAGTAGAAACACGATATGCATCAAAGGAGCGCCTCTTCAATTGAGTTGACCAATCACAGTGACGTAAACAGACAACAGGGAGGTGGCCGCGCATGGCTTCAAGGATAGAGTCCTTGCTGGAACGCGCACCTGACCTCAGCGAGTTCATGACAGTCCAGGATTGTTGCGGCATGGCAAATGATTATTGGCTTAGGGGAACTAGGCCCATGATAGAGACTCAAAGTTGGGATTGGGGAATTTTGGAGAAAGCGAAGTAGCCGAGGTAGCCTCGCACGACTAAGTACCACGCATCTACCGATACTGCCCAGTGCTCAAAGTTAAGTAGTTGGGCGGTCGTTAGCAGCATCCTCCAAGTCTGATCGTAATTTGGGCTAATAGGTGATTAGGCCGTGTGCCTGGCCTGGCCAAAGATTTTGTAGGCAGTCGAGACTCGAGAGCTAACTCTTTAGGAGCAACGTGGGGGTTTCGGTTGAGAGGTTACGATTATCCGCAACTTGATTGGCTCACATCGTCAACTTTTAAGTAAGTATATGATGTATCCACCAATGGCGCGAAGGTGCTCCTGTGAAAGGGCGATGGATTTCGCAGAGTCGTTACCACACGTTGTGGACGCAATCGATCAGAATGCTGTAATATCTTCAGCACTTTATCATGCACGTTACCGATTGGTGACTTTAACTATTACGTTGTTGTCTTCATCGTGGCTCGTGGTTACCTAGGTACCTAGTTTCTATCACCCAATGCGCCCATCATTACGCATCGTGCTAGGAAAAGAAGACGCTTGAGCCGCCAATGGCCCAGCCCAACACCAACTTGGTCTAGAGTCACACTGTCACAGAGGAAAGTTAGAAGCTTGATTGGTAAATCCCGATGGGCCTCTGGGGCCATGCAGTCATTTGAGCATCTGATAAAAGCCAGAACCCCACTCACACTTCTCTCGCTTCAAGGTCACCTTGGAGGTCAAGCAGATGCAGTTAATAAGAAGGGTGTCAGTCGCACGTGTGACTACGTCAATTGGCCCGTCAGAATATCCCAGTCTTAGCAGGCTTAAGACATTCCAATCTCATACCGAAAAACACCGGATCTGAGTCCATTTGGACATATTAGGACCGCGTCATAAAGGAAGCTCGCTCCCAGGCTTGACAGGAAGAGTATATATCCGCCAATCACCACTTAGACGAGATCCATCACCAAGATCCATAATCGGATCTACAAACGGGCTCTAGAACAGGTTTCTCTTCATCTGTGGGCTGCATATATATAACGTAGTATACCCAACACACTTCAGAAGCCGACCTTCGCCGCTGTAGATCTACTCCACGAACAGT
Organism: Astrocystis sublimbata; assembly: GCA_022453515.1. NCBI lineage: Eukaryota > Fungi > Ascomycota > Sordariomycetes > Xylariales > Xylariaceae > Astrocystis > Astrocystis sublimbata. The sequence goes on along the minus strand of JAJNNY010000032.1, from coordinate 336,919 downwards.
TAAACGACCTCTACATATCATGCCAGTAGTCGTTGTGTTGAGTGCCCGAATTTGGGTACTCCGGCATCTCCCCAGGCTTATCGTCGGCCCGCCGCTCGGTACTAGTTGGCCCAACAAATAACCGCGCCCACGAGATAGCCGAGTAGCTAACTCAAGCGCGGTCTCGACACTACTCACAAACTAACTACCCACCATTAAAACGTATTATCGGTCGAAAAACGACATCAGTCTTTCTCGGGGTGTTTGCGTCAGTAGCGATGTGTCTTGCATCAATGAATGAACCTCCAAACGGGATGAGATAGGGTTGCGTCGGTTATCGCTGCTCGAATGTTTCCAGAATGATGCGTGATGACGCCCTCTGGCACATACCGGGATGTTCCGCTAATCTCGGCTGAATTGCGCAGCAACCTTCCAGAACGCAATTTGCTGTAAACTCAACTTAAGCGATGTGTACCTCATTATCTAGACGCGTATATGTCTCCAAGACAGTCGAGTTGATCCTGCGGTGCCTCGCGTATGACGATGTGACTGGGTAATGAACTTCCTTCAGGCCTCGTGGTGATATAATATGGCATGGTAGCGGGTCGCTTGCTTGTGAACACTCGTTCTGTCGCAGGGCACCAATCGAGTGTGTGGGCGGTATCTACAATCAATCTTGATATTACCATGTGGCATCGGTAATCATATTTCGCAACTGCACTCGCGACAGTATCAATATTAACTGCGTGAGGTGGTGTTATTCTTTCTGTCGTGGAATCACACACATGTATTGCTTGATACTCGGACGGGATGCATTGAACCAGGTAATGAGTGATATATTATTTCCGCGATCGTACTGTCGGCGACAATCTTGCGCTCTCCAGGATCCCTAGGTCTTCAGAAATCAACAGCACCTCCGACAATACAGCAACAAACAAGGGGGTATTCGATTGCACGGTAGAACGCTCATCACATATTACCTCCGCCCTCCTTCTTCGACTTGTGTGAAACTTAGTGATTGCGTAGCTTTCCTCGTCCATCACTCTGATCCCTGCCCGTGATTTCCGATGGCCAACACTCGGCAAGGCAAGAGCATTCGATATTCTGTTCGTCTTGCCATACTTCGCTCGCCAGCTTCATCGCTGAGGTGACGCAATCTGGCTGGGAAATAGTTGCTTTGTTCATCCGAAAGCTGATCTGAGTGTCGTGTCGGCTCTCGTAGATTTGTGTGCAGGCGAAGTCGTCAAGTTTGGTCCTGCATTCTGTGTTGATGTATTCCGAAATCCCCATCGCGCAGCTGCTTGAGGACCCTTCATTGCCCCAACCGGCCATCTGAATCGTGTACTCGTTGTAGACATCTTTGTTATCTATGTACCCATAGAACTGGCAAGTGCTGGATGCTAATCGGCGAGAGAAGGCAGGTCGTCGACTTATGGGCAAAGTGTGTGCGTCCTGGATCATGCCAGACATAATGGGTATCAGAGTCGTGAAGGTGTTAGGTCTCATATTGTCGAGGTAGCGGGGAGATATTAATATTATTAGCGACGAAGAGATAGCTCAGGATCAGAGAATATCCTATACAGGTTCAAGGTCACCCTGTATTGACACTGGATAGGAGAAAGACTGAGCGTCCTCGTAGCTCGAAGTCGAGGAACGTCATTGTATTGATCATCCTGTGACATACATGATATGGGGATAAACAGCCGGTCGAGGAGTGGTTCCTGTTCGCTGAAGTGTGTGTTTCCCGAAGCATCTTCCCGACAGACACCCGCTTTAGCGCCTATAATCCATCCTCGTAATCGTAAAGCTGAAGGTGTCACTCGAGATTGCTTGTTGAGCGGCAATGACATCCCTTAGATCAGTGCTTGGCGAAGTGAAAATCTCCCAACAGCGAGTCCTTGCGCGACACATTCATCACACAAACTAGGCCCTACCCCCTCGCCCTCCCCCCTTTCCGCCTTGGACGCCAAAAAGAAACGATGAAAATATCGATTCATTCTGTATTGAAAATTTTGCCATTGCTATCGGCTCTGACCCGATGCTATGCGGTTATGTGGTGGATCCGAGTCTTATAAGTTGCGAAGGACAAATGTCGTGTACTCGAGATTAGTACGAACTCTGGCCTACGTCCCTTTATGTGAGCAGGATCTGGGTGTGGGTGGGCGATCCGGCATCTGTCTTCATCCTCAGCTGGGTGTGTTTCACATGAGACCTGCTCTTAGGTAGCTCGTCGCAGCAACCATGGATCTACTTGCTCAACAGAGTAAATATGTGGTGATGCAAACAACGTTCACGGCATGAGTTCGTGACCCTAGAGGCGGCTGTGTACCGGTCACACTATCCGAAATTCTCCTCACACCCTCCGCGGCCGTTGATTGGCACCGTGCAAATCATTGTTTGTTACACATGCTACGGAAAAAATGAACCGCATGCTATGACAGTCTTTTATACGCAACTCATGTAGTTGGTTCGTTGAGATGTGTGTGAAAACCCCACTACCTTCCCACTCGGCTTGTGTTCATGCTCAAGCTATCATTACTATGTTGGGGGCAAGGGGGGTTGGTCCGAGTAGCACAGCATCTCAGTATGTACGAATTGACGCAAGCACAGCAGAAGGTCGGTCTGACGGGGTCCAATTGTGAATGGTCTGCAAATAGAAAGTAACCAGGTTATGTAGAATTGTACAGATAAGCCCGGCCAATACCAGATATGATGCTTCTAATTGCTTGATCGCCAATCTCTTCGTCGGGCCACACACACTCTTTACTTTTGAGCTTTCTTTTGGGGTTTCCATGACTTGAATTCCCGCAGCCACTTCTTAACGGCCCTGATCTCCCACAGATGGGCTTCTCTGATGAATTGGGGCTCGTCCTCGACATTCAAGATTCCGGAAGAGTCCCAATGATGACCGGAACCTGTGATAAGGAGCTCCGGGTGCAAATCCGACTTTTGTGTCCTCGCCGGTGCGAGAGGCGAATGATAACATAGCCCATTCCATACGTCCTGATCGCCATCTATAAACGCCAGCCGGTCCGCAGTGAAGTTAAAGTCGCCGAAGCTATTATAAAGATCAAGATCAGGAGTAGGTGGGATCTTGTTGTATTGGCCGTCGGGAAAAGCCCACTATTGACATTGTGTATTAGCTTGAGGAAAGCCAACATCATATATACTGGTAGTGTTGATTGTGCGATGGAAATGATAAGAACTTACTGTGCACCATTGTTGCTCATACGAAGTATCAACAACACGTGACAGAAGGGACGGACCCTCCTTGGGCGCATCGATGTATGCTCCCTATGAGTAATGAATTAATATGAGATCTCTCGGGCTGGATAATTACGGCGTCTTTTTGTACCTGTTCAGTGCAGCTGGTGTATAAGTACGATCGAGAGGCACTGTTCGTGACGTCCGCCCACGCACTCTCGTTTTGAGTTCCCTGTGACGTGAATCAGACTGTTGTTCGCCTATGGTACTAACAATCGCTCGGATGTTTCATTGGGAAGCTTACCCAGCAGTCATGACTGTTGTAGTTTCCTGACCTACACAGAGTTCGAGTGTGTTTCTTTATGTAGTCCTATCATATCAACTCGTTAGAGATGCTAAGAGTGCATAATGCCATGCAAAAGCTTTATGGGGAGCTTACAGAGTATCCGCCTAGACCGACCCAAGGTTCACCCTGGGTATAGTTACTCATGGCATAGTCAATGTCAGATATCTCTTTAGGAGCATCGATATTTGACACATTTCCGCAGAAATAGAAGAAGTCGCGTGACCCGTAGCTGGAATTCCAGTTGAGTTCCTGCCAGGTGTTCGATAGATAGGTCCCAGGATTTCCAATCGGGTCGACAATGGCCGAGGCAAAGTCTCTGTGATCTGTCAGTACTTCCAACCCGAACAGGGCCTTGAATTGATTGATGGCCGCCGAGTGGTTCTTTGCGACAAGTGCGTCAAACTTGTCAACTATGTTGTTGATACGGCTCACACATTCCTATGTCAAGTTTTGGGCTGTTAGCCTAGCCAACTAATTGGTTCGAGCTATAAAGTACGCTTGTGACTAACCTGCGGTGCGTATTTCTGTATGGGATTATACCACTATTGTTGTCGCATTCAGTCATCAGTATCGAGTGAAAAAACGGGAGGGTCACGAAAGAGCTAATGGGCACATACCTCAGGGTAGCCTAAAACAATGTGAACCGGTGCCGAGGAAGCTATGCCTCCGTACAACACATCGCCATATTTCTTTATTGAGAACGCTGTCTGGGCCCCAGCAAGACTGCCACCATAAAGGATCCAGGGCGTACCAGGAGCTGTCAGGTCACCATCAACTCCTGGAAATGAAGCTTTCTGTACGAAATAGCTGTTATCTGCGATTGTTTGAGCGGTTGAGAGAAACACTAGTTGGTCTGTCGTCGAGGTGTTGAATGGGTAGCTTCCTCCGTAGAAGCGGTTCTCTAGAATCACTCCTAGGCCATGTGTTGCTATAATAATATCACGTCAGACCGATACCGTCGTAACAATTGGCCCAACTAACCTTCCATTAAGATCTGGATAATGCCGGTCTGTAGATTGGAGAATCTACTTGGCCCTGCAATTCTTGATGTCAACCTCTGAACCTGTACTTTGATGACCCCTCCCGGAGAATCATTTTGGAGGCCCATGAGTCCAATGAACTTACCACTGGTCTCTCCGCCAATGTAGAGATATACCGGACCACCTTCAAGCCATATCAGTATACTGTGCAATGCCCACCCGCTAAATGACTCTGACCTGGTTTATAGTAGGACGTATCGAAATAGTAGCGTTGAGTGAATGTCTCGTTGGCGAAGGGCAATCCATTGTCGGGGAAATGGTTTATCTTCTGCTGAAAGTAGTGGGCTTCGTATTGGATGTCTTGTCGCGCAGAGTCGCGCTTGTGCTGGCCAGCCTCGACATTCCCAAATGTCGCAGCGACCAAAGCAACAAACAAGGATCTCGGTCCCTTCATTGTGAACAATACCGCGACAATACCTATCAGTAAACAGCAGTATCAGGAAAGAAGAATTCACGGGAGAACATCGATGGCTCGGAACGATGCAGTTATATGCGGCACGGCCGGATTCGTCAAATTGATTCAGATGCCTATCCAATTGTCTCGGAATGCCGTGCTATTACCGGGCTTATGCTGCAATGGGGCTGAAGTCATCATCGGACATCGGGATTGCCAAGGCGGGGGCAGTCAGCCTATCGCTCATCCGAGCTGTTCTCTATCGACACCAAGTAGAACGCAATGGCCGCGATACTAGCGGTGACGGGCGCTCGCTCATGAGTGGACCGCGGACCTGATGGGTATCGCAGGCAATAAGTGACAGACCTACATATCGGGAAGGTCGCAGCCCGCCTATCATATGAAATAGTGGCCTGTCGTCGTCACTGTGCATCGTTTACGACCTCATACCGCCAAGGATCAGTCGGCTCACTCACTTACCTGCAGACACCATCTTGAATCGTCTGACAGGACTTGCACTTGATGACTTTTTACTGTATCCGGTTGCTGACTGCCTGGTAGGTGTCTGCTGAAGTCCTGGAGGTTATGTCGCAAAATAAAGTCTAATCAGTGATAGTTATTGACAAACATGAAATTATGTAGCGACATAACGTGAATGACACGTTTGGCCCCGGACCCTGCATGACAAGCTCGGTAGGGTAAGTGATGCAACTCCGCGGCGATAACACCAACAAACCTTGCGTCCCATGCCCGATACGCTTCTAATATCAATAAACAGTTACAATGGTTCTTCCAAGATATGATATCAAGTGTTCGATAGCATGTTCTAGGCTTAAGACGAGTAAGAGCTTCACATTGCCAAAGAACCTAATTGAGTAAAACTGAGTATTGTTGAGCACCTCCTCAATGGTGTAAATAAGCCACACATGCAGCGCCCAGTCTGCAGTTGCGGGGTGGGACCCCGCAGATCTCAGTGCAGGGTGTCGTGCACCGAAATTAAGGTGTGCATAGGTGTAAATAAAACCCTACTGTACAGTACCAACCTCGCAACTTTAGGGCTCAGTTTGGCATGGTCGAGATCGGGTCAACTTCACCCCTCACTGCGATTGCGGCAGTCGGCCGGTTCCAGGACTAACAAGGATCTCGAACGTGCCAGGTGATAAACAAACATACTCATTTTGGAAGCAAGGGTACTACTACTCACCTTTAGACCAGCCATAGGCGAACTCTCGCGAATTCGGGACAAGACTTATCTGTTTGGGACATGGGCGAAAGTAGCGTAAGGGAAAGTGTTGGAAAACATGGGATGCCAATTGACATGCCGTATTGAGGAATCAGTGCTAACGGGACGGAAACATATAGCATCAGCTTTGGACAATCAGACGATATTAGTTAGTATCGTGCTGTTTGGCGCCGCCGATGCTACCATAAATTTGATTTTCGGTCAAACGGTCAATGGTGCCTTCTTTCACCCTGTTGGTCTGGAACAGATGAATTATGTTATAGTAACCGAATGGACGAATAGCAGTGGCATGATTTGTCAGTCTATAAGCAGCCAAGATGCATTCTCAAACCACTACATGTCGGCCTCGTTTATCGTAATTAGCTGCTTAATTCATACGTGATGAAGCGTCGTCTGTCGCAGCTATAAGAGAGGACTGGCTGGCCCGACGAGCAACTCTAGCACAATTTACTTTATCAATCAAAAACAACACATCCAGCTTTCTCTCTCGAACGTTACTTAGCCATGTTTCTCCCCGAGGTTCACGCAGAACCGTCCATCCCTGTTCTTCGCCAGCTCGTTCGCGACAATCCACTGGGCATCTTGACTACTGCCATTCGTTCTGAAACCGCGCCTTTCATACTTTCAAGTCATATTCCATTCATCCTCGACGTGAAGGATGAGGGTAGTGACAAGGAGCTCGGGGTGCTGCGCGGCCACATGGCGCGACAAAACCCACAGAGCAAATCTCTGATCGCGGCAGCAAAAGCAAGCACTGCCTCGACGCCGAACGTCGTCGAAGAAGAAGTTCTTGTCCTCTTCACAGCATCTGCACAACACTACGTCACGCCGAAGTTCTACACGGAGACCAAACCGGCGTCGGGAAAGGTTGTGCCCACGTGGAACTACGCTGCGGTGCAAGCCTACGGTCGCGCAAAGATATACTGGGATCATAAAGCGGACGAGTCTGTCGCCTTTCTGTCGAGCCAAACAGCCGCACTGTCGGACCACACCGAAACTTGTGTGATGGGCTATACCGGCACTGCTGATCGACCGAAGCCGTGGAAGGTCTCGGACGCGCCAGAGCGCTTTATTGAGCTACTCCAAAAGGGTATCATTGGAATCGAGATCGAATTAGATCGACTGGAGGGCAAATTCAAGATGAGTCAAGAGATGTCTGTCAATGATAGACAGGGTGTAGTTGAGGGGTTCGCGAGTCTAGGGACTGATGTAGGCCATGCAGTGTCTAAGGTCGTCAAGGAAAGGAGTGATCTCAAAGAGTCACGGTCCTGAGCGAAAAGAAGTGTACAAATTTTGAGCATCTTTTACGTTTGCTCTAAGAAATACACCTATCTCCATCTTCGTCTTCCTTTCTGCCTCCATATGACTTGTAGTACCAGCAAGCTTGAACACGTATTACAAAGTTGCTCACGAATAAATGATCAGCCCTCCTTAGATTATCAGTGTACTGCCAATACATGATTTTTCAAATAACCCATTGTCAAACAAGACAGGATATCCTGGCTTACGCCTTAGAAAAGCTGAGCCGATTCGGGCGTGGTACTGACGCCGTTCCTTTTGCCCTTGGCCGCAAGCATAGTCTCTACATTGCTCAAGGCCTTTTCATCAACCGCCGCGAAGTCTATAGGCTATTAGTAATAAAAGTCTCTAGAAGCATCTGCATCGACAATGGCGCTTACCAACAGGATGTCCTGTTTGGCACATGTACCTGCTCATCTGAACCAATGTCTCGTTCTCAAAGATCCGGTCGCTCTTGATCGTTGTCCATAGGCCACTGAACCAGCCGTTCCCACGATGATATGGAACGATTCCGAGCTGTTCAAACCTCTGCTCAAACGAGCTGTCAGGCCAGACGAATCTGTAGTTCAGCTGCAACACAAGGAAATCAGCATCAATAGATTCACGATGGCCAGGATGATCATTCTTACTCGTTCGGAAAACGAGTAGTTGCCGATTGGGGTTAAAACGCTGAATTCTCTGATTGATAGGCCAGGAAAGTTATCAGGGCCTTGAACCATCACGATGTCCTTGGCAAGCCATGGAATGTTGAAGACTATAGTGGGTTAGCTAACCACAATGCCCAGTGGCAATTCGCAACATCAACTTACAGTCGTTCATTATCTTCCCGACGTGACTCGCGGTGGCACCAATGTACGCAACCGTGGCGGACTCGCCGTATTGGGTGTTGGGCGGGCAAATACAAGGCGTTTCGGAGATCGCGGAGCACTATCATGAGAAATCAATTATCACCAAATAGTATGCCATTTGTGCAAGTATTAGATCACATAGTGACACCAAAAGAGAGAGGAGCCTTGCAACATCGTTGGCGAGAAATGTGTTTTCAATTATCACTGACCGGGAACTGGAAGGGCGATAGCACTGGGGCGGCGATCGCAAGCGATGCCATGAGGAGGACTTGAACGAACATGATGTCGAGTGTCTGGGTAATGAAGTAAAGTTCAAAAACTGTGATTGCAAGCCACAAGTTTGAGAACTGTTCAATTGAAGTGATAGAAGACTGTAACTATTTGTCTGCAGAAGCCACTCTTCTATCCGAGCATACGTGCGAAAAGTCAGATTTTTGTACCCCTTGATCTTCGACGTCGTACTTTCCAGATGCAGCATTCCGATAGCGGTTTTCGGTGATACGCGGTACCTGGGATCAAGACTGAAACACGGTCTTTGCTTCGTGATATGCGACCTTTGCATCTTCGTTATACACTGATCTCAATTCGCTAGTATCACCATGCGCTTGCACTCACTAGCTTTTGGCTACGAGAACTACGAACGATATGTGGGACAAGACACGAGTCTTGAAGTTGTACGTGTGCGCAATATTCGACCACAGATCGTGAGATGAGGTGAGCCTCTTTCCCAATCAAGCTTGGGACGTGACGAATTCAGAAACTTGACTTTTGTCTCCAATCGCTGATACGTAGAAAAACCTCATTTTGTTTCACAGGCCTCATGACAAATGAGACAGCGAAATCAAACGGCTTTATCTTGCGGGCAACCATCTTCGAGTGGTAAGTTGGACGTGGAACCTATTATTGTGCGATCGTTATTTTAAAAGTGTTGCTCACATTAAAGAACTCGTGCTAGGATTAATGTAAACTCTCATATTTACACAGGCCTAGTTGATCTCGTAGTGCTTTTTTTTTTCACTGCCAATCTATTAGGAAACAACAACTCACTATTCAAGTGCCTATTGGAAGATGTGGAGAAGCACATGCCATGTGAGATGTTGATTGATTTCCAAAGCAATCACCCCACGTTACCCTACCTACCTAGGTAAAACATGGCCGACAGGTATAGCGAGAGTTGACCAAAGATGTTCATTAATAGAGTTACACTGGTTGGTTCACCCGTATCGATCGACAAAGACCTAACTGTAGCATTCTATTCGTGACCAATGAATTAACGCCAATCACGATAGAATACTAGACGAGAAAGCTCAACCAATAGCCTCACACGTGTTGTTTAAGCCGCGTACGTGCAATGCCAGCCCAAACAAATCTTTGAATATGATAGTATGCGATATGAGATGCCAGTGTGACTTTGGTCGTAGAACATATGTTACAACATTACTAGGTAGTTTCGTCATAGTCTATCATGTCCTTCTCTGATGATACATTGTAGAGACACAGACCAATGGCCGAAGCCGGCCCATGATGCTGTCTAGGTAGAGTGGGATCCCGTTTCTTCATCAGATTGGGCAGCAGCCGCCTTGCCATCCTCTCCGCTTTTGACACTCACCTCGCTCATGCCCTTTGCCAAACCAGAGAATGGACACGCACTTTCGGTACCCAATACAGTGCCTTCGTCGTCTTCAAGGTCATCCAGCATCTTCTTACCGAACAGGTAACCTTCTTTCTCGATTTCAGGAGCTTCCGCTTCCTCTGCGAACTCGTCACCGTCTCGGACATCTGCGATATGTCAGCATGTGATGTTTTCTCCGGAGAAAAGGTTCCCTGTTGTTTGTGGCTAAGGTGTAACCAGCGAGAGCCGAGAGAGAAATAATCTTCTACTTACTGCCAAAAAGTTAGCACAAACATCTTATGAAGGGGAAGAAGAATTAATACATACCACCACTTGGCAAACAAGTCGTTCTGTATCCATATGACCTTTCCTAACGCCTTGACAAGAGCCACCTTCCTCTCCATCTTGAGGCGAGGATGTGACAACATTGCTTCGGTGAGGGTGTCTTGGATGAACGATAGACAGGCACCGATATGAATGTACTCGATATGTAGAGGATGTTCACGTCCTCGACCCACATGCATCATGCTACATAGGGAGGTGCGCATCAGTAAATGTCCGGGGTCTTAAGACGTGGATTTGCACTTACCCGACTTTATCCAGATAATACCAGAATTCCATGGTAGATGGATCCGAACATAGCTTGTTAAGGTAGGCTCGCAAGAATGTCTTGCGATGCAAGATGATAGGGCTGTTGTCGGTGAGGTCGTCGTCTACCGGGCCCTCATAGCTGGTGCTTCTCGTCTTGAACTATACAGCATCATTGTTAAGTCTGCACCTGATAGCTTATGTTTGACTTTTGATCAAGAGTCCCCAGAAACACCTAAAAGCAAAGCTGTAATGCGACTTGGGACATGAACAATGAGAAAATTCCGGAATGCATACTGCTCGTGCTGTGATGTCATATTGCAATAATTTGTGATACACAATGTTGACCAAAGCTGGTATTAATGCTTTGATGTATTTGGATCCCGTTATTAGGGCTTCGATGTCTCCTATGTTCTTGTGTAAGTGCCTGCTTCCTAAGCCATACACCCGAGTTTGGACTTAAAACGTACGTGAACTGAAATCCAGAAATGAGTGGAGGTATTGGATTCTTGTCTCGAGATTGGTGTATAGCTCTTTGCGATCTATGTGTTTCATAGGACGACGAAAACTCATCTTGGCAGTGATGTAGTTTGAAATACGATGCTAATAAACGGTCCTCTTGTCCTTATGTGCTGGAATAGGGACAACATAAACAGAGAAGATGCCTTTTCTACAGCAATCCAAGCACCAACTGTAGGCTTATTATATTCATCGAATTGCCAATCGTCATCATATTGCTGGATCGTCTACCTAGGCGCTCGTAGGAAGAGGTCCGCCTCATTTTCGTTGCTGAGTCTTCTGAACCACGATATTTGCCGATGAGCTGATGGTGGTACGATTCGCAGTTCAGATCAAGCAACTACCTGGGTGTCTGGCTAGGTGCAGCTTAGGGATTGACCGCAGGGCCTGTAGGGCTAGTTGGGCCCTGCTTAGCGCACCTCCGTCGCTGTAAGTAATCGTAAGCAGCTCCAGTACGGGCCCGGGCAGCCGGGATGCATGGCGATTTCAACCAACAGTATCTAACTCAGATAGGTAGCTGAGAAAAGCTTTTCCAGGTTGTCCAGTTCTGATTTCATCGTGATGTGTTGACTGGGGCCAATTGACATGTGCGACTTTAATGCAAAATTGATCGGGATTGTGAACCTCCCGCTGTCTTGAATGCCCAGTACAATAATGCGGTGCAGGACTGTCCGAACCCTGTCAATTACAGAGCCCTCGTGATCGAGATTTTCACATCTTCTGTGGACTGGAATATGCCCAGTGCTGCATCCGACTGTAAGCAGATGTATCCGGTCATTTTGTTGTGTCGGACATCGGCGAAAGTGCTGGAATTCAAGATCGCATATTTTTCGTCTTGGGCACAGTTAAGCCCTTGGACCGGGCACATGTAAATTGCCAGCCTTTCGCCCAACAGCAATCAACGACGACTCCCTGGGTTTTGACTTGTATCGGTTTGCCATTATGGCAGTCGTTGTATGATCAATGACCTCGGTGCGGTAATTGACAGAATGGTGTACGTTTGTGCCTCAATGATCATGCCACGTTTGCGTTCGACAACATCGACCATTTTGTCCCTCGTAAATGTTGATATGCTTCCCAAGCTCAACATCCGCGTTGTCTACTGGCACTATCTGTCAACCGGGGCATCTTGGATGTATAAACACCAAGTACCGTATTGGCGTGACTGTCAATCCGTATCTTGCGCATCTTAAGTGTTGTTGTGGCGCTCTAGATAGATCGCACCATCTCCATAGCCGCGCACCTTTTCCGACAAAGTATGGTCGATAGCATCAGGAGACCTGAAGCCAAAGCGAGCCCAGAACGGCGCAGTGCCGTAGACAGACACTAGACAGGTCGTCGGGTAGCGCTTGGCGACAGCAAGCAGCTTCTGAAGAGCTTCACCAGCAAGGCCTCGCCCTCGCTTCTCAGGTAGAACACAGACGTCGTGAATATAGAACTGATCTGCCTCCGATGATATCTCGCCGAGAAGACTGTCGAGAGCGGGCGGTTGGCCGTGACGGATAGGGTGTGAGATCGCATACCCACAGATTTCCGCGTCTTCTTCGAGCACCAGGCAGCCTTCGGGAAACAGACGCGCTCGTTCCGCAAACACCAAGTCTCTTTCTGGCAATGTAGCGTGGACAACGTTAGCTACTTGCACGAGGCCGTTGATGTCACTGGCGTTCACTTTCCTCCAAACAGCCATCTCTCGCAAACCCTCACCAGGGATGGACGGAAATGTAGGGCACAATCGGAGTTGAGATGTAGTGTGGAATGTACGAGGCAAGCTTTCCCCTGGAGACTCCCGCTCGTATTCAATCCTCGTACCCTCGAAGCGGGGGCCACCATGTCCCCACTGAGATGAAGCCACGACGACAAAATCCCATCTTTCAAAGCAACTGTTATTTACTCATCTGCCAACTAACCTATACAGTCATCTAGGGTCTCACTATAAATTTGTCTCGGATCTCTGCAGTCTAGAAAGCAGCATTTGCCTTAGGAGCACGAGCCCCTCCAACCGAAACTCTACAACCACAGAACAACCATTCTAGGTCATCTTCCACGGAATTATTGCAAGCACGATCGTGGCGCTATCTGTAGTTGTCTCCTTGTGATATGCCATCTGGACACAGAAATATGAAGAGCATCTCGGCAATCAGACAGACTGGTGGAATATCTCTGTATTGAAACGAACAAAGACCTCATTCATATCGCCGACATTGTGCACTAGATATTTGAGCACTGTTGAGCCAGTCCAAAACGTAACATGACTGCCAGCTAGCCGCCCAGTGTCACCGGTAAAGAAATGTTTGCTGTTGTGGACGTGAAATTGTCTGTACCTCTTCCCTCCACGGACGACTGACGATGAGTGGCTTGAAGACTTACGCCCGAGAGGAAGCTGCCGACGTTACATCAACACACCCACCTATAAGGCGCTTGCGCCGGCGCCGTATCGCCGAGATAGCGCATAATATTACGAAATTGCGACTGCTACCGTGACTCGAGACGTTCGACAACATGGCTTATCGGGGCCATAAGGTTTGAGTTATTTATAAGCTACGACGTGTTAACGCTGCAGTGAGCCGGTGTAGCTCACACAGGCGCCCCTATTTCCGATGCTAGAGATTGAGGATCTCAGCAAAGGGAGCTCTACACCCTTTGGAGTTTACTGCGGAAGGGTTCAAATAGAAAATCGCCTCAAACGCACTTGAGATATTCTCGGTAAGACGGATCGTGTGGTAGCCCATTATTTTCATAAAATGATTATGTAGGACCCGGACCATGAGCCTTTAGATTAGAGAAATGTACCTCGTAATAAGTTGCAACGGAAAGGCATTTGCCAAAGAGTACCCTTGAGAATATACCCTGTCAGCTGTCAGGCAATGCGGGGGTTTAATTGATCTGAATTGGGAGTAGCGCGATACTACCAAATAGCCTATCGAGGAAGCACTAGCCAATCAAATAGGCGACTCCAGCCCTGACGGGAATGGCGTCACTATGCGTTTTCAGCAGTGGCCAATCCGACTATCTTTAACTCTTTGAGGAAGTGTGTTTATCACCAGAACAAGTTTCGAAGTTGGAGGACTTAATATCGTAGTCCGAGAATAGCGTCATGTAAGTCACACCCTATAGCCAAAAAAGAACACTCACGACATGTTTTCTAACTGGGACTTCAAAGTCAGGGACGAGGGATAAACGTATTCACGCACTTATTCATTTCCATCTACTACCATAGTCCTTACTAGCGTGTCCAAACACAAGCCGATATTCATGTGAATCTGCCATTTGGGCCCGGCGGCCTTAGCGCACGAGAGGGAGTCAGGCAAATCAGGCTATCTAAGCACGACTTGAAAAGGAAGTAGTGTATTTATTCAGGTCGAGTTAAGCACAGCCCCCACGATAGCTCATTTCGAACCATATCCAATGAGGGGCCACTCTAGCAACTTATCACAAGGGATGACAGGCGCAAAGATGGTCAAGCAGCCGTCAGCCAACGAGGCAGAAGTACCCCACTGCTACGGTTGGGTTCGACGGATCAAAGCAAAACTCAGCTACTTACCCGGTCCTATTAGCAAAGTGGGATTGCGAATTGCAAGGTGTTCTGTTCCTTGCGAAACCGTGAAGGCCCGCCCCCCAGCCACTATCAAGAATGTGTTATCGAGAAATCACATCATCACATCGAGGCTCACGACACTGTGTCATATAGTTGACGCCACAGTTTGGGGTACAAGACACAGATGTCGTGTCCATCCCAGCTACCACACATTTGACCTTGCCTGAATCTCTTCACTGAATTAAACCCTTTTGAACTGCAGTAGAAGCAAGGCGTGAAAAGTGTCGAGAGTGTTTGTGTTTGCCTTGTGAGGTATTCTGTCAGTCCCCACCAGGCGGTCTAGTTGTAATCTGGTATGGCTTCTTCGACTGGTTAGCATAAACGCTACTATGTGGGTATAGTGTCCGGGATTGTTGACTCACGATTTCGTAGTCTGATGTTCGCGGATTGCCATATTCATTACTGTTCACCCACTTTGTGCTCTGCTGCCTATCTCCACAATGCACATCTGGCATAAAACATACAACCAACCTCTCGATATTCGCACATCATTGATACCGCCACTCAAAAAAGACCCGGGCGGGGATGACTCGGTCTTTTCATTCTGCTGTCAGCAACTCAACAACGCAACAGCAAGCCAGCCATATGCAGGGTTAAGGGTTGCCGCTGTGGATCTGAGTGAGCAAGCAAAATCCCGAAAAGGGAAATGACAGCAGGAGATTCACCTCTTATGCGGATTGTTGTTTAAAAACATCTCTTGACCTCTTGCTCAGATACCTTCTATTTGCCATGTGCCATCATTGTTAGGTACACTAGCATCGCACGCTAATAAGGCTGTTGTTGTACAGTAGCGTAAAGAGATAGATCTCTCCCAGTCATCTTGTTTGGTGCTAGAGTACACTGCATTGGCGGCGTTGCTGCGGAGAATATCCCCGACCCGCACATAGGATCTGTCTTAAGGTTAGTGCATTCGAATGCCCGGTCCCAACTGCGTGTCTTTCCCTGCGTTTGGGTTTCTCCAGAGGAGCTTACCAGACAAGGATTGTCAAGGCCTAGACATCATGGATTCATGACACGCTGCAGATGGGAGCTTTCCGTTTCCAGCAGGTCTGAATGGCGACCTTTCATACTGTTATATGTAGTGAGTGTAATAAGATACGGACTGGCAAGAGCCTCTGTCTCCAATCATCATCGTACTGAATAACTCGTTTGTTTAGAAATGATCATTTGACTTGCCGGGTTATACTACCTACCACAACTAATACATAGCACCTCAGTATTAGTCGCTGGTGTCATCTTGCGCTGCATATCTGTAGCTATTGGCCCGAGAGGTTGACAGAGCGGCTCGGTGTTTCATGGGAACCAAAGCAGGCGAAAAGTGCCGTCGTTGCACAGACCGTCTCTGATCAGTCAAGAATTACCGGCAGCCCACTGTAACAGAAAATAGCCCTGTCTCCTCTCGGCGGCGCCCCTAGACTCACATCCAGGTAAGCTTAGGATGCGACCGCTCGACTTCCGTTAGTCTTTCAGCTCGCCGTTGGCCCTGGGCTTTTTCTAATATTTTTGTTTTCCTTCCTCCCTTGAGTTAAGCGAGGTTGACAACGACTTCGCAGCCGATAATCCCTAATCTATGATGCTTTCTAATTAAACTGGTGTGTCCCTTTTCGTTCTAGAAACTATTTTTTTTTAGCCCGTCCGCCTTAGGTTGCTAACTGTCAGCTGCTTGTGCGGCATAGTTGCATCTGCAATTGAGTCTCGGTTATGCGGACTTGTTGACTTCAACCTCGACGCTTGTAATGACCTTAACGTGCAATGATAGACCGCCTCCTTAGTCCACCACTCGATTCTGAACACGGAAACACTAGACTAAAAGCCGTCACTCCGCATACCGCCAAGTCGATCCGATTGTCCCAGCAACCCTCCCTCGCTCGACACGAACAGGCTCCACGGGACAGCTGTTGGTTCTGATCCCGGCCCACGGACAGGTGCTTCGGCCGGTTTGCTATGCCCGAGTCAGTCTACACCGGCACACAAACAAACCGGCTATGAGTCCGGATAGACTGCCTACTAGGTACCGCACCTCATCCTAGCTTGACTGGTGGTTTATTGTGGCCTGATTCGACTCTGCTCCTTGACTGACACTGAACATTGATCGTCCCAGCCTCGGTGACCCTAATACCTTCCCCCCTACCCCGATCGAGACGCCCACGTCTGCCCACTTCCCGCAGTCTCTTCTAGAGACACCCAAGGCTAGCCAGGATCACCTCGACGACCGGTCTGGCTGGACACCACAGTTCGCCGAGGAATATTCCGTCTTCAACAAGACACCGGGCAACCTGCGGGGCGGTTCGGGTCCGTTTCCCGAATTCACTCTCTCCACGCCACAGCAGCCGCCCACGGGCCACAAGAGACTGCTTTCAGCCGGGACCTTCGCAGCCGAGATAGCGTCCCATGCCAACTACCACTCGCCGACTTCGTCTCTGCCCCTACCACCTGTCGACCCGTCTCGTCGGCTGTCCTCGTCCCCCACCACCACCACCACGGGCCGTCCCATCCCTAGCCCGGCAGAAGCGGAATACCCCATCGACTCGCAGCCCAGATCAGGCAAGATAGCCCGCCGAGGGACGTTGACGGACACGAGCACACAGCACCAGACAAGCACGCCCCCGCCTTCATCTCACAAGGGTGGACGGCGGCTCGCTCCGAAGCCACAGACCACCAGCAGCATGCAGCATGATGACTTCGAGGCCGAGTTCATGGCGGCTGCGCCCCAGCAGCACCATATGCTGGGGGACCTCGTCAACGCCCCGATAGACATGTTTGGGATGCCGCTGTCCGCCTCTGCCACCGGCCCCGTGTTCGAGGAGCCGCAGCATTTCTGGGATCCCGGAATGAGCGGTATGGATATCGATTTCTCCATGTCCGTTGCCGATTCCTTCCGTGGTTCTAACCACAGACCCATGGACTCTCTGGACTGGGAGAAAGCCAACGAGATGTTTCAGGAGACCGGGGTGGTGCCAATGAACAACCAGGGAGGCCCGGCCCAGGGCCAGAAAAAAGAACGCTTGCTCGCACCAAAACCTCCACCAATGCCAAGTGTCGACACCAGCATGACGGAAGCGCCTGTGTTTGCACAGTCCTTCCACATGCCTACCGAGGAACACTTCGTGCCCTTCAACCCCAGCGGCATGGACGCCGAGCTCCTCTTCACGCGGCCCCCGTCATCGCACATGGGACTGGCCACCTTCGACCCCATGGCCCAGCCCATCCTCATGAACCCGCTACCGTCCCCCCAACATCCCATCGCGCCTCCGAAACAACCGAAACGCGGGCAGATACGGCGGGCCACCAGCACGCGAGAGGTGGGCACGGCCCGGCAGAACGACCTATCTCCCATCAGCCCGCCCATCATTTCCCCGACAAGCCGTCCAGGACTTCTCCGAAGCGCGAGCGAGACGCGAGGCGGGCGGTCCGCGAACCGAGCCGGGGCTTTACCGAGCCTAGCGCCCGCCGTGCGCAATGGCTCCCGCTCCTCCTCCCAGGGCTCACGGACAAGCGGGCGGACATCGCCCCTCAAACTCCACCAGCGGCTGCCGAGCCTGAGCTCCATCCCAGAAGACAGCGGGCCTCGGACCCGCACGTCGGTGCGGTTCACGATCGACTCGCGAGGGCGGGCCCGCGCCGAGACGACGGTTGTTGTGGACAATAACAAGCAGCGGACGTCCTCCTCGGGAAGCAGACGGCGTCGGCGCGACGACAGGAGCAGAAGCTGGGAGTCGTCGGGGGACGAGTCGTCCTCGACAGACGACGAGCCGATCATCATCCCCAGTAGGAATGCCTCATTCACCATCCCGACATCGAAAGAGCCATCGTATATCCAGCCTTCGCACACGCAGACGTCACAGCGGAGTTTCAGCGACCAGGGCATCGGCAGTCTGGGGATCTACAACAACGACTCAGGCTCTTCGCCAGGCAATGCGGAAAGCGACGCCGAGACGGTGATGAACATGGCGATTAGTAATGGCAATATTAATACCAAAAACAACAATAGCGGAGGCGACGCGATGAGCGAGCTGCGCAAGGTGCGTGAGAACCGGCAGAAGCGGCTGCCGGGGGCGAACACCAACGCCCACCACCTCGTCTCCCGTCCCGCGTCGTTCTGCGCCAGCAGCAGCAGCGCGGCAAACCCCACGGCGGCGGCGACGGATTGCGGGAATCAGATCCGGTGCGTCTGCAACACCACGCTCAGCCAGATCAACGGAGATGGCTACATGGTGCAATGGTAGGTTGTCTCTCTCCCTTTTTTTTCTCTTTCTCTTCCCTTTTCGCATGTCATCTTTCCCTGCTCAGCTCAGTGAAGTCATTTCATCTATTGACATGCATGGGTTTTCCCCTCTCCTCAGCGAATCTTGCGAGATGTGGCTGCACGGCCGCTGCGTCAAGATCACGCGACAGACGCTTCCGCGCGTATACATCTGCGCGTTCTGCGCCAACACGGCGAACGCGGCCCGGGGAGGAAGCGTGCGAGGTCGGGGTGCGCAGAGGAACGTGGGAGGAGGAGGAGGAGGAGCAGCGCCTCCGCCGGCACAGAAGTCGATTCGCTCGTTCCGGTAAGACAGACATCCGACATTTGGTACACTTTTGGGAAGGGCGTACGAAGGGAAAGCGGGCCACGTCATCTCACTTCGGCGTAGAGTCTGGTGGTTGGATAGTAAAGTTTCCTTTGTTGTTCGCCGGACACTGGAATACAGAGGGAGCTTACGACCAGGCCTACGAGACATCGGAGCGAGAAAGCACAGCAGAAAGGATGGGACAGAACGGGACGGGACCGAAATGTTCGGATATAGCAGGCTGTTGTTGGTTATCTGCTTACCTACCAACTTACACAGGATACACAAAGCTTGAGAGAGGTATTATAACCATGGAAGTGGGATTACTAGGTACATTTTGGTGCAGCATTTACAAATCCCAGATATGAAGACACGCGTAAAAGATTCGCCAAGCATCATGTTGAAACTATCTACGAATAAAATACCTTGGAACAGCATTGGAGATCATGCACATCACCTGCATGTCGACCAATATACTCGCTATTGGACTGTGACATGTCGCATAAGACAACACGAAACTGACGTGACGTCAAGTTGTAACCCAGGTATTTAGACAATGATTAGTACCACTGCTTATCTGTTTCCAAAGTTCCCTACGGGATTAGGAGCAAATGAACAGATAGATAGATCTACATGTACATGTCTGCTATGTAGATACCACCTCAAAACGCAGTAAGCTGCAGCTGCTGCGCAGATTAAGAAATACCAAGTACCAGGTTACAGATCATTAGCCCACCAACCAACCACATGCACTAAGTTTAGGTAAATGATAATCAATCGCGGGCCGTCGCGGAACAGGAAAGCAGACGAAAACAGACAAGGCGAACATAGGTAGAAGGTATGTAGATCGGATATCTTTTCCAGCCCGCCGATGGCCGATCTCGGATGGTGGGGTGAAATGTACCGAAGCTTTCGCTGCTGTCCAGTAGTTTCGGTCCGCGGGGCATTTTCATTGTTATAGCTTCACCCAGCTCCAGCTTCGGAGCGCCATTGCATTTCCTTCCTTTTCTCCCTTTGCTTTGTTGTTAAACTTGCTTCCCCCAGATTCGCGATTAATACCAATCGATCATTCCTCTCCTGTCTCTAAATTTGGATCTTACTTGCATGAATTCGAAGATTGCTTCCGCATAATTGGCACACCATACCACCAGAATTGGAGAGAAATCATTAGACACAGAAACCCTCCCAACCATGTCGTCGTTTAACATCGTTGTCTTCGGAGGCGACCACTCCGGCCCCGAGGTCGTAGCCGAAGCTGTCAAGGTTCGCAGCCTCAGTCTACCACAGTCACGCTATTGAGGTACATGAGGGGATATGATGTGCTAACATTCGCGACAGGTTTTCCAAGCTATCGAGTCCAACAGCTCCGCCAGCGTCAAATTTAACCTGCAAGACCACTTGCTCGGTGGTGTAAGTTACAACTACACAACACTCCCCTCCCCGACTCTGCGCTCTTTTTCCTTCCCTCCATGTCCCCTCACCATTCAGGTCACACAAAACCTGCATGTACGCACGAACCTCCCAAGGCTAACGTGTCCTTTCACCACACACGCAGTGCTCCATCGACGCCCACGGCACCCCTCTCACAGACGATGCCCTTGAGGCCGCCAAGGCCGCCGACGCGGTGCTGCTCGGCGCCATCGGCGGGCCGGAATGGGGCACGGGCGCGGTGCGGCCCGAGCAGGGCATCCTGCGGCTGCGCAAGGAGATGGGCACGTACGGCAACCTGCGGCCGTGCTTCTTCCCCTCGCAGTCGCTGGTCGAGTACTCGCCGCTCAAGGCCGACGTGTGCCGCGACACCGACTTCACCGTGGTGCGCGAGCTGACGGGCGGCATCTACTTCGGCGAGCGCACGGAGGACGACGGGAGCGGTTACGCGATGGACACGGAGCCGTACTCGCGCGCCGAGATCGAGCGCATCATCCGCCTCGCCGCGCACCTGGCGCTGGCCCGCAACCCGCCCGCGCCCGTCTGGAGTCTCGACAAGGCCAACGTGCTCGCCACCAGCCGGCTGTGGCGCAAGGTCGCCACCGAGGTCATGGCCAACGAGTTCCCCCAGCTGCAGCTGCACCACCAGCTCATCGACAGCGCCGCCATGATCATGGTCAAGAACCCCCGCGGCCTCAACGGCGTCGTCGTCACGAGCAACCTCTTCGGCGACATCATCAGCGACGAGGCCAGCGTCATCCCCGGCAGCATCGGTCTCAGCCCCAGCGCGAGTCTGAGCGGCATCCCAGACGGTGTTTCGAAGTGTAACGGCATTTACGAGCCCATTCACGGTCAGTACTCCCCCCCTTGTATAAGATTGTGAGATCCGAAAGTGATTTGTCGTGGCTAACTGGGTTGTCGAACAGGCTCGGCACCCGATATCTCAGGCAAGGGCATTGCCAACCCCATCGGCACGATCCTATCGGTGGCTATGATGTGCAGGTACTCGTTGCGGTTGCCGAAGGAGGCCGACGCCATCGAGCAGGCTGTCCGGAACGTGCTGGACGGCGGTTTAAGGACCAAGGATCTCGGCGGCGAGTCGGGCACTAAGGAGACAGGAGACGCCATCGTCGCGGAGCTTGTCAAGATATTAAAGGCGTAATTTCTGTGCGCAGCCATTTCAAAATAAGTAATAAAAAAAACCAAAGTCGATGTTCTAAGCTTCGTCTTATGCAGCGGTGCAGGCTTCTTCTAGAAACCCGTGAGTCTTGGTTCTTCAGGATTCAGGATTCACGGAATCTAGTAAACAAGTAGCCTGGTGTTCTTGTCGCAAGTGATAGCCAGCCTCAAGAACCATAGTAGACGCACTGTCGTGATTCCCCTATCTCGGAGAAAAATAGCCTTGTAAATGCCCATAAAAGCGCCGCCATATGCAATGAATAATGAACAACCCGTATGCGCCACTTCCTCATGATTCCCGAGAACATAGCAGAGAGAGGGAGGAGCAGAACGCCATGAGGTACTCTCCACCACCCAACTGTACAATGACAATCCGCGTAATCCGCGCCCCTTGTCTAAAGACTGAGCTGATGAGCATGCCCCATCCCGCATCTCACGACGTCGCAGCCGTATGGCTCGTATTCTCCGCACCAACAGCGCGCCCACCCGTAGCCACAACAGCCCTAGCGGCGTCGTCGCGGAGCTCAGGCATAGCGCTCTCGATCTCGCCAGCGAGGACGTCGCGGAAGCGCGCAAAGGCGACTTGCTTGCCGCGCATGAGCTGGTTTCCCCTGCGCACGAGCTCGACAAACTCGCGCGTGTACACGTCCGGGTTGCGCCCGTCGTCGACGTACTGCACCAGCTCGGGCGGCACCAGCGGCAGCGTCCGCGTCGTGGAGGTGCGGTACACGGCCTGCAGCGAGCGCGAGAGCGCATTCATCTCCGAGGCCAGCACGTCGCGCGACGCGCGCGAGTTGCGGTTGTGGTTGTGTAAGGGCGAGGGGATGGAGTGGGAACCGGCGGGTGTGGAGGAGGCTGAGTTGGTGGTTGTTGTCGTGCTGTCGTATGCTGTCACTTGCACCATGACGTTGTGGAAGGATTGGATCGTGTCTTTGAGCTGCTCTGGTTTGGGGGTTAGCCTTGCTTCGCTTTACACACACGGGAATCGGGTTGGATTTGGGTTTGGGGATCATCTTGGGTTTGGGCTTGGGCGTGTGTGTGTGCGGCTTACGCTCGAGCAGATTGTGGTCTGCGTTTGGCATTGGCGCCATGGTGGCGGTAGTGGTTTGCGTACGATATTCGGAGACTGTGATGGCGAAGTTGGTGTTGACTTTTGCGGATGTCTAAAGCGCAAAGTTATGGGCAAAAGACTGTAGGCAGGGCTTTGTGGTTGTAGCTGGAGACCTTCGAACAATCAATCCCTCGCTCTTTCAGGTGACCTTTAAGGACTCAGGCGCCTAAGGTACGCCTCCAGGGTGCGGAGCTAAAGGTGTGTACCAACAACCAATCAGAGGGCATAAAAATCTACCCCGGATTCCAGTACCTAGGTAGCCTGGCTCATTAACCTGATATGGAAACACCCAAGTTCGATCATGCACTTGGTATTTTCTGTCTTTAGTTTCTGACGTAAAACTACAAGCATTTGTTGCAACGTATGGTGAGCTCCTGAACAAGAAGCTAGAGAGCTTCCTTTTGCATTACTGTAGAAAAGCATGTGGGATTCATGACACAAGCCATTTTTTCAGAGTAACTAGGTACCTACGAAAGATGTGGGGGGTCAAGAAACATACCTCTTGTACCCTCCAGGTGTAGAAGTCTTGTCGACGTCAATATACTCGGAAAAGTGCAACATCTCATGTAAGGATTCAAATTCGCTATGTCTTGAGATAATCGCTTCATAGCTTCTTATCCTCGGAGTTTTATAGAGCTGCAGAAGATATAGACGGTGCGCGAGTGATTCTGCTTTCTTGTACCTCGGTTCCAGTCAGCTGAACTCCGGATCGTTCAAAGTTCCGATTCTTTCATGCCACTAAATAACCTACTGCCGCGATGAACATTAACTGATCCGAGCCCTCCTCGACGAACACTCTCTACTCAGGTGTATAATGAGGTTTGACATGAGAAGCTACTGGTCGGATTGGACCACATAAACCTGTAAACCTCTAGACCTTAAGACATAGAAATATAAAACATAAAGCTTCTGTTTCAATTCGCTCGACAGCAGGAGGTTTTTCTTCTCCCGGTCTATATTTCATACCGAGCTCCGAGACCGAAGCAGCAGTCCGTCGCTTCAAAGGATCACAACTCGACAACACCCTCTACCGGATCATTGAAAACATAGATAACCCGGCAATAATAATAGATTCGTTGCTCGAGGCTATAACCTTGAGGTCTTTGGAGTGTGTAGTGTGTGCAGTATGATTATGTTGATACCAACAAAATCAGTGTCTCGTAATGTACGTCTGAAAACCGGATCGTGTTGTCTGCCGTGTCTTGGGTAAGAGTTTATTCGATGCTAAAATTGGAACGATGGCTCAAACCGTATCTTGCATAGTGTTCTGGGTGGCTGCATCGAGTCGACAATCCAAGAAGATCGATTGTACAAAGAGTTAGTAGCACCAGTGGTTTTGTTACGCAGTGTTCAGGCATATCAGTGGGGGAAAAACAGCGATGATTGTTGTCATGTGCAAAACTTGTCTTGGTATTCTATACACGCGAATATGACCGTGCCTGCATCAGCAGCGCTACCGTCGAGGAACATCTTAGCCAAGCTCGGCTTGCTAAACACATTCAGTCTATCTCTCATTCCTTCTCAGGTGTCATTATCGTTTGGCTAGCGAAAAACAAAATCAAATCTCATCTTTTCTTTTCTTTTCTTTACACGCTTTAATCCTCCAGACCCAGCGCCTCTCTCATGGTGGGCGCGTTCTCGTCGAAGTATGGCTTCTCGGCGACAGTCGCGACTCTTGTTCCGTGTCTCGTCACGCGGTTCTCGTAGTCCCAAGAGGCGTTGTGCAGGGTACACCGGTTGTCCCAGATGGCGGAGGTACCGGGAGTCCAGTGCCATCGGCACTGGATGTCGGGGGTGTTCTCGTAGATGTCGAACAGGTATTTCAGGATCATGTCACTCTCGGCCTTCTCGAGTCCGACGATGCGCAGTGTCCAGGGGCGGTTGACGAACAGGCACTTCCAGCCCGTGGCAGGGTGCACACGCACGATAGGGTGCGTCTCCTCGTAGGGCTGGCGGCCGGCCTCAGGGTCGTTCTCATCGAGGTAAGTCAGGCCGGACCTCATGACAGCCTCCTTGCCGTCGATGAATTTGCGGAATGCGGGCGACAGCTTGCAGTACGCGGCGTAACCGCTGGTCCACAGGATGTCACCACCGTAGGGTGGTACGGTGTCGTAGTGAAGATGTGTGATACCGAAGGGCTGCTTCAGGTGAACCAGGTCGCTGGAACTAGGTTAGTCATCTTTCATCTAGATTACTTGTTGGAGGATCTTCTTACGTGTGCCATCCCTGGAAAGGTGTGCGGAAAGTGGGCTTCCTGATCGACTTGGCGAAGTATTGCGACCAGATGACCGATACCTCAGGAACGCCAGGGACGTGAGCGTACTGGGGGAAGATGGGACCGAAGTGTCCGGTCACATCCCGTTGCTGTTGTGGGGAGAGGTCCTGGTCGCGGAAGAAGACGACACCTCTCTCGGAGACGAGCAGGGACAGCTCGTCCAGTTGCTGAGGAGTCAGGTCCTTCAGCTGGAGACCGACGATCTCGGTTCCGCAGTGGTATGTGAGGTGCTTGACTTCCTTGGCAGCACCGAAGAGAGCCTTCTTCTCCTTGTCGGCCTTCGCGCCGGGGTCGGAGAACTCGACAGGGCCAGGCTGGAGCTCTACCACGTCCTTCCTGTACACGATGTTCTCCGGGTCCTCTGGGTAACCTTTGCTTAGGTCGATGCCGGCCTTCTCCATACGTGCGCGAGCAACATCGGGGATCTCGTAGTCACCGAACTTGCGCTCAACGACCTTTTTGGGAATGTATGCCAACCTCCTGGACGGCTCGGCCGCTGGTGGGTCAATAGCTGATGGACTCATAGTGACGATGTGTTATGTGATGGTATCAGAAAGCTAGATAAATGATAAGATCAACGAAGCATGTCAATTGAAGTTGGGAGGGCTTGGGATATCTACATATAAGTAGGTAGAATTGGAACAAACAGCCGTATCTGCTCCATCGTAACGGAATATCATTGTACCTAATTTGCTTATGGCATGGAATTTAGGCAGGTCCGAACTCGCATCAAGCTCGATTGACCGCGAAGTTCAGACTTGAGGCTGGGGTTCAATGCCTCCTTGCCGACCCAGTTGCCTCGGACAACAGCTGGCATTGCTACAACATACTCCATCTTCCAGCAGTAGAGACGCGGTATGCCTGACCGACGACTATGGCCGGCGTGGCTTTAGTGTCGCAAGTTGCAAGGAAGAAACGTGTGAATAGTAAACGCCTCGGAAGTGCCTAGTCGGGCAATGATATATACCACTAACGCCAGCTATAGTGACATGATAGGCCCAGTTTTATCTATTAATAGGTACCATGCTACACTACCGAAAAAAATAGTTGAGTTGATTTATCTGATGGATCAGTTACTAACGTCCGAAGAGCCAGCTTTGCATCGGCATATAATTGTCTCGACGAAGGATTGAGCGTATGACCATGACGTTGCTTGAACTACGGGCAAGAAAACTCAATTACCATGATTGAGGCCGGCGTCATATTGTTTACTAAAGGGGTGATCGTTTGTGTTAGTTTTACGCCAGCAGACTGCCCCACCGATGGGACGGGCGCTACTGCAAAGTCACCTTCGGTAAGTTTGCGTTAAGGTCGTGCTCAGAGAATCTAAGGTCTGGAGCTTCTGTTATCACAAGATATACAGTCGGATCAAGACATCGCGTACTCGGTATGCATATTCTGAAGATTGAGTCCTTACCTAGTCACTACGTACTAAATATGAAAGTTGGTTCGTTGAACCCCTAAATTGAAGATCGTCGAATTTTTATCTGATGGCCATGTTGCATCTCATCCCTTGCAGGCTTTCTTGGCGATCGCTTCCGCATGTGTACGACGTCGTGGTGATAGTCCCCGCACATACTTCATTCGGGAACACCGAATTTTAGACTTCAAGTCGTCCCAGATTGGTAAGAAGTCATCATGAGCCTCATCCGCGAAACATCCCTACAGCTACAAAACAGCTTGGTGATGGATTAGATAACTAGGATAGATAGAATGAAAGCAGCAGAAAGGAAGCATAATACAATTGAGATCAGTTATCAGACTACGAACCTCGTGACCACATCATCCACTTCCATTTTTATCTTGAATTGATACGCCTCGCGCTCGCAGCACTGTACGACAAGATGCCCTCCATCGTCATCAAAGAGATCGATCAGGAGAAAGACCTTTCCGCTCTAGCGGAGATCAACCGCCGCACGTTCCTCCAGGAATTGCCGTCTCAGATTGCCTACAAACCCTCGGAGGACACTGGCAACCAGCTACATGGGTTCTTCGTAGACAGACTGGCTGGCCGCTTCAGCCAGCCGGGCGCTCGGACAGTCAAGGCCGTTGACCAAGATACTAACCAGATCTACGGCTTTGCCTGCTATCGGCATGTCGTGAAGGACAGCGAGCCTGTCGGACCAATTCCGGGCTCGCCGGATACCCGCGGCGCCAAGCCGAAGGCTTTGCCGAGCCTGCCCCCGTACATGAACGCCGAGTTCACGGTGGCGACCGGGGCCGAGGTCAAGGCGCTGGAGGTTCACATGGAAGGCGAATACTACTGTATGTGTGCATCTCAACTCTAGATAGCGTCCATGTAGGATCGCGTCGACTGCTTCAAAAATGCTAATTCGATGTATCAGACCTCACATCTTTCGCCGTCCACCCTGACCACCAAAACCAGGGTATCGGCGCTCAAATACTGCAGCACTTCTTAAAGGCAGCCGACGAGGCCAAGCTTCCGTGCTGGCTCATCGGCTTCCCTGGGTCGCACAGTCTCTACCTGCGCAATGGCTTCGTCGACAAGGGCCACGTAGACAATGATCTAAATGCGTGGGACAACAACAGGTGTCGCGGCTTCGGTGTCTACCGCGCTTTTGCGATGGTGCGACAGCCCCAGGCCACTTCATGATCTCTTTATCACGACAAGATCAGTTGAGAAGAAATCAGGGGAAGTAGAGGGGCTACGCAAGAACAGACACAGCTCCGAGCAGTTCAGCCTGTCTCCCTAGGACCTGGCATTGATACGCATACGCCGCCTCTGAAGTTAGGTAAATATCCACGTGCGTAGGTCTGACAGCTATTGCTTTAGTCCACTATATGTGATATTTAGGGAAGTTGGCAGGCGAGACCATGGCCGTTGCCTTTTCCGGGCGGAAGGAGTAGACCAACCGGGCCCCAAGACATGGGAAGCAACAAGAGCAAGAGAAACTCTAGCTAGATGCGTATCTTTAGTTTGGTAGTAGTACTCTCCCCATTAACTACAACAAATATCAAAGATATTATGAACTGCAATCACATCTCTCAAGTGGCCCCAAGGCCAATGCATTCATAGATATCTTATCATGGATCATGATTCTATTGCTAATTTGTGTTTGCGTCGTCCATCACCCAATACAGCCAGCTTGGTGAGTTGATTGCGGTGTTGGCAGAGTCATTTATAGTGTTTGTTTCGAATGGTGTGAATTCATATTGAAAAGATTGTTGTCGGTCTACATATACGCCTTTCATTTCCTGAACGCTCACTCTCAGCCCCTACTTTGGCTTCCATTTTTATATTATTGTCTTCCATTCAAAAGATGACATTCTCAACTGGTCATTGCAGTTTTTGTTACCTTTGTTGATTTCATTGTTTAACCATGCTGGCAAAGTGATGCATGTATCATGACATTCCGCATGTAGGTGGCTGCAGACGGTCGACTCCGAGTTGACAACGTTCCATCCTTTAATCTTTCCAGATGTTGTAATTGTTGAAAGGCGCATACCTGAACTGTTACATACTTAGGGACTATCAAAAGATTGAACGTTGACAACTCGGACAGTTGACCGTCTGCAGCCGTGTATATACAGAACTATAAGACTGTATTTGCAATCAGACCTTTCCGCAACCGTTTGTTCAAATTTATCAATTCCGACTTAAAAAGGGCTAAGAGGGTCTCATTAGGTTCTAATCCGGCAAGGTTTATAGGAGCAATTACAATACATAGCTAATTATAATTCTGTTAAATTCTAGTAATAGTGAGAATACCTGAGTTAATCCACTTGTTAAAAATATACAAATATCTATTAGCTTGTCCTGTCCACTCATTATCCATCAGATTTGAAACAACACAAAGCATTTCAAACAAGCTAAATATTCAATGTGATGACTGATATCTTACGAGGTAGAAAAAGTAAGTATGTTATAAATCAGAGCCCAAGAAGCCATCAAAGCAGTCAAATCTAATTCCACAATGATAGGATAAGACTAATAGAGACATTAGATAATTGAAGACAGAAAATAGGGACTTGGACTACCTACCTAGGTCACCAAATGGATAAATATCACCAAATCACTAGGTGAACTCATAAGCGTCAGTATTAACTCAAATATTCTCAGCAATATTGCTTGTCTCTCTAATAAATTGCTAATTAGCATGATGAGGTATCAAACAGTCATCTTGTAACCACTCCAACGGGGTTTCTACTATGGCACGTGATGTTTATTGATCAATTCAAAGGTTGCTATGATAATAATTCTTTAGCATCACCTAAAAACCGTGTCCAAGCTGGCTTTAAAATTAGGAACCAATCAAATCACTATCTTGAGCTGACCGTAACTCTACCGGATCTAGTATTGAATACATATAATAGTGGTCATAATTACTGAAATCAGTCAGCATCATCCTCATCCTACAAGGCTGCTTTTTTTTCGCCAGCTGACCAACGAACGTTTAAGATACGGATATAAAAGAACCACCAAAAAGTCCGCGGGGGACTAACAATTACGATGCCGCTGCTCCCGAGATTCGAGATCGGTAATAGTGGTTCAGGTAGAGTTCTTCGTCTAATTATATCCGTGTATTTCTGAACCAGAAATAGAAACCAGTTTCATTCTTCCATGTCGCACTACAGAAACCATCTGTAAATCCACATCACCTGAGCTGGGCGTTTCTGAAATCTTATCTCACTAAGCTTGATAGCCTATAACAGCACATTGCCTTGGCCAGCCGTGATATTCAGCCATGTCAAATCTACCCAACATAGCCCCCAACGAAATGTATGATTGAAAAAAGCCCTCCTCTGCCGCCAGAATGAGAGAGTGGATTTGTCAGAGTCTCCGTGTAGAAGGCTTGGTCCATATCCAAGAATGAACCTCCATCGACAAAGGAACAAGTGACATGTCGTCGAGTCCTGCTGGTCTGTGATCTTCGGAACGTCACATGAATCCACGTTTTCGCCCCTGAACTGCACACCACCAAAGTGTAAGTCGTGATCAAGTCTTGTTTCACCATATCTGCACATATTTCTCATTACGGCTGAAACTACATAATCCCAATCAAATCTCTGCCACGCGACATCATTGACTACCCAGGTACATTGTCCGCCACCCCTTCCCCCGAGACCTAGGCTGTAATAGACTACAGAGAAAAAAAAAGCAAATGACACCAGCAAAACAACCTTGAACCCACGAGACCAGGGTACCAACCCGTTCCTCTAGGTCCCGTCTGTTCCAGGCTGTTGGAGTAAGGGAGTCACAGGATTAGTTATTCCCAGGAGCCTTCTTTTGCAAGTGATTAAAAAAACAGGAGCGAGTAGGTAAGTATACCAACCAACCAACAAATCACTGCTCGCAGTCTAGAGCTAGAGATAAGCGAGCAGGGATACTTTTCTGGTGCCTATCTGAGTCATCCACAAAGCAATATGATCACAGCCCATGACCAGGTTCGCGATCCTACAAACACGGCAGAACACACCAACCCACCCCAACGCAGTGGGAATTGGGGAATGCAACACAACACAACACAACACATCGCGTGAGAGTGAGAGTGAGGCACAGCAAACTCGTTGTTTTTGCTCAACTACCGCGTCAAGCGTGCCTTGTGCTAAGTCTATCCCATCCTATATACCCATCCTACTCACCACTTTTGCCGGTAGCCAGTCAGACGGGCAGGACAATTACGCCGCCTTTGCTAAAAACTACATGGTTCGTGGCGGGGTGGGTTGGGTTGTTGTGGGTTGTTTGTTTTGTATGTGTGCGCCAAGGTAAAGTCAGTCAGTCTCCCAGCCCCCTTGTAGGTCGTCTGCTTTTTCGAAACCAGATCGACAGGGCTGGCTGTCGTTAGCCTTGGGGGGTTGTATAGCTCTCATCAGCAGCAGCAGCAGCCGCAGTAGCTCGTAGGCTTAATTCATTCCTCCGCCTTACCAATGAGACGAGAGACAAAAAAAATCGAGATATCTCGGTGTTCTCTCTCTGCCTTGTTTCGTGAACAGCCAGCCTTGGCAATCTTTGCCCGTTTCGCAATTGGGTGCAGTTGACATTCTCGCCATATCGGCATGGTGTTTCTCTTAGCTCCCGGGTTCCCGGAATGAGCCGGAGGTGCAATTCTTTAGGGGTGGGTGTAACTGCCTCAAATATTATGACATCAAAAGCTATACTCATACTCTCATATTCAATACAAGCTGGCGGCTTGCGGTATGGTAGTTACGTGTGCTTGGCTGTAACACGAAAGCAAGATGCATCGAATCACTGTATGACAAAAGACTTTCTCAGCAAATCGCCGACGGCCATGATGTATGTATGTGTCACGTTGCTCGTGGCTACGTGTAGGCACTCCTGACACTGACACCATCGTTTCCGTTGTACACGGAGGGCTCAGCCTAGCCTAGCCTCCAGAGGATTGATTGGGTGATGAGAATCTCGATGACCAGAGCATGAGTTGTACTTTCTTTCACCCTTAGCCCCGAACATGCCCGCGAATAAGTCAGACAAGCATGCATCATCATCAAGTTTCAAGGAAGTAAGAACACACGACGCAACCGCACGTAATACATACATACCTACATACTGCAAACAGACAGAAGTATCTCATAGATCCGACGAGGGCTTGACCTTGCCCCCAAAAATCGTGGCTAAGAATAGTTTGCATGTGTGTGTATGTATGTGTGTATGTGTGTAGGTGTGTGTAGGTGTGTGTAGGTGTGTGTATGCACATATGCAGCTATGGAATTCTGAAACAACTGTTCTCCAACAGCAGCATCACAGAACCCCAGCCCATCCGTCCATCCATCGTCAGCTTCTTTCTCCCGCAAACCAATGACTATGGGTTAATCATGAAACGGCCAAGATCTGCAAGTCACACCCACACCACCACGCCACACCTACCTACCTTACCATACAACAACTCGCACCGCCCACACACCTCGCTAGGTAGGTACATACATACATACGATAAGCTTTTGCTTGTCTTCCCCATACCAAACCATTACTCGAGCCGGGCAACTCCCCATGCGCCGGCCCTCCGCGTATCTGACAGACCCAGACAGAAAGAGCAAGTCATAAGAAGCCCACCGGGGCTTGATGGTGATATGATCGATGTAGATCGATGAACTGAACCAGGGCACGTGGCTTGCAGCCGTGGTGGGTAGATAGATACGCATGTATGTAATGAGCGTACCACACGGATAGTAAGTTTGGAATCATAGAGAAGGGATAGGGATAGGGATATGAGGCCATCAACGTGATGGCATGCACTTTACTTGCCGCTGCACATAATGTCGGCGCGAGGCATATTCCATCTACCCTTCCTACCACCACTAGTCAGGTTACTATCGTACGTGTGCCTGTTGCGAAGAAAAAAACTCCGTTTCTCACCGTTTTCTCTCCCCAAGGAGCAAGTAAGTACATACCTACATACAGTACATAGTACGTGTACTCGCTGGCCCGGGGAAGCGGATTGTTCATGTCGGTCAGTTATCGGGAATATGGGGCCGCCCAA
This sequence comes from Astrocystis sublimbata, assembly GCA_022453515.1. NCBI lineage: Eukaryota > Fungi > Ascomycota > Sordariomycetes > Xylariales > Xylariaceae > Astrocystis > Astrocystis sublimbata. The sequence goes on along the minus strand of JAJNNY010000032.1, from coordinate 304,249 downwards.
TATGTCTGCTACATATTACAAAGTTGCTCACCGAAAGACTTGTTTTGTCGAGGGGGGAAACAGAACGGAGCATCGATAGCGTCATCAATGGTTCAAGCACGACAAGCAGACAGACAGACAGCTGGACAACTGCGAGCGAGATCTTCGCAATGAACTCCAGGCATGCGTACCTGGGTAGCAAGGGCACACCCTTACAACACATCTATCTGCGCAGGCGCAGGGCGCAGGGCGGGTAAACCCTCAACATCCTAGCAACGGATGGATGCCAATGCCAATGCCAATGAGCTGGCGGGCTGGCCGTATGCTTGCCTGCCTGCCTGCCCGGGAGGTAGGTAGGTAAGTAGGTACATACGTATGTATGCGGTTGACCCGGCCTCCCCAAAAGAACGCAAGTCGTCAGCAAGGGAGGCGAGGACCCTCATCGCAGCGAACGAACGAGTGAGCGAACGAGCGGAAGCCGATCGACGACAAAAGCTCGCAGGCCGGGAACGTCATATCCGTGCATGTTGCAGCCCATTCCTCACCTTGCTAGCGGTCCCGCGGCCCCCCGAGCGGCCGCCGCTGTAAGGTCAGGTAAGGTAAGGCAAGGTAATGCCGGCCATGCAAGTCTGTATGTGAGTATGGAGTAGTATGGATGTAAGTGAGAAGTAAGCAGGTACGTAAGGTACGTGAGTACTAGGTTGGAAATCCCCGCGAAAGAAAGAAAAAAAGCAGCCCAAAAGCCCCCGTTCTCCATTCGTCTAGTCGTGCATGGTCCCATCACCATCGTACCAGCCATTCGCATCATCACGATGGGGTGGGATACCGAGGCGCGGGACCCGTAGGTTGTGGGTGTTGCTTGTGTTCCCCGTCCGTCTGCCATCTGTGTAAGTATGTGTGTGTGATGAGTGATCCGTGATCACAGATCCAGCCCATCCAGCCCTCGACACCCCGTCGAAAGACCCATGACACAGGAATATGCCAGCTGGCAGATGGGAAACAGGGGGTCTCCCGGTCGCCTTTGCGCGCACCTACGGATCGACAGCTTGACGCGACGCAACACTAGGTAGGCACGCAATGCATCCCGGCCCAGCCCGAGGGCCTGGGAAGACCCCTGGTTGCGTGGATGTGGATGGATGAATGGATGAGCGAGTGGATGAGTGGCTCGAGTGGGTGGATGCTACTGGATGATGGACAGGTCGGGACCCAGACACGCAGAACTCGGCCAGATACATAGAATAAAAAAGAGACCCAGTATAAATCCCAATAGTGCGCATAGGAACCTGCCGCCTTAGTCGTAGACTCGTAGGTAAGTTGTCGAGGTTGTGTGGTGTAAGTGAGTTACTGTAGTGCTGACTCCAAGTACCTCCCTAAGATGGCTAGGCTGGCTCAAGCATGCAATCAATTCAACAGGCGACAGGTACGCTGTGCTGTAACTTGTAAGTACAGTAGTCGCTCTCGGGTAGCAGGGCAGGGTTGGTATTCTTAGAAAAAGTCTCTCGGAGAATTACATGTCGTACTGTACTGTGCACGCGCGGGATGCTGCTTGCTCGGTTTTCCCTCCAATTCCTACCCTTCCTCTCGGGCACGTCGGGAACAAGCAGGCATCTGGGCATCTAGGCATCTGCTTAGTACCTCATGTCCATATCGTGTAAGTCGGAGGAGACCAAGCGGAGTGGAGGCAGCTTGTTTACCTGTCGCAGAGCGCGGGTTTGCGCTCGAAAGATCGAGAGATAGGTAGAGCCAGCCAGCAAAGCCAACACTGCACTGCGTTTCGTCATACCACCCGTCCACCCATCAACACTTCACTCAAGTCGTGTGTCACCCACGTCTGGTTTCGCAAGGGTCGCTCAGCATGTGTCTAGAATACTGAATCCCTAGTGTCGTCTCGTCTCGTCTCGTCTCTCACAGAAACAACCAGAAATCAAGATTTGCTACTTTCAGAACAACAGTAACTCAGTAAGTGTGTAACGTGTAACTCTCATCCGTGCCAAATCGCCGCCGTCTTGTTCCCGTCTCTATGGATCAACGTCGACAACGACAACCATGCCCGTAACACATGCCGTAACACCTGTCCTACTAGTGTTGCGTGTCGCGCGTCGTACATGCAGCAGGTATTTCCAACAGTCAGACAGCTACCCGTGCCTTAGTCTTCTTAGATGTACTAGCCCAGACATGCCGTGCATGCACACCATCCGCACTCCAGACTACTAGGTAGTATTGGACGCCACTTGGAGGAGTCGACGACGTCCCTCTAAAGGTCTGTGTCTAAATGGCGGTAAGAGTGCATCTAGATGCGAAGGCTCGCTATCTCCTCTTTGCTACTCGATGTTGCATGCAAATAGCTTCATGTGGTGTTTAGCTAGCGCGTATAGTACAACACCACCATTTTCTGACTTACGACATCGCATCATCCTCACGCTTGTTGACCGCTCTCCTGCGCGACGGGCGAACGTGCACGCAACAATCTACATCTCGGTAGTTAGAGCAATCATAGAGTGCCGCAAGTACTTGCCAACTACAGAATGTGTATTGTTCTTGCCACCGCTATCCTATCCATCACTTGTTGTCGGCGTAGATGAGTCTCGTAGCAGCAATTAGAGCACGGTCATAGCAAGATGTTACTATTAATTTTTCACTTGTTTATTTCGCTTAGTGTATATATCGACAAAAAAGAAAGTAACATAGTGCTCAATCGTAAACAAGATCAACTTGACGAATACCTCTCATACTGCCCAGCAGGACCAGTCATCTTACGATGTAGTGCCAGTTTCCCACCAACCGTACCGTTTTCATCCTCTCTATGAGCCAAACAAAACAAAGAAACAAAAAAGTAAAGTCCTCAAAGACTCGGCGTGCGCCCGTGCGCATGCGCAGTAAATCCTCCGCCGTTGGGCTGATCTCTATCAGTTCCCTCCCATCCCCATCACCGCGACCAGAGGGTATCAGGTATTTCAAAAAACTATCTACAATTAAGCTGTCTCAAGGACAAGGGGGTACGGGGAATGTCAATAAATGTCAGTGTTTGCGTTTGTATGATGTCATATAAACAGTGAATGGGAAAAGTCGCGTAATGGAGGGGAGGAGGTCGGTAGAAGCGCAGTCGCGGAGCGTCCAGAAGAAAGGTCCACTCTCAGGACGAGAATAGAATGGGGAAATGCCGTTGTGCCGTGTTTTTTTCCTTCCCTCCTGTTCCGAGCAGGGGCGTGGCAATCTTAGAACCCAGCTCCGCATCCTGGCCCATTGCGTGCGAGGATTTTGAGACGGCATGGCCGAGACCAGCGTTTTGGCGTGTATCTCCCAGGATACCTCTCGCGCGTAACGTTTTTTGTTGTAGAGGAAATTATCGATGAAGCCCGTTTTGCCATGAAGCAAATCACAAAACACCACCCACCAGTCTATATCATTTCGTTTTTTCCGTCGGGATATCAGTCTATGAGAAGTATCGTAACACGTGCAATAAAATTTCTTCGAATCCGAGAGTAGATCTTTTCGTTCGAGATCTCAACTCTCCGTTAGAAGCTGAATAACCGTTCTTAGATCATGTTGTTGACATCGGGGACTAAGAACGCGTTCTGCGCTGCAATCTTCTCATCCTGTCGAGGAGTCGAATGTTGAATAGAAAGGGCCGATGCTGGTGTGGGAGTCGTAGCCATGGACATCGAGCCGGATGCATGCTGTGGTGTCGATGGACGAGGCTGCTCAAGTCTAGGCCTGGCAACTTGAGAAGCGGCCAAAGCCCTAGAGTGACTACTCTCGCGGCGCCTCTTAGGAGCGTCCTTGACTTTCGGGTGCGTGTGACACTGCAAAAGTTAGTATGAAAGAAATTATATAGCTGTCTCGGTCTTTTTACGAACCTTGTAGGCGTGGCGGAACCATGTTGTGCCCTTCTTCTTACTGCTAACCAAAGCAATCCAGTCATTGCAACTTCCACATAGACCTTCCCACACATCAGGGCTGCCGTCCATTCGGCGTGTTTCCTGCGGTTCCTGGAAAGGGTTACCGGTCGCTGCACTTATACCATGCGTGAAACTCTTGTCGTACCAGAAGGCCGAGTTCTTCAGCACGAGCCATCGGCCTGGTTTGCAGATACCACACCAGCCCTCTCGCTTATTGCCATGTCCACGAACCCACCGAGGAGTGTATAGGTCTCCTTCGAATCGTAGCTCTTGCTCATGAGGCACCAAATCGGGATCAGAAGGATTCATGTCCTCCGGCGGAGGCGGGATCTGTTCCTCCTGGAGCGAAGAATATAGATCAGGGGGCTCCGAGAGGTCGGTGTAGTGACCATGCAGCGAGTGCGGGTCTGCATTGCTCTGTAGCATTCTGAAGAGCCCGTGCGACATCAAGGGAGGGGGAGTCTCGTAGTGTGGCTCCTGGTGGAACCCATTCGATGGCAAATGAGGTGGCATTTGCGTCGGCAGAATCATACCGCCACGAAACCCTGCAGGATGCGACATGAGGAATGGATATTGCTGCATAGCTTGCAGATTCCCGTAGTTGAGCGGCAGAGGATTGTTCGAGACTGTAGGCGAGGAGTGGTGATGGGCCGGATGAGTTGGCATTCGTGCCCCAAAGGCGTCGTGGCTGTGATGGTACACAAATGGCGAAGGCCTCCGGTTAGGCGTAGTACCGTAAGACCCAGTAGACCATCTCTTGTTGTTCCGCGAAGTACTATCCACAGTGTAGGGCGCCGACCTCATACCTGGCCGTGGAGAAGGAGACGCACCACGACCACGACTTTGTGCGCGCACTAGTTCCGAGCGGCTTTGCGGTGTCATGCGAGGAGACGCGACGGGAGAGAGCTGTGTCGAGGACATGAGCGAGTTTCTGTTCGAAGGCGGCGGGTAATCCGATGAGAACGATGGCGCCTCGGAAAGTGCAGCGGAGAAATCGTCGTACGAAGGCATGTCCGAGAGGCCAGTAGTTGACATGGTGAAGGACGAGCCAGACATACGGCGCGGTTTCGTTCCGGAGTCGAAATTGAGCGCTTCATTGTCGCCCTGTGAATTCGGGAAGCGGAGATCCAGTATCGGAATTGCTTCGTCTGAAGTGAAAGCCTGGCCAATGCCCATATCAGTGTCGAGATGATGCATGTCTAACCCGTCATCACAAGGCTTTGTGGCCCAGGAGGCTGTTTGGCTTGTTAGCAGCAATCTTACAATGTCATCGTTCCAACTCACTATTGTCCATGGCGAGCCCCGGGTAGAAGTTCTGATGCATTGAGCCAGGGCGTGACATGGTATCACTGGGCGTATGCATTGTTAGGCCTGATGAGGTCTCCCACGAGGGCATTGAGCCGAACTCATCGCCAGCGCAGAACCTAAACCCTTCGTAAATGGTGGCTGGTCTAGGGCGGCCTTGAGATATGGGAGTTGTCCAGACATCGGTTGAGCCTGTCTGGACTTCCGCCTTCATGGGGGTTTCCATCCCAGCCATGGTCATGGGATGGGAGCTGGGAGGCCGTCTGTCCACTCTTGAGTTTTCGTCGAGACCGAAGGTCCTGTGAAAGGCAGATGATTGCATCTGTTGTGACCTGGGAGAGAGGTAAGTACTGAGTAAGAATAGTGGAAAGAGGAAGAGGATGAGAATTACAGATGCGTATCGTTCGGGTCCATTTCTGGATGTATTAAGCAATAGGATGTTTGCTGGCGTATTACTGGTTGGGAACTGTGACGAGCATATGTATCAGCAAATGAACGCCGACGTGGTCAAGCATGAGATGTAGGCTGACGTGTGGGGGATCAAGAATCCCATGCCTTGCTTCACGTCCCGACTTGACTATGCCACGGGATCGCGTCTGGGATGGACTTACATTGTATACCAGTCGGTAGTCGGGTCGGTTAAGCAGTCATTAATTTCCGGCGAAGTTTATAGAGTGTGTAGTTGGCAAGAAGCACAACTTGTATGTACGTGGATACGGGAATAGCGCGGAAAGCGTGTGCCTCACGACGTGAGAGCTGAAGGGAACGTATAAGTTGATCGAAAGATAGCTAGGGGGTCGGGGTCAAGAGCGTTCCCCGATGGTAAAGAGCGTGATGTGTTGTTTGAAGGAACGACAGCCTGTTAGGTGGACTGGGTGAGGTACACGTACTCTGGCGCGTCTTGGTAGGAAGAGAGCCAGCTCCCAATATTATAGACCAGAGGGGCAATAGCAGGCTTGACTTGAGATGGCAGATAAAGGAGTGACTAGCGGTTGTATGCCTTCATAGTCTATAGTAAGTGGAGAGAGTGGCGAGGCGAGAGGAGGAGTAAAAAGAATAGGTAGGTGGTCGGAGGGCGGCACAGGTCGCCCAAAGGTATAAAAGAGGTACTTGTCGAATATAGGCATCATCCCGGATCGCCTCGATTAAATTCAGCACGGTCAGGTTCGGAACACCGGTAGGAGCTAAGCCGGGTTCTTTGATACAAACCTAGGCACATCTAGAGACTTAGGAGAGAGATCGGTGTACGAGGAGTTGCTTGGCCCGTTGTCAATGGGCAGTGAACAGGGAGCAGAGAAAGCTACTGGGACTTTGGGTACAGGGTTGGGATGGTTACATCTGGCCCGTCGATGATGTGTTCCCATCGAGTCTCGGAGGAGCTAGACGGTTGTAGGTAGTGTTAGGGAGATATGGGGGAGCGACGGAGGGATCAAGTCACCCGTTATACTGGATGGGGAATGCAGTTAGAAACGACGGGATGCCAGGGACTGCCCCAGTCGAGGACCCATGAAAGGTGCATTATTTTGGAATAGGCGGGCCAGGGTTGGGGATATAACAGGACACAAGCATATTTGATATAGGGCAGAAGAAGCATCGCGGAAGACTGGGTAGGTACCGCCGCCAAGCCCGAGACAGTAGACATGAGCCTCACTCAAGAAACCGCGGCAAGGAGAGGGTCGTGGGGAAACGGTGATTTGGAGGGGGTGGCTTGTATGCATCTTGGATGGGGCAGATTGATACGAAGGCCGCAAGACTACCGGCAATGAGCTTCAGTAGCGCGACTGTGACGGAATGTAACCGTTTTCCTCTCTAGTTCGTCGAGGAATCAGGTTCAGCGATCGACCATGATCTCCGGCCACGAACAGCAAAGGATTGGGACAGAGTCGGGACGAGGCGATCGAACGAGACAACTCATTCGGGTGTGTATGACACAATCACGACGCCTGTTTGGTCGGATGTGTAGATCTCTGAGAGATGCCCAGCGCCTACGAAGTGTGTCATGGTGCTTGTCCCACGAGGACATATTGGAAAAACGTCCAATACTTGCCAACGGGGCGGCACACAAGATACGCGGGCGATCGAGGCGTAAAGCATCGTCCATCCAAGCGGTGGGGATCATGAATCGTTCGTCTGACCACACGATTCTTGACATTCATACCTGGTCTCCGCCACCAGGACATCGGCTTACAACATGTGTTCACCCTGCCATTTTAGCAGGCGTCTAGTCCGTGATTGATGGTAGGTAGGTATCAGGCCGCAAAGAGGTGTCTAGCTCTAGGCAGTTTCGAGAAGGAAAAGAACAATGTCTATATTGGGGCAACGATGCTTCAAGCTCCGCGAAAACGGTGGACTATCACGAATGGGGGAGGAATTAAGGTTTACCGTACGGTAGTGGAGCGCGGACAGGCGCGTTACAATTAGATGACAGGACACACGCACGCGAATTACAGACGAGGCCATGAGGCTGGTGGCGCCGGGATTGTCATTCGCTTTCTGGAATGAAACGGCGTTCTCATTCCAAGTGAGGCTGAGGTTAGATGGGATGATTTTCAGCGTGATTCGACGATGCTCATTTCTTCTTTGCTCGCCGTCGTGTTAGCGGAAGATAGCGGCCTTGCACCCTGGCAGGTAAGAAACGGATCCGTATATAGACACCTAGGTAGCAACGGCCAATGAGGTAGGGGATCAACAGAGTGTGGAGGGGAGGTAGGTAAGCTGCAGGAGGAGGCCGAGATGCTGATGCGGCCTCTAGCACGGCGAGATGATGCCGACCAGGTGGTCAGATGAAACTTGGGCGCTGTCCAATGCGAGGACGGTACCATCCAGAGGCAGTGCGATCTAGATTTGCGGGCTCGAACTTGGCCGTGATAGCAAGGAAGAATGGTTCGGTACCGTGTGCCTTGTCGAGGAGGGCTTGGGGGGAGGGGACATGGTGGACATGGTGGACATGAAGGAGGTCGGTAATACCTACCTGAGGAGGGGTGCCTGAGGAAGATGGGAGGGTGCCTGTCGAGCCTGTGACGGCGGACAAGGTGACGGTGGACAAGAGGTGGTGATGGGCAGGAGACGGGAATGGCCGAGGATTAGGACATCGTCAAGCTTCGGTCTGGTGGACCTACCTACTTTAGTCTGGACTCTGCCGGTCTAGCGTACGGTACTACCTAGAGGAGGAGTGTCGAGAGAGTGTGTATGTAATAGTACATAAGCAGACACGGGGTGAGGCGTGGATTGAGTGTGTGAGCGTGAAGATGGTGTGTATGTCAGAAGTAAGTGTGGTGGCTGGTGACTGGTGACTGCCCAGTGACTGGCTTCCAACTGACTGCCCCCGGTGGTGAGCGAATGAACGGGTGAGTGAGAGAGCTGTGTCGTCTCGATCTCAGGCACAAGCTCAGGTCCGGCTCAGGCTCAGGTTCTCGCAGCGGAGCTCACGTTTGACGTTGTGAACCTGGATATTAGGGTGGTGGGGACCGCGCTGGGCGGTCCTGGCTTGCGATTGGGCACCCACGCGTTGGTGTGGCGCGCCCCTTGCAGCAGCTTGTCTCAGAGTCTGTTACAGACCTAATCCCTGCTGGCGTCTCTCGGCTGGCCCATCTTCATCGCTTGATTGGCCCCGCAAGATCTTGCTAGCTCCCCTCTCGTCTGCAGTCTGGGTCGTCTGCCCGTCTGTGGAGTGGGATACGTACCTACTTAGGTACCTGCCGAGCCGGTCCAGCTGTTGGTTCAGCACTTTAGCAGACACGCTTGGCGCTCATCACTCAGTTAACTTCCTAACCTAGACTCGTCCATTTGTATATCTGCACTCCCCAGATAAAGGCCGCATCGCATGCACGTCGACTCTGCTGCGCTTTTTGAGATTCATATACCCAAGTAAGTAAGTGTTTGGATGCCAGGATATGATTTGGTCCACAATAAGTTTGCAACTCATCCTGTTACTGTTTTACCACCTGTCAACCGCAACTCCGCGGTTACGGGTTACGGGTCACGGTGGAATGGGTCTTGTAACAAACCTGTGGAGTGTCTTGCTTCGTCGTCAGTGTCTAAAGTCTACAGCCATGGAATGGGCATGTATGTATGTGAGGCCGGCGGGCTAGAGGCTCTAGCACTGCAACGGTCCCTTTCGCTTGAATATATGTGGTACGATAAAGTACCATAGTTCGTTCGAAACAGCGCGTAGGTAACGCCCTAGAACACCATGATGCGCAACTAGTTCGCACCCGGGTGGGGAGCGATGACATGTTTCTTGCATTTCAGCCGTGCCTGGCGAGGCCATGCCAGGTTGATATGAGTAACTTTTGCCAGTTGAAGTCTGTAACAGGCACCATCGACGTCTGAGCTCGTGATTCGCTCGAGACTCTATGGTGGTGTCCCGGATAGGCAATGTCATCCTGGCTGCCAGTGGTGGGTGCTTGTTTCTATTTAAATCTGAAGGGCCCCTTCGGACTTATACCCCAGTTCAGGTAGTTTGCTGTAGGAATACGTAGAATCCAGATGTTCGGCCGGGATAGACTCACTATCACTAGATCACTATCACTAGATTCACTCGCTACTGTACAGGCCTACTGGATCCGTTTAATCGGCAGTTGTAGTACGGTAAGCGGGCGCCAGCAATGGAGAGTCCTAATACTGTACGACATACATACAGTAGTTAGTGCAGCCATCCGAAGCCTGGCATGCTGGCTGTCTGTGCAGCGAGCCGCTAGAACACCATGGAATGTCCAGAAACTAGGCATTGCAGAGCGATTAGACTAGTCTGCTGTCTAACTTCGTCGAGTTAAGCAACTGTGATCTGGTCTGACCTGTGTGCCAGCTCACCTACAGCAGGTGGTTAGCTTGCATCGGCGACTGACGAATTACTGCTTGACAACGGTCTCCTTGCATCATGATGTCGAGCAGACACTTAGATAACTGGAATCATGTTTGGCCGAGTTGCACTGCCATGGTCTCAACCTACTTTAGGTTGAGACCAGAACAACAGAGCAACAGATAGCACAGATAGCACGGATAACACAGATAGCACAGATCGCCAATAGATCAGCTGGGCGGCCTCCGAGATCACGGTACCTGCATGGCGGCGTCTAGACATATCTGAGAACCCATAAACCCAGATATTAAGCTTCTGGGGCCGCGTAATGTATATTGGCGACCCGACGGCGCCCCGTTCCTGAACACGCGATTGCTTCCTATTCGGCGACCAAGCCGCGTCCTCGCCGTCTTGAATATAAGGTGCACATACCCGACGACGATGGGCAACCAGAGTCTCTTACGAAGATGCTGCGACTCGAAGGGGACCAAGCATCCAGGCTCGAAAGAGGTGATCGGCCCTCAAACGATCCTTATGGTGAGGCGCAGAGCAGGGTCAATATCGCTACGAGCCTGACACACACCAAGATGGCGGCGCGAGAGCTTACCACAGTAATACACCCGAGCTGTGAGTGAAGGGGAAAAACTTCGACAACTTCGACGATTGTTCTGTGGATCCGCCGAACCCTTGATCTCAAACAAGGCTGCCGGGGTACAGCCCGTTCCTCGCATGACATGTCGGACCTTTTTGGGAAATTACTCAATGCTCTCTGCGTTTACCCGCATCCGTATGCTCGGGCCCACGACCCAATCATATAGTGAACCTGCTATGGCGATCTCGGAACAATGATGATAGATCAAATTCGGTAGGTTTAGATACTACTTATGATAGAATATGCTCACTTGAGCACTCACGGCCCGTCCCACCATGTGGTGCACGCGTTAAATTGATATCGAGGTTAGGCAATGAGCCGGAAACTTTTTTTGATCTCTTCCTCTTATGGAAAACACGCCGGACAGCCGAGCCCAATTGATCACGTGGCAAGTCGTCATCAGAACTGGTTTATACTGTATTGGAACTCGACGATGTGCTGTTGGTATAAGCGCCACTAATATTTATGATTCGACTCATCGAAGTTGTAGTGCACATGCCTGGCCGGCTTGGTCGACAATGACGGTCGGGCTCTTACCCTCCATTGTGCCAAATCCTCTGCGTCATACCCTAGATTGCCACAAATAGAATGGAGCTGAGTCCTACCACACCTCCCGGCCTACCGGTTGTACAATGGTCTGTCTTAGTGTTGGGTGTTGGAGAGTGCCCTGGCGAGATTAACACATTCCTAGGCCCTGGCGGCCGCGGCCGAGGGCGGCGACTAGGACTCCCACGAATCCTGGAAACTGTCAACTGCTATTGATCCTTACTAATCTTCTTCCATACTTCGCTCTCTGCGGCAGCGAGCCGTTCGCCTGTCTGTTGAGCTAGCTTTTTGGCAGTCCCCCAGATGCCCTCTCCACCGTCGTCAGGTTCCGGCTGTTCCATGGCTGATCTCCGATACTGGTCGAGCTGAGAAGCATTTGCGTTCTGCTGATAGCCAGCTGGATGTGAAAAGGCCTGTGCATTCTCTCCCATACCACCCGCCGCGGCAAGGGGCATTTGAGTACCTTGAAGCGACGAGGATGCCGCTGTTGCAGTAGAGGTACCGTGCTGCTGGGCTGGGTAGGATGCCGTGGGGGCGGGTATGGCCATCTGGGCAGGGTAGCGAATGGTGGCGGCAGAAGGAGCTGCAGTCTGGGTAGGAGGTTGATACTTCTCGCCAGCCTTGGGCGGGGGTGGAAGATGGCTGGCAGGAACAGATGCTGGCTGAGGTGGTGCTGGACTCTCACTTGCTATGGCCGTCGTGGGCGTGGGCTGCACCGGAGCATAAGGCTGGGCTTGAGGCTGTCCGGTAGGTGCTGGGAGTGACGGTGCAGCGCCAGGCTGAGCAGCAGGATAGGCGGAGGGTGTGTAAGCCGAAGTAGGCATTGACGATGATGCTTGGCTCATTTTACTCTGGTCCTCTGGCGACGCGGTCTTGGGCGTCACTCCATCGGCCTTTGCTGCCGTGATGGGACTGTTGGCATAGACGGGAATGGGTGCCATGTTGCCGCAATATGGTGGCCTCGCGACGAGACGTGCGACTGGCTTACCGGGTAACAAATCAGATGCACGGGTGTGCCGATCAACAATGAGCTGGAAGGCTAGGTAGGGATCAGACGAATCGTCGGGTTGAGGAGAAGATGGCCAACCTGATAGCTCAAGGCGGACGAAGATATGTGGCTATCCAGTGAGCAAATACCATCGGGAGGTAAGAAGGACAGAGGTTGGGATGACGTCCAGTCGCATTCAAAGCACAAATGGACAGCTGTGTGATGGCAAGTGATACTACGTCATCGGGGAAGGCGGGACGACCTCTTATAAGTCCCAAGTCAAGAGAAACATACAAACAGGCTTCTGAACAGCTGCATCGGAAAACGCCACGTATCTAGCTACATGTATGTACGAGGCAGAGAAAAATGGTAGCTAACAGAGAAATAATCACGTTCTCTGGCCTTTAATTATTTGCCTGCTAATTGACATTGTGGCATTCTGACTGGTTATCGATGCTGTCCCGCTAAGAAACTAACTGCAATAAAACTACCCTGGAGTGAAATACTGGACTATTCTATCTCTACCTACCTACCAAAGGGTGCAGAGTATCCTTAGGTTTTATTGTTGCTTAAAATATTCGCGATGAGCAGTTAATAAAACTTATTAGATAATGTATCCTTTTTTTGGGTGTAAGAAGGTTGCCGTCCAAATTTAGTTTTCCCTGGATTCCATGATTGTTATAAGCTTTTTATGTGTATAAGCGCTTCATAGTGGCACATTAGGGATGCCAATAAACAAATAACCTCAGTTACTCAGTACCTAAATAATTACATCCCGGGTAGGTTAAATTAAGCATGCCTCAAGAATCTGATCTCCAAGCTGTTGTAATAGAAGAATGGAAATCGGGTTCTGCTTTGCACATGTCAATCCAGGTGAGTGAATGCGCAACCTCAAGTGGGAACCTCGACGAACTCCCCACACTCGAAGCCGGAAGGGTCTTAGCGCCAACCAGGCCACCAACGCGATGCCTCGCCTGCCTCCCTTACGCTACAGCTGGTCCAATTGACCATGTCAATATTGAGGGCTCAACCAACAACGCAGTCAACAAGAAAGGTCGGATGCTCAATGTTCAATGGCGGTGAATCTGGATTCGCGTTAAAATAAAATTGGACTTGGATGGGATTTTGCATCTCATATTGGGCATAGAGAAAAAAAAACAAGGACTGCAAAAGAGGGTCACTGGAAGCATTGGAAACCTTCAAGTTCCAAGCTGGAGATCTAATCGGTATCAGGCGGCGTTGCGGCGGGTGCTCAGAGATGCTGTAGACCCGAACCCTCGGCCGGACCACATCGCAGCTCCCAGCCAGCCAGCCCTCTTTCTTTATCTGTTCTACTCTCACTTAATTGTATTGTAATGCTACACAACGACGGAACGCGACAACGACCACCACCACGACCACAACCATTCTTTCATCACCAACACCAACCTCACCGTCGCGAGCTTCATCCTTAAAATCATCGCGGCGCTATCGTAGCCACCTCTCACCATGGTCGGCAAGGTCAGCGAGCGCGTCCTTCTGCGCGAAGGTAAGGCGCCCATCCATCTGCTACATCTCGTTAATACGCTCGTCTGACCAAGGCATGATGTCTAGGACTCGAGAGGACCGACAATGGCATGAAGCAGACCACCTGGCCCGATGTCACGCCCATAAACCAGAAGAACTACTACACGTACGCCACCTCTCGTCTTCTCTTGTTGTCCACTCCATCTCCGCTACTCATCTCCCCCCGCGATCGCGACCGCCATGGCCTCAACCTCAGCCTCAACCTCTGGCCTCAGTGCTGACGAACCGCCCGCCTCTGCAGTGATTACATGAAGCGCGACGACCAGGTGCTCGCTCTCCGATTACAGACCGACGCCGCCCGCGACCGGCTCGTACAGTCAGCTAAGGACCGCGACCGCGCCCTCGCCCAGAACGGCACCGCCGAGGTACCGCTGCCCGTCGCCAACGTCCAGCCCGAGGAGGCTGTCGCGTCGGCCAACGATGGCACCGACCCCTCCAAGGTCATCGTCATACACCCCGGCAGCCAGAACCTGCGCATCGGCTTCGCCAGCGACGCCCTGCCCCGCGCCATCCCTATGACCGTCGCCACCAAGTTCCCCCAGACCGAATCCGAGATGTACGAGGCCCTGCCCCGCCGCCAGTTCGAGGCTAAGACCCCCGACCTGCAGTACGGCGAGGACTGGTCCAAGAAGTACCAGAAGCAGTGCAACGATCTCAAGATCGAGATGCGCTCCAACAAGAGGAAGGTCCTGCCCAACTCCAAGGAGCTAGTCGTCAACTACAACCGCCGCACCGAGCCCGAGAAGATCCCTCAGCATAACGATCCCCAGGAGATTAATTGGACCGATGTGAACAGCCTCGAGGACCCCGACTCGGTCGCCTCGTGCTTCGTTGGCAACGCGGCCCAGCGCGTGCCTGACGACTCGGACCCCAAATTCAAGCTGTGGTGGCCCATCCAACACGGCGTGCTGAACGAGGACGACTACGCGGCTGCCGAACACCTCTTCGACGACCTGGAGACCCTGTTAGACAAGGCCATACGCCAGGAACTGGGTCTGACCAGGACCTCTACCTGGAAGAACTACAGCTGCGTCTTCGTGATCCCGGATCTGTACGACAAGAAGTACGTCGAGCAAGTCCTGAAATCATGCATGACATGGTTTGAGTTCAGCCGGATATGTTTTATCCAGGAGAGCATGGCGGCCACATTTGGCGCCGGGTACACCCAAGCCTGCGTGGTCGACGTAGGGGCCCAGAAGACCTCGATCGCGTGCGTTGAGGACGGTCTATGTATAGAAGACTCGCGTGTGAATCTGAAATACGGCGGCTACGACGTCACCGACACCTTTCTCAAGATGATGCTCTACGACAACTTCCCGTACCAGGAGATCAACCTCAGGAGGCGGTACGACTTCCTCCTGGCGGAGGAGCTGAAGATCAAACACTGCACCATGTCGCAAGCCGACATATCAGTCCAACTCTACCAGTTTCATCTGCGCGCCCCGAACCAACCCACCTACAAATACCAGTTCAAGACGTACGACGAGGTCATCTTGGCCCCCATGGGCTTCTACGACCCGTCCATCTTCGACAACACCACCAAGCTGCGCAGCCGCCGGAAACTGATCGACCGCTCCTACAACGCCTACGACGCCGACGTCCCCGACGACCCCGCCTCAGCCGCCCAGCTGGCCGTCTTGGCCCTCATCAAGCCCTCCATCGTCTCCAACGCCAACGGCTTCCCGGCTGGCAGCAACCCGTCCGACCCCAACCTCGCCACCCCCATGAAGGAGAAGGCGCAGCCCTTCAACTTCCTCTCGCGCAGCGGCGCCGACCTCGCCGTCTCCACGCCAGGGGGGTCCAAAGCCGCCTCTCCCGCGCCCGACGGTGGCGGCGCCTCCACCCCCGTACCGCCCGCCTTCCAATTCGGCGGCGGCGGCGTCACCAGCAGCGGCAGCCCTGCGCCGAACGGCCCTAACGGCGCCATCCGCAACGGCGCCTCGCCCGCGCCGCCCGCCGGCATGTTCGTCGACGCCGCGGCCCGCACGGCGCGCGCCCTCGCCGCCGAGCGCGACGCCGTGCTGCCCGTCGCGCCGCTCGACATCGCCATCCTGACCAGCATCCAGAACGCGGCGCGGGGCGACGACAAGCGGCTGCGCGACTTCCTCGGCAGCATCATGGTGGTCGGCGGCGGGTCCAAGACGCCTTTGTTCACGCAGACACTTGAAGAGAGGCTGCGCGCTCGACGGCCGGACCTGCACGACCGCATCCTCGTCTCGAGGAGCGCGAGAGACATGGACGAGCAGGTTGTCGTCTGGAAGGGCGCGTCGGTCTTCTCCAAGCTGCCGGCTAACGATAGCTGGATCACGCCGTTTGAGTTCGAGCGCTTGGGCGCGAGGGTGTTGCATCATAAGGTGCTTTGGGCTTGGTAGATACTTAGTAGGTGCCTATATAAGTTGAGATGGGGATGGGGATAGGGAAGGGAGAAGAAAGGACTGCATGCTTTACCTAACCTACCTACCTAGGTACATATGGCATTCGACAAGCCCTCTCTCTTTTTCTCTACATCCAGATTAGAAAAATGGGAACCGACCGAGAGGATCAAAAAAACGATTCGATTAGAAAGGATAAATTTCATCTTGAGAGAGAGAGACGCAACAAAACAAAATAACCACCGAATTTGATTTGGCGCGCTGTGTAAGAATACGGCGTTGGGTGGACAGCGGCGATGGGAGTTAACTTTGAAACTGTCACGGCTGGCTGGAGCAAGCCGTCTTGTCTTGTCTTTGTCTTCTGTTGTCTATTAGAGAAGAGATTTATTTAGTTGTCAAAAATTATACGCGTTGATACATTGATAAAATTTGTGTTCATCTGGGACCCTGCTAGATCGGTGATTGCTTCACATGTGATCAGGAATTGGGCACCATCGACATCGACATATTTAATCGAGGCAAATCTGCACCCGGTGATCTGATTCCCCATGCCCATTTAGAGTCTCGTAGTCTTTCGACGTCGTCTGAAGCAGATCATGAAAAAGCCTCTACACTTGTATTTACACTGCCGGTATCGATTGTACTCAGTCGATTGGCAGATAGGATAAGGTAGCCAACTTGTCTTTCAAACTTACTGGATATTCAACATCATCACATGGCATGTTCACAATGCAAAAGAAGAGTAGAAGACACCCAGTCAAGGCTCGATAACGTAGCTAATAGCTCACTTATTCACGAACGAGTATGGACTCGCCAACTGACTTGTTAGATCTCGAATATCCTAGCCAGCACACATCTAGCCCAGATTCCGATATCTCTAGCATCCATTCGTACCTGCAAGCCAGACCCACGTAGCTTACAGTAAAAGCCACACCACTGTGGCCTTAAATCCATTGCCCGCCACATCCCACCAACCAGAGAGCGAGAGCGTCCTCAAGATAAGAAATAGAAAGGAAACCAGAGCTCCAACCCGTAGGAGCGCGCGGGGTATCTCGAGATGCAATGCAAATAAAGAGAACTGCGTTCTGCCGGCAATGTGCTTAAGCATGCAACGCCTGAAAGCAAGACACGCGAGTGTAGATACAGGGACTTGAAGAAAACGAGCAGATTTTGCAGAACTCAGTCAAGTATTGGCTGAGGCCGTCACGTCGATGGCGACTTACGTTGTGGACGCGGCGAGAAAGAATGAGGCGTGGATATTCGCGGTGGCAAGGAGGACGACGGTGCGGACGACGGTGCTGTAATGTGTGCTTGTTTCACAACATTCTTGGCCCATTGGGGAAGATGCCCCTTTTTAGGATCTGACGGCTGCGATGGTGAGTCCTTAGCTTTCCTCCGCTCCTGAACAGCTTGCATAGCATCCTGGTCATTTTCTCGCGTTTTGAGCCTCCTACGCTCAAACACAGCCTGCAGTGCCTCTCGGTCGTCGACTCGAAAAGATTTAGACAGGTCGACATATTGATCAGTTTCGCCATGCTGGGGTGCCTTGGATATCCGCCGTATTGCGGTCTGCAGATGCTGTAGAGATTGGTTATTAGTCCGGGCCTTCAAAGCTGATGCTCTTGTGTGGGGAGTTGTACTTCTGGATCCTCTGGTCGTTTTGGTGCACCCCAAGAATTTCTTTTCGTTTCCCATTCTGATGGCTGTATCTCCTTCCAAGTTTTAAGCTGCTGATCGATGTTTTCTGGAGACATTTGACTTAGTTGCTCCCCAGTGATCAAACCCATGCAGATGGCCTCAACGAAGCGACCGGACTCGATTGCACGCGTAACAGCCCATTGCATTGTGTTTAGTTCTTCAGTGGCCATATACTGTACGCGATTCCATAGCATATTCGAAACTTCTAATGCAATTTGTTTCCTTATCCTCGGGGCCGGAAACTTGGTCGCTACAGCAAATGCCCGATTAAGGTCATGTTGGATGTCTGCCAAAGAGCCCCATTTAGGATTGGAGATAACAGTATGCCCGTTGAAGCGATCGGCCATGGGTCGAGTATACACTTCCGCTCCTCGCATCGTCATGGGAGCCAAAGCCGTTGCAGGACGCGGGCTACGAGTAAATGGCTTGCTTGATGTATGGGATTGGGGGCGCATAGACGAAGCACGGCTGCTCGAGTGAGTAATATAGACGTCTGAGGCACCGTCTGTAGGCTGAGTATCAACTTCCGTTCCTGGATTCATGGTGGGAACTAAGGTAGACGAGGAACGCGGGTCGTGTGGACAGGCCTCACCTGGTTGAGTAGTAGAGGCGGCTGAAGCGCCGTCCACGGGTCGAGTATGAATCTCCGTCCCTGGTAGCGTCGTGGGACCCAAGACTGGCAGGGGATGTAGGCCATGAATGGATTGCTGGCTCGGAAACTGGGGTCGAGGACGCACAGATGAGGCAGCTGAAGAGTCGTTTATCTGGATTCCGTCAATTTGGGGAAAGGATGTTAGGTCTATCAGACCGGCTTGTAGCGAGCCTCCATCATCTGGTCCAACAACAGGATATTGGCCATTGAGCATGCAACCATGGCCATTCGGGTAATATCCATAGCTTGGGGCCGACGGCGCTTGCAAATGTAGGGGCACAGGCTGTCCCAATCTGCGCAATTCATTTGCCTGGATCATGTTGTTGCACTCCCTGATATCTTCTGGTGACAACTCAGCATCTTCAACAGCCTCCTCCTCGAATATATCCATCATCGAAATCCCTCTGATGCCTTGTTTAATCTGCTCATCTTGTAGAAGCTGATCCAGTACATTGTCCTGACCTCGGAATGGGAGCACGTCCAATTGCTGAGGCTCGCTTGGCATGTCCCAAGTCCCAGTGCCTTTCGGTGCCGGGCGCAAAGGGTTTTTTTTGTCTACAACTCGAGAGGCCAGCTGCATTTTCCAGATAGCCTGATTCAATATCTTCTCTTCATACGTCCCTCCGCAAACGAAACGATAGACAGTGACAGGTTTCATCTGCCCAATTCGATAGGCACGGCCAACAGCCTGCTGCTCGTTCTGAGGATTGAACGAAGCATCAAAGATGATGACCCTGTTGGCCCCGGTGATGTTCAGCCCTAGTGCCCCAGCTTTAGTAGAAATCAAGAATATATCAATATGGCCCTTGTTGAACCGTTTGACGAGATCTTGGCGGTCTGCCATGTGTGTATCGCCATCCAAGCGCACGAACGAGTGTCGTTTCATCCGCAAGACCCCTTCAAGGTAATCTAGTACGAGCTTGGAATGGCTAAATAGCAAGACATATTCACCTAACTTCTTGCACTGATTCAAAATCTCCAGCACCATGGGAATTTTCCAAGACAGCGTAAAGTCGTCCTTGACTCCACGTTCTGCATTGCGAAGAAGGATCATCTCATCGCTGATAAGTTGCTCGGGCAGCGTCACTGTTGCGGTCTTGTTTCTGGTGCCCTTCTTGATTTCCTTGAGCTTTTCAAGAAAGATCGAGGGAGAAGCACAAATCAACCCGAGGTCGTGAATTGCGAAGTGTGGTACTTTGCTGGCATTGGGATCACTAGTGAGGTGATAATTTATGAACATCTCGTAGGACTGTCGCTGGATGGCTGTGAGAGGAACCGTGATGACGAATTCCTTCTTCTTCGGGATGTCTTGCTTCAGCACAGAAATGGTGATCCGGCTTACCTTCGGCGAAACCTCTGACTTGAGGACACGTAGCAACTTCAAGGCCTTTCGCCGATCGTAGGGCGTGCTCTCCGCGTCAAGACCATGCTTGATAGGAAGTGCGTACTGGCCACGGAACTCGGTAGGACTACCAAGGTAATTGGGAGCAACCCAGTTGATCATTGAGAAATATTCTTCGACGTTATTTGCTAATGGAGATCCAGTCAATGCCACTCGACTGGTCGTTCTGAAGTTGGCAGCCGCCATGTGAGTCTGGGCTCTGGGGTTTTTCATCATATGAGCCTCGTCGGCGATCACGATGTTAGGTCGCTCGAGAAAAATCTCGCGCATAGCGTTATCCTCGAAGAAAGATTTGAAAAGGTTGTATCCGATGATCATTATACCCCCCGATTCACCCCAGGTTCGGACAAATTGGTCGCGTTGATTTGTGCCCATGATTGCATCGACCTTGAAGATATCGCCAAGTTGGTGATCCTCAGGCAACCAGCTTAGCATCTCATCTAACCAGTTGTTGACAAGAGTCGCTGGGCAAAGTATCAAAGTTCTCGACTCGCGCATGTTCTCTGGGATTTGGGAAGACACTGATGGGTCGTCAGATGTAGAGGCTTGACCGATGGTTGTCAACAAAGTGATGACTTGCATGGTCTTCCCAAGCCCCATTGTATGCGCCAGCAGGCAGCCCTGCCTGTTCTTGGCAACGACGAGTTGATCCCACATGAATCTTACTCCTGCTACCTGGTGTTCCTTGATTCGACGGGCAATTTCATCATTAATGTAAATGAACCCTTGGTCGTCTCCCTTGCTTTCATTGACAATAATGCTCCCTTGTTGACTGCCCAAAGCCATACTACCCTCTGTGACAAGTCTTTCTCGGAGAAGCTTACGTCTGCTTTCCCGCTCCGCAGCGCCAACGTGGTCTTGCTCTCGCACCTTAGCTGCTTCGGCGTCACGAGCAACTCGCTTGCGCTTTTTCTTCTTCCCCTTCTTCCCCTTCTTCCCCTTCTTCCCCTTCTTCCCCTTCTTCCTCGTCTCGCTTGGGCTCTGTCCCTCATCTTCGACGTTCTCATCTCTATCTGTGTCGGCATCTGTAAGGTCCGAAGAGTCTGCCTCTTCCTTTACTGCTTTCTCTTTCGTTGCACCAGAGCGAATTCTCGAAACACTCTCCCTCACATCATTCCATTCAAAGCGATCCTTCAACCGCCCGAGGAACTGAATGAATGCATCCCACTCGTTTTGATTTGAGTGATACAGTTCGCTGATTCTTTGCTTTTGTTCATCATCCATATTCTTATACCGCGAAATCTTGTAGCCTTTATTGTCCCGATGCATCTCGAACAAGCGAACTAGAGTGAACGCAGTGAATACGTCTTTCTTGCTATGCGTGTCGAGTGGCCATTTGGGCCACTCTTTGTCGAGCGTCGAGGGGAAAAAACTACTCCAAATCTTATTTGGCGTAGCCTCGTTGACAATGGTAAAAATTATGTCCATGAATGTGGGCTCTAAGGTGTCGAGCGCCTTGGCCACTTTCTGTTCCGCAGATGTCAAGTCAGAGGTTCCCATAAGCAGACGGGTTGAGTCGGAAGTATTCCTGGCCATAGCAGGAACTTCCTTCGAGCTTAGCTTTCCATCTTTGTAGCTGATGATGCATCGAGGTTTCTCAGGTGTTGTCAAGTCGATGACAATAGGCTCCGTTACTTTTGAAGGTATTGTTGGAGGCTTTACGGGGGTCTGCGGCGGCTTGGTTTGAACCGCAGCCCTCTCCCGCTCAGGCGGCCCATCATGATGGCTTTCAGAAAACTCCATATCGGCTGAAGCAGAGGCCTCAGGGTCTTCAGTGTAACAAAACCCATCTCCGATCTCATGGACATCGTCTGTAGCAAGAGGCCCATCGCCCTCTCCCTCGGCCGAGAGCTCTGATTCGTCGTCAACAACGAAGTCTCGTAGGTCGTCCGAGTCGCTTGTTAGGATCTCTTCATCATCTTCCAATGCAGGCTTCAATTTCGAGTGCCTTTCTCTCTGTTTGCGAGGTCTCTTAACCCTTGCCGGTTCAGAGGGAGACATAAGAACGCCGATGAGCCAGGAGCGCTGCTCTCTGCCGAAGACGCTCCGCTCAAAGGAACCCAAAGCCGATTCCAATTCCTTCACGTCCTTGTATTCATTTGTCAAGACGGTTTCTCTCCACTCTGCGATGCGGGTCTCGAAACCGTGTAGATCCTTTCTGGCTCTCCCTATTGCATCTCGCAAGCCAGACATTCTTGCAGCATTCCAGATGACGATTGCCTTATTCGCCTCTTTGGGAAGCTTCTTTTCTTTCCAGTCAGTGGCGAATTCCTCGAGAACTCGGTCAAATGTTGATTTCACTTCAACAGAAGTCAGCTTTCTGGGTGATGGCTTCTTCGACTCCATCTCCTCTCTCTTGAGATCTTCACGACGGTCGCGTTCAATTTCCTTCCACGTATCAGAGTCAAACTCCAGGTCGTCGTCAGACTCGCCAAGGGGCGGGAGAATTTCGTTGTGTGCCGGGTCGTCGTAGCCACGCACAATATCTGATTTTGAGAACCTAGTTCGTGGCCATGTGATCCCGCGAAGAAGGTGACGTTTCATCAATCGGTGAGTCTGAGCCATGCGTCCCGGGATGAGATGGGGCTCGGAGACCATGTTTATCTCCGTGTCTTCTTCAGAGAGACGCCATGAGAATTGAAGTCGATTGGGGGGTACAATATCAAATCTCATGGTATAGTTGCTGCCGAGGTAAGCACCAGTGCAAGGTTTATCGTAAGCATCGTCATGCAATTTCTCCTCGGCATGGTCTGCATCATTGATTATAGCAGAGCGTACTGTATCAGCCTCGGTGGGGATGTTTTTGTTACGTGTGATATCGATCTCTGCAGTAACAAGAGTCGGAGCCACTTTTCGTCTCTTGGATGATTGTTCAGCTTTGACTGTTTGGTTTGAGGCAGTCGGTAACTGGATTGCTTCAGCATCAGGTGGTTTGGTATGAGACACATCTCTAGTCCGTGGAGACGGGTCTACTTTCTCGTCTTCATCGCTCTCAAGGTCGATAGCCCGACGCTTCCGATGAAGGCGGTACCGATGACTCCGTGACTGAAGCTCTTCAATGGCGTTTCTCAAGGTGGATTTGTGTTTGAGGATCTTGATCTCGAGACCGGCACATAATTCGGTTGGGTCGTACGTTAGGAGAACTTCCCCATCCACCTCGTTGGCTCGGATAAGGGGTTCTAGCTTCTCAACAGGTGGCAGCCTCAGTGGCGTAGAGGCCTGCCGCCATGACTGGTTGGAGGTGCACAGTTCTTGCACCACCCTATCAACGCTCCAACCCCATGGGTCATCCATCTCTTGTTCAAGGTCTCTCCCAGCTTGTCATTGGGCAAGCATCTGCAATGGTAAAATGTGGGTACCTAGTCAGTGTGTTTGGTCAGTTTGCATGTCCAGGATCGGGCAACTCAGACCAAGTATAACAGTATTGATTCAGCTACCATTGACTTATGTCTTTGAGTTTCTTCGGTGTGCCTTGCTTTGATAATAAGTGTGCGAAAATAGGCACAGAAACCCACAGAATGACACTGCCAGATGGAGAGGGGAAATGAAGTTTATAGAACTTCAAGACAAAGCATGAAAGGGAAAGATATCAAAATTGAAAGCTTACCTCTTCAGGAAGAACCTGAGTAGAGCGAAAAGGTCAAGTGTGTCCTTGATGTATGTATGTGGGAATTTCCTCGTGTGCTGCAGTGTTGTTCATAGGTGTTATTGAGGGGGCGACGAGGCACCTAAGGTAGCCCGGTAGGTGCAACGATTTGTGAATATGCACGAGTACCTAGGTAGATTGTTCAGAGTCGTGCGGGTAGAGAATCACCTATCAAGGCATGTGTGTACCTGGGAGTATCTGGAGGGACCGGCGCATTTCCGTAGAGCAGAAGGATTCCCCAGTAATAGGAGAGGAAAGGCGATAATGATGAGAAGATTGCGACGGTAGAATGGCATTAACACATCGGTGAAAACTGCACGTGGAGTGGCCGAGGGCTACCCAGCCGAAGACGCAGAAATGCCTTCAGCTGCTGCAATATGAAATGCCAAGGCGACAAGCAGCAATAAGCTGTCTAAGTAGGCAGGATCAAATTGGTAAAAACAGCTCGCCAGCCTAAATGACCAGGAGATGTTACGAAGATGGACTCGTGGGTGTGCGCACAGATGGATGGCAGAGCGAGGTGCGTATCTGGGCGGGCTGAGGTTGCTAGGTGCTGAGGCGTGAGGCGCTGCAGGTGTGATGGCTGATTGCTGGGGATAGATTCTAGGTTTCATGTACTGCTGGTCGCGACCGGGTTATAAATGGAAGGACACGGGCAGGGTCTTGCTGGTCAGGTGCCTTGGGCATGCCTGAGTGAAATAACGGCCGAATAGGTAAATCAATGAAGGCACCAGTAGGTAGATATTGATGCTGAGACTCGAGAAATTAAAGGTTCCAAGTTCAAGTTGAAGACTGCCTGAGGGTGGATTAGGTACGTACTTTTTACTTGAACTGGGGAAGGAGGTACATAAACGTTTACCCTTAACGTGAGGCAGTTACAGCTGCAAGTGCCAATTCCGTCGTGCTTTCCAACGTTCTAGAAGAGAAGCTCGGAAGTAAAAGCAGAGCTATTAACCCCGGGCCGTCACAGGTATCAAGGCTTTATAAAAACTGCATCATTTGAAAGCCATATCTTGCGGGCTATTGAGAATTTGTTAGGCAAGTAGGTAATGCTTGAATTTCCCCCATGTGAGAGATACATTATGCTATGTTCTGTGTGACCAAAGTTGATGGTTCAAGACAGCTGCTATCAGTTTTGCCTCAATGCATGTGACCATTGGTTTTAGAATCGCCGTTCTTTCATGAGGACCTACCCTGGAGTTAGGGTAAACGCGTGGAGATGGATGTTGGGAGCCCATCTGGTCTCTCTCTGTCGCGACGCGGATTTCCTTTGGCTCCACGTGACTTTCTAGATTTATTACCTGCAGCTAAGCCTGCCCCATACACGTACCTGCCCACCTAGGTAACCTAAACAGGTATCTTCGAGGCCTATCTACACCTTGGGCTTTGTTATGGATGGACTACTGCTGATCACAAGAAACAGATGGGAACTTAGAAATTCTTCACACTATGCTATGCTACACATCGAGGAACAAGGTAAGGCAAGACAAGATCTGTGGCACCCGAGGCACCGTCAAGAATACATGTACAGGTATACTTATCGCTACGCACATTGGATGGAAACACCCCATGTCTGTGGGGTTGCCTTGGTGCGCTAGCCATCCACTGTACCTGTCACCCTGTCACGCCTGTGTCATGCCTGTAACCGTGGACGTGAACAATCAGATGGGGATGAGGGGCAACTGGCGGGGTAATCCAGCCGTCCAAATGCCACCCGCAGAATGGACTTATCTAATTTCCACGTTTCTATTAACCCTGCCTTCCATTCCCCTCCAAATTAGCAGAAAATGTGTATTGTAGGCATATTCATATCAGAGCAGGTACTACTGCATGGTAGGATGTATCAGGATGTTTCACCGGCCTTATCACATGCCCACATTGTTATGCTTAGGTTACTTCCAGATCACTCACTTAGACACCAACGTTCTACCTATCTGGCTCTAGAGGTATCGTCACCTGTGTGCAATTTGAATATATAATCAATAACCAGGGACCAACAATGAATATCTGTGGTAGGGAGTGGCCGGAACCTTCCATATTTTAGCGTTCTTGGCGGGTCTCTTCGGTACAACATGGGATGTTGATTCCTAAGCGACGATGACTAAATAAAAGCATGCCATCACGTCTAGTCACCGTCCGATACCGATGAGGTTCACCTGTGTCACATCCCTTTTAAGATCCCATTTGTCCAAAAACAGGCGGAAGAAATCCCAAGAACTTGCTTCATTGTGAAAGTGTTTTTGTTTTTCAAAAGCTGCCTACTTAACATCAGGGCTGTTCGGCGGTTGTTCATATCTAACATATCACCGAGACCAAGAGCTGGGAGGAGTCCCGAACTCCGCCTTATCTTACACCACTCCCACCCGATATTGACGGGAATAATACCTACTACCTACATCTCAAAACAAGAAAGTCGAACTCTACAAAATCACCACTCCATGGCTATGACACACTACCCGCCCGAGATCACGGCCAGCGAAGGGGCCAGGCTGACAGAGGTGAGCAAGGACTGGGCGCTTGCCCACGGCCTCACGGTGCGGCCGCCTCCTGCTGTCCTAGCCGCCGAGGCCGACTCTCAGAATATCCTGGCCACCGCCGTGCCGGTCACTCTGTTCCCCAGCCCGTTCCCGAAAGTCTGCTTCGAGCAAGGGGTTGCTGTGCAGAAGGCGTACAATGAGCTCTACGCCTCCATTAGCCAGGATGAGGAGTTCCTGGCGGCAATGGTGAAAGAGTACGTTCTGCAACACCACGGCTTATAGATATGCGCCGGAATCTGCATGGTGATGAGGGTGGTTGTATAGAGTCGAGCATTGATGTGATATTCGAAACTAATGCGCTGCAGAATAGGAGACAGTGATGACTTTATCACAGAACTCTGGAAGGTGCATTTACGGGTGAAAGAAGAGGGATACGTGCAAGTATGTAATTTTCTACTGTATTATTCTCACGATCAAGATGTTGACCAAGACATAGCACAAAAGTCTCGGCCTATTCAGGTCCGACTACATGGTCCATCAAGACACAGCTGGCTCCGGACCACAGGTGAAACAGGTCGAGTTCAACACCATCGCCTCGTCCTTCGGAGGTCTCTCATCTCAAACCTCGCAGCTCCACCAGTCAGTAGCCCGCACATATATACCCCTTTCCTTCATTATGATATATTCTAACTCGACCCCAGACATCTCTCATCAACCGAGTACCCCTTACTCTCCAACCCAATAGCCAGGGACTCCCTCTCCCTACCGCCCAACGCCAGCGCAGCCGGCCTCGCCTCCGGGATCCGCGAAGCCTTCATCAGCTACGGCGCCCCTCGCACTAATCACTCCAAATGCGTGATCTTCCTCGTGCAAGACGGAGAGCGCAACATCTTCGACCAGAAGCACCTAGAGTACTCTCTGCAATCCTCCCGTGATCCCGTAGTCCCCGTCTTCCGGCTACCCTTCTCCCAGATGCAGCAGCACACGCGTCTCGCAGATGGCGAGGGCCGCGAGCTTCTATACACACCACCACAGCTCGTCGCGCACACCTTCGAGGTCGCCGTGATCTACATGCGCTCAGGGTACGGGCCCGGCGACTACGTCGGCCCCGACGCGTGGGAGTCGCGATACCACCTCGAGCGCTCGGCCGCGATCAAGTGTCCGTCGATCCTGACGCAGATCGCCGGCACCAAAAAGGTGCAGCAGGTCCTGGCGACGCCCGAGACGCCGTCGAACCCGTCTGTGCTAGGGCGCTATCTCTCCGCAGACACTTCATCCTCCTCTCTCTCTGCTCTCTCTGCTACCTTCACCAACATCTACCCCCTCGACACGAGCGAAGCAGGTCTCAAGGCGCGACAGATCGCAACAGACCCGGCGCTCTGCAAAGGCTACGTGCTGAAGCCGCAGCGCGAGGGCGGCGGGAACAACGTGTACCGCGGCGCGATCCCGGAGTTTCTGAGGGGCGTGCCCGAGGCCCATTGGCCGTCGTATATCCTCATGGAGCTGATCACGCCCCCGCCCGTGTCCAACACTATCTTGCGCAATGGCAAGTTGGAGCACGGCGGTGTTATCTGCGAGCTGGGCATCTACGGGACGTGCCTATGGGATCAGCAGGCGAAGACCATCTCGCATAACGATCAGGTCGGATATTTGCTGCGTACCAAGGGTGACCAGAGCGAGGAGGGCGGTGTCGCTGCTGGATTTGGCTGTATGGATAGCTGCGCGTTGGTCTAATCTAGGATATTGGCTTAGAAGCGAGGAAACTGCCTAGGTAGTTTTGACTTGCGCAAAACATTGGAGTCGCATGCGCCAGACTTTCATGTATCCTCCGGCGGCGGCGCCTGGCGATGATATTACTTATATACCTAGAATAGACCAAGATGTGACGTGATATTGCTCTGGTGATTTTCACGTTATCATATTGGCGGGGGTATTCCACTCTAATCCTATCATTACAGCGTCCCAGATCCGTTGTCCCTCATACAAAACACCCAAAGTAAAAATTGGCAAACGTCTATTCCCCCCCCTCTGAGTCCTGCGTAGAACTCGTGGTGAACATGAGACAAGCGTCTAGTGGAGTGGAGTGTGGTAGGACGACGACGAAGAGTTGATTGACATCACAGGGTGTTCTCAACCTATCGTCGGGCATCAATGGCCGTTCGTTCATGTGGTGATGTTTCGCCCAGTCACAGCGGACCCGTTTACTCGGTAGAAGTAGTGCCGCGGCGCAGGACCTCGAGGTTTCCTACACTTAGTGTGAGCATGGGTTATAGAATCGCGATGCGATGGGAGGGGAGGGGGCATGGAGTCGTACTTTGGTAGATGCTCATGGACGACTTGGTCTTGCCATCGCTGTCTGTGTAGGTTTTGATAATGGCATCGCCCTCCACGAAGACGGTCGACCTTTGTTGGAAAGAAGTGTTAGCAACGCTTCTTGCCATTAAACAGAACATGATGTGAACCGTCCCGATGCGGTTCTGCGCGGGACCATTGGTTGCAGCCCTTCGCAAATCCGCCCTCGCTCTAGGATCTGCAGACCAATTTGCGCATAACAGCAAATATGCGACATATCGCTTTGATGCCACTGGTTCTCATTGGAACGCAGCATCAAGCAAGAAAACAAGGAGGGGGGGAATCCTACCCCTTGGGCAAGCTGGTCAGGTAGTCCCGTCTCGGGCCCTCCTCAGCGAAGGTGGCTACGCGGAACCACGAGGTGTGCTTGTTGTCGCGCGGGCCATCGGTGCTCGCGACAGCGTACTCGATGACATCACGGCCGGTGCTCGTGGCCTTGAGCTCAGGCGTCGCAGCCAGGTTGCCGACGAGGGTGATCTTGGCAATATCGCGAGGTGCGGTAGAGCTGAATGCGCGGCTCGCGAGGACACGAGGGGTCGCGGCGGTTGTGAGACGGCGGGCGAGGAAAGACATCTTGTTTGATCTGGTGGTCCAGTGCGGTCGGGATGGCTGGCGCTGGCTGTTGGGCAAATTTTCGTTTGTATCGCGGGACTGGGCAGAGACGGGATGGCTGGTTGAGGTGCGTTGAATTGAATGTGGCCGCCAGTGGTGGATAGCTCGATTATTGCGAGTGCTCGAGTGGTACCTTGGGCAGGTACCTGCTGGGGGCCTAGGGCTGGACCAAACGAATGGAAACGCGACCAACGGAGATTGCGCGCTACGTGATTGTATTTTCAAAGTTGGTAACCAACCAGAGGCCGCAGAGATTCCCCATCAGCCTTGAAGCGTCCTAGCGTGAGTGCCCTCACCGGCATTCAGGCTCAGCGTAGCAGAATCTTGTTACCTGACATCAGTATCAGTGCCCCTCGCCCTCAGGCCAGTGGTGCCTGGACTCCCCCACGGCTTGGCTTTTCTGGCTCACCCATAATTGCTGACCTCAGACATCTATTAACTGACCATGTAGGCGTAGATTGGCAACAAGCCCACGAATTTGCACGCCATGGCCACCTCTGACCTCTCTATTGACTCACCTCGCGGAAATTGTACACTGCAGTCCATGATATGTTCGCTGGCACCCCGTCGGACCGGTTCGCGGTATAAAGGCGCTTAAAGCGGTTACCCACGATGGTGTGTGTGCTTGTATTCAAATGCAAGCCTTGGTCGAGTCCGAAACTAGCCAGGTGCTTGATCCTCAAAGCGTTATCTACCGAGAGAGCCAGTCTTGGGACTCTACCAGGTAAGTTGAGGCAATGGTTGATCAATCTGTCATGTAATTAGAACAAATCTGGCCTATCTAGCTTGTCCCGTCTGGTAACGTGGGCAAGCAAAAAAAATGGATTTCCAAAACATATATAACATTTCTTTTTGTGCATTTTTTTCATCAGATGGGTTCATCTCTAGTAAGACAGAAACTGCTTTGCTTGTTATTTCCTATTTGTTTTGTTGCTTTTTTCGTTTTATTTATTTTCATTGTAGATCTCTTGGTAGATTGTCGAGTTTGGAGAATGAAGACATGTTCGTGTACGTAAGGAGATTAGTTGCTTGCTCGTGCACCATCCGTGCCAAGGCTCACATAAATCTGTTGTTAAGGACGCTGTTGTTGGACATCGTGTAGGTAGGTAGGGAGTTGTAGCGGCGCGGGTAACTTTGAGGTGTAGATTGATGGCTCGTCCCACAGCCCCTGTCGTCCGGGTGTCTTGCGGCTGTAGCCAGATCCCAGACTCCGGTGAATGGTGTTGTTTATATCGGCGATCTCTGGGAACCGGATTCGCAGAGACCTAGTCATTCTCCCTAAAACAACTGTGGTGTTGTCAAAGATACGGAATGCCGGCGCCACCTGTTCTCCCGTCGTTTTGATGTCCGCGTATAGTAGGTGAGCGAGGTGAGGTGAACTTCCGTTTTCCTACCCAAACTATCACCCTTTGGATTGGGCGTCTATAGCTGCCTCGTTGCGACACCGTTCGCACATGCACCAGCCACCGAGGCTGCCACACGCCCACTCCCTGCGCTGTTGAACCGGAAGTTGGACATCACAGTAATGGTTGAGAATCTCCTCTCCGCTCTTAATACCCCCCTCAACGTTGCCCACAACACGCGTCTCACATGCTCGTAATACCATCTTGCCGCCCCATTCCCACGTCACATTGGGGTTGCAGTCGTGATTGGCGAGGCACCAGAACGGGTGTACTGCAGCCACGTCTGGTCGGCCATCCCTCGGGTTCTTCCTAGCTGATGCCGTACCCCGGAACTTGCTGTACAATGTATTAAAGACCCAGATGTCGTGATGAGCCAAAGCTTCATAGATGTTAATGTCCATCTTTTCGAGTATGTGGAATGGTGTTTCTATGTTGTATTTAAAGGAGAAAGGGAGAGTCCATTCAGGCGGCGCCCCCGCTTTGGGTGAGAGATCGATTTCATTGGCCTTTGAATCAACGAAATCTCCCCATATATATTTGATCTGATTGACATCCAGGGGGTGTATGCCTTGATGGGCCGCCATGGCCAAGACGCGCGCAAGCAATAGTAGATGAAGCGTTTCGTCTGCCTCCCTCGCCTCTGGGTCCTTGGCAACTGAGTCCACGTCCTTGTCACAGACGGCTGGGTGATAAAGCTGCTGGGCTTTTTCGAAGCAAACTTGGTCGCAAAAGACGGTATCGTAGCACTCCGGACAATTGACAGCCTTGGAATCTGGTCCTAGCCCCGGGAGCTCGCTGCTGCAAGCATCACAGACTGCGTCCTTCAGGCGGTTGTTGGCCGTCACAAGAGAGTACTCGATCAACACGTTCTCTCCTGGTGCAATATCCTCCTTTGCAAAGACCCCGAGTTGGTTGCAAGTAGGTATAATTTCGTAACTGTCCGTATCGCTAGCGCCGCCGAGAAGGATTGGCAGCTGGGAGACTTTCACGCAGCATTTCGGAGCCATTTGCGCCAGTTCCCTATTCAAGAAGTCCAAGGATACATCGGAGAATCGATCGGGCTCGTAATTGTTCCAGGGATAGACTTCGCGACGTACCATCCCCCAGTCCGGAAGATCATTAGGGCCTGTTATTTCACCACGCATCCTTCGTCCGCCGACCGTTTGAATGTAGTTCATCGTATTCTTTAATTCTGCGTTACCCGGCGACACAGCGAGCCCTCGTACGCAAAACTCGTAGGAGCTTTTCAAGCATCCGCACAACAGAAGACTTAGCGCCAGGATTTGAAAGCAACGGATAGACGCAAGCGATGCCAGAGCAATAGGGTCGGCCCGCGATTCGGAGCCGGCCAAACGAACTCCATCTTCTGACAGGGCCCCGTGGTCGAAAACATCAACAATGGTCCCGTTCGCATATTTCCTCAAAGTTTCGACGGCTATCTCATGGTACTCGAAGCCGTCGTTGAGAACCTCGTCCGTGAGGAGCAGCGCTCGGTACGCATCTCCAGAGGCCAGGTCGGGGTATCCAAGGTCAGAATAAACAAGTGCACGCTTCAAATAGAGTATTATATCGTAAGGGTTGGCGATCAGTTCGTCGGTCAATTGTTGACGTTGTATTAAGAGGGACTCGATTCGAGTGTCGACCTCTTCTTCCGAATCAGCCATGATGGCAGGGCGCATCAAAGTTCAGTTGCCGACCAACCAGCGTGGGAGCTCACACAAGAACACACGGATGTGTGCGCGCAAACGGAGGCGCTGAGCGATCACAAAGCGCTGTTGATTCCTTGTGCCGAAGATGGCCACAGAAGTGAGCCTTGCTGGCTGGGAAAGATGTTAGAAGATGCGATGGGAGTAAGGTCTCGATCAAGGCGTCTTCATGTTCCGTGAGGTGAAGTACCTATAACGGAAGGAGTGGATGTGCCGGGTATGTGGATGACTGCGAGAGCAAGGCCGACAGAAGCGCCGAAACTACGTAGAGGTCAGTGTTGTCGATCAGGAGGACGAGGCGCATGATCCAGCTGGGTAAAAGCAGTCGCGTAGCAGCTGGTGTGTAAGTATTTGGGGAACAGGATGAGAAGGAATGAGAGGGACAGGGAAGATGGGCTCAGCGCAAAATGATGTACATAGGCAAGGCTCAACTAGGTAACTCTTCGACGAAACCTAGGCAGTGGTGGTGTAGTGTACTGGTGAGGAATCGCATTGTGGTGCCGTGTGGTGCCAATGAGGGGCAGGACAGAATACCGAGTGGCAAGAAAGCCACTGAGCATCTGCGTGGAGAGGGGCAGCAAAAAGGCTTACGAAGAGCCATTCTGTACTATGCTGGACACACATACCAGATGTCTCACTAATGACGGCGGGATCACGAAAAGATCAAGATGAATGGCCGCAGGGTCACGAAACGAAGCACCAAGCTCTTCCAGTCACTTGTCCCTTGTGTTTTGCCGATTAGCAGACAACCTCAGAGATCAGAGATATGGAGGTGTGAAGTTGGGCAATGAGGATGACGATGCAGCAGGCAAGCCGCTAGCAGAACGTGGGCAATTCAGCAAGGGACAGATCAAGCCGATAAGTAATTCCGCAAAACAGCCCGTGTGCAGAAGAAGGCCGAGCCGTTCTCTTACCTGCTAGATAAGGTGTACTAAATATGGTAGTCAGAGATTGGGCGTACAGTAGGTCCGTGGGGCTGGCTCTCGTGTGTACGCATACGTATGGCTCGAACAAACTTGGAAATCTATCGACTACGGGAACTTACTTGGTACGGGCTGCCTGCTGAGTAAAGGCCTTCCTTGGTCGAGGATGTATGTGCCGTACCGGCAGTAGATAACAATCCCAGCAGCCTTTCTACGCTGACGATGTTGTTCGAGTGCCCTCGGGGGATTGCTCTCTACTCGAGGAATCGAGGATCCTGTCCAGGCGGGAATGGACCAACTAGAGCTGGTTACATGGTTCTTCGTTGGCCCCTCCCCCTCTCGCGCGTGAGAAAAAGGGTTGGTAATGGACCCCTGATTTGGTTAAGGATCGGGGTCTCTACTAGCGCCGCCTGGGTACTTCCAGTACGGTACCTGTACCTCCTCCAAGAACTCGACACCCTTCAAAGTTTAATGTTAGACAGACCCTTGTGAAGTCTCACTATCTGTTCGAGATCACGGAGTCCTCCGGGGAGTGCGTAGCGCACCACAGAGGAGCCCCGAGGAGCCCCCATACGTCGATGGAGGCGAGGCGCTGTTCGAATTAAGTGATCGTGTTCCCAGACCCACTAGTACTAGGAGCACGATCACTTGATTTGAACAGCGCCTCGGGAGGTACTGTACCAGACATTCGGCAAGGCGATGTACTGCAGGCCCCTGCCCATCACGTCCAATGAACCAACAGAATAAGTAATTTCAGGGTCCAGTTCCGAATGAGGTGCCAGATCTTTCGATCCATCCCAAACATGCGGGTCCATCTGAACTTTGATCACCAATTGGTGCTGATCCCGCATCTGTCCAAATTTGCGAGAAACTCCTTGTTTCTCTGGCCTGGACAGCCGAGTTGCAGAGCAGGTACCGAAGCAAAGAACAAAGACGAATGTAATGAACTCGGCGGGCATATCCGAAGTAGTGATCTAGTTCAGGCACTTGTTGGTGCAAGCCAGGTAGGCATACGGCATTATGTATCTTTATTCGTCTATGCCATCGCAAATGGGAGGTATTCGAGCTTACGACACGCCAAGATAACGTGCAGATGATCTTATTCGATAATGTCACCAGATGTGCTGTACTGGGACACATGGCATTCTTGAAGTTCCCATCACCATCTTGAAGCCGAATTGCCTTGTCTGCCTAGCAAAGGTTTCGCGAAAAAGAAACATTCGCTCGCTGTTAAAACATATGCGAATATCTACAACGTTGCAGTAATATGACTCAAAAGTACCGGATATAGAGCTAGACATCTTGGCAATGTAAGCTGGTTGGTTGGTCGGTTTCAGCTTTTTGGATCCAGTTGGCTGCAAAACAAGAGCTTGGGGGCCCTGAATATCGTGAAAGATCGTTCACTCGGGTATCTTAGCTTGCCTCGCTTGCTTAGGGTACTCCCACTCCTCCAGGATGATGATTGTTAGCTCGACGCTAGAGGCCAGAGCAGTACAGCAGGAGTACAGTACTACCGCCACGACGCTGCCTCGGCTGTCGTGGCATTTCTGTGCGATACTTTGCTGTTGATTAGTATCCGAGCGTTTTTGCCACTTAAGAAGCCCCTGTCCATCAAGTAGACCAAGGGTGTTTTCAACCCAGATTTTTCTTGACGGCACAAGCCTCTAGCGCCGAGCTAACAAACATGATCCTGGAGGGCTATATATGCCGACTTGTCAAGTTGACATCGTTAGCAGTGGAAAGCTTGTCTCCTGCGAGGTACCTATCAGCATCGCCAGAGGAACCAAAATCGACAGGCTAGAGAAAGCGCACAGGTAAAATCCATGATGGGCCCATAGTAGCAAGGGAGAGCCTGTCTGCCACGAGATGTGCATTTAAACTAATGCTGTCTATGGACCAATTACAGTTGGAATTTCGGCAGTGGAGAAGCTTTTAAGCTTACGTCCCGGAGCATTAATTCCAGGGGACCAAAGGAAACGCTTTCTGTTGGGGTGCATATCTTAACATAAACACTGACACGGCGGCTGATTTACCGATACTATGGTTATAGTGTAAATTTGAGCACAAGAAAAAGCGGTCGGCTTATGGGTAACGTGTGTTGCTGCCAGTAACAGCCACCACCTTGGCCCCTGAGCTTCTAACATATGGCGTCGGGTAACATGGGCAATAGAAAGTCCAGGAGAGCTACAACCCTCAGAAGCGCACCAGTCCTCATCCACACAGGGAGTAGATCATGAGAATTCGTAATTCATACATAAATATCATACACTGTCAGCCTCCTCCGCCTCCTCCGCCTCTTCACTGCTTTTTGCTGGCAGCGCCTTCGTTGGTCATTCCCTCGCAGCCGGTAACCTGGCCTAGTTTCTGCTCGGCCGCACCACTATCACTGAAGTCAGCATATCATCATCGGCAGCAGAGAAAAAGGCCCAGTGAAGCTGTGTTGGCGACACATGCTAAGAAAAAGAGGGAAACACAACAATGGTCGGTTACGTACTAGCCTTGTGAAGAATCCCTCTGCTCACCAGCCTTCTTCATGGTGTCGACAGCATGAGCCTTCGCTTGCTCTCCAGATGATGTCCAAGCATGCGAGCCGGTGGCATTTCCAATAGCAGCCTGTAAATCAATGTGAGCTCAATACTCATCGATATTACATACGAGGAAAAGGTGCGCAAAGAATCTTACCTCTGTAGCTCCTTTCACGTACTCAGCGTGGCCGCCGATGAGAGAGGGCTGGTTGTTCTCGTTGGCCGACATGGTGATATGTAGTGGGGTGTGGTTTTGAGAATCTTTAGTCTGGGATATGTTATACGTCAAGTGGGCTATGAGTTCAATTAACACAAGGTATTTGCAACTTCCAAGTCGATTCAAAGTCTCCAGAGAAGGTTATCGGTCTCACATATAATCGTGGCCAAGACCAGGATATAATGACCTCACCGATGACGTCAATTGCATAGTCACGTCACGATCTCGGGGATTTTGGACAAAATTATCATATGATTCTGATGCATCGACTTGCTCTCTAGCATTGGTGCTTAACAATGTTCGAAAAATACAGACCACGATGCCCGCTTGCTGATTTAAACGTCTTATTCAAACAAACTATTGACATTAGGTCTGAATAATATGTTTCGACTAGGTAAGTAGGTAGCCATTGTATTGCTGCTGTCCCTTTCCTCATGAGGCCACAAGTCCGTTGTTTACAGTCAAGAATTCATTACGAATGCATGATGCGTATATGATACACACGGTCAAGAACATTGAGTCCATTGTAAACCGTGTCGTGTAAGAGAAAGGCAACCTATGCAGAAAAGCAGTGAGACTAGATTCGGGATCGATACTGTTTTGGCAAAGGACGAAGTGCTTGCTTAGCTCACCATTTATAGCCCCATTCGTTCATGATTTCCATCCTGGGGCATCGAGGAATTACGAGTTGAGGATGGTAATTGCAAATGGGGTTTCGATGTTTCCAGTTTCGCTGATTTGATGTGGTCCTAGCACCTACAACGGCAGCTCCAGTGTCCAAATTAGGTATCGATTTAATTGAGGTTGTATACAAGAAGTCTACTATTGTGCTCTCTTTGTTGTTGTTGGTAGCATCATCCTGCAGAACACAGAGGCGAAGCAAACCACTAACAGTTCCGGTGAGCCTGTTTGACATCTTTTATTATTTTAAGAAAAGGACAGGCCGCCCTTGACAAATGGTACGACGTTCCCTTCTACCGGTATCAAAATAGGGATTTACAACCAACAGTCTGCTTCCCCCCCAAAATGTCTTTGTTCCCGTCCACCTCCCCGCCTGGGTTCATTTACACTAGAAAGCAACATTCCTCCTTCGCTGAATCTGCCTTGCATCTTTGATTCAGTTTACATCACGTTCTGGCATATGCTCTCGCTCTAGACCGGGCTTTCCATCACCATGTCGAATTTGCAGACCGATACTGTTCTCAATTTCGAGACCTTTAGCAATGTCATCAATGGAAAGCTTAGCGACACATCCGAAACTCGCTTTTCCATCAATCCATCTACTCTGGGAAAAAACCCACCAGTTCCCCTGAGTACACCAGAAGACCTTGATCGCGCAGTGCATGCGGCCAGACATGCCGCAGCCTCCTGGGCAAAAGTGCCCTGGGAAGACCGCAAGAAAGCAATACTCGAGTTCGCTGCTGCGTTAGAGGATCAACAGGACGAGTTTGCGAGGATGCTGACAAAAGAACAAGGCAAAACCTGTACGAGAAGGCAATTGAAATTCATCGGTGCTCGTTCATGTTCTTAACTAAATTAAACTAGTTTCCCCGAGCACAAGTGGAGTTGAAGACGGGGGTTCGATGGCTTCGCGACTTTTGCGAACTTTCCCTCCCGGAAACTGTGCTTGAGGAAAATGACAAACGCCGTATTGTCACACGCCACACGCCTTTAGGCGTTGTGGCAGCCATTGTACCATGGAATTATCCCGTCCAACCGTTGGCGTGCGGAAAGATTGGCCCAGCGCTACTGACGGGAAACGTTTTAATCCTGAAGCCGTCGCCTTTCACGCCGTATTGCAATTTGAAACTTGCCGAGCTAGGCCTGAGATTCTTTCCACCCGGCGTTCTGCAGGCTCTTAGCGGAGATGACAATCTTGGACCTTGGATGACCGAGCATCCCGGAATCGACAAGATCTCGTTCACAGGCTCAACTGTTACGGGAAAGAAGGTCATGGAATCTTGCAGCCGGACTCTGAAACGAGTCACCCTTGAGATGGGTGGAAACGATCCAGCTATCATTTGCGCTGACGCCAACCTCAGTGCGATCCAAACCATTTTGGCCATTGCCTTTGATAACGCTGGTCAAATCTGCTGCACCATCAAGCGTCTTTACGGTAAGTGCAGAGACGTTCAAGTCACTCCTTTTTTCTGAACTTTTTCCATGAGGCATGCTGACCATCTTGTAGTAAGAAGATCTCACATAACAACCTGGGGGGGAAGTGCTGACATTAGATATTTCCACTTGGCAGGTACACGAAGATGTCTATGATGCTGTCCTAGCAACTGCGGTCGCTATTCTACCGCACTTCAAGCCTGGTGATGGGTTTCAAGACGGCGTTTTCATTCCCCCTATCACTAATGTACAGCAGTTCGAGCGAGTGCGAGACCTGCTGGCTGACATCGAATCGTCGAAACTCAAAATTGCAACTGGTAGTACTGAACCACTACCAGGAGCTGGAGAAAGTTGCGGGTACTTCTTCACTCCTACAATCGTCGACAATCCTCCCGAAGATTCTCGAGTTGTGTCCGTGGAACAGTTCGGTCAGTATTACTCGGCCCTGGGCCTATCTATCTACCGTCAACTAAGACAGCAATTTACAGGTCCCGTCCTGCCATTTCTTAAATGGAAATACGAAGATGATGTCATAAACAGAGCTAACAAGACTGAGTAGGGGTTGGGTGCCTCTATCTGGACCCGTAACATGGAGCAAGCAGAGAGAATGTCAAGCAGACTCCAATCGGGGACGGTTTGGATCAATAGCCACGCTGAGATAGGGGCCAAGATCCCATTTGGCGGGGTTAAGAATAGCGGGATTGGTGTTGAATGGGGCGTCGACGGCATGAAAGCATACTGTAACTTGCAGACTGTCGTGGCACGTTCGACACCCTGGGATGGGCAGTCGTGATCGGCGGGCTCAGCTTTGAAGAGTTATTTCCCATTTAATAATCTATTAGGGGATTTGCGGATAGCAATCACTAAATTGGGAATTTGTTGTCCTCCTGGGTTTCCAGCATGATGTCGTAGTCAACTGTTCTAGCCACAGCGAACTAAGGGAAGGGCGGTAAGAACGTCAATTAAAGTTGAGTTGCGTACGTTCTTTCCCATGCGCCCCTTTCACGAACCACGCCCCCTATATACTTATCCTGGTAGTTTAGCTGAGGACTAGGCATGTACTCCCCCCCTCCATATAACCACCGTCCACTATTGGCTCAGCACCCTTTTACGTTATGTTAGGGACATGAGGCCTGGTATCTATAGATATATTAGAAAAGGGTGGGGAAGGAGGGGGAGGCTCATGTGCTTTAATGCCATCTTTTACTTGATGAAATAGGCAGACATGTTGGGGGACTCTTAATTTGCATAAATAGGAAAACCAAAGGATGCTGTTTGAAAGTAGCTTAAGCGTTAAGGGGGCTCTCACTCTTTAGGAAGAAGGTGCTGTTATCCCGAGGAAGATCTCAGACTAACGACTAGATACAGAGGTAATACTGTAAGTTCCATACCATGTTATCTTTAGTGACCTAGGTAGAATATTGGATCACTCAGCTCGCAGAGATCGTTCGTCGTGGCATGGCGAGTTAAGTGAACTCAGAATGCTCAATTCGGACTATTTTTTATTTATTTTTTATTAGAAATTTGCATATCATCTTATAACAAACCAAAATACTTATTCACGCCATTATAAGATGAGTACGCTGAGTCTTGCCTTACTATATCGCACAATGTTATCATAGAACCGAAAGGTAATATCTCGGGCGAGTCAACCCAGATTTATAGACATGGTGCTAACCACATAATATCACTCTGATCCATTTCTCTGAATATAGACGCACCGATGACAGCCTGCATTAATTGATCATCCATAGGTTTCTAAGTTTACCCTTTTGAGTAATGGTGAGATATCTCTAATGCAAGTGTGGTAACAGTCAAAAAGTGACTATTTTCCCATTTGCCAGAATTGTAAGAGCCTACGGGGCCTACAACAGCAGCCCCAGAGTTCAATTAGGTACCCTAGGCCCGCTAGGTACCAAGCTAGTGCAGTAACAGTGTCTCCACTAATTGCCAGCTCGCGCCCGCGTTACCCAATGCATGCAGGGGGGCAGGTGCACCTTATACTTCCATTACAGTTACATCTTCAAGTCTTGATTCTCCCTAGGTAGTCACCTTGGCTAGATGCCGCCAAACAAACGATCACAATGTCTGCAGACCCCCTGATCGACGAAGACTATGCCTCTGGGGAAGATTCGGACTTTGCGCCCGACGCGGCGCCCGTAGAGGACGGATCAGGATCAGATTCGGAATCAGAACCGGAAGCAGCTGTCGACGATAAAGCCGTCGGCGCAACACCCAAGAGAAAGCGGAACGATGCCGACCCCGCCCAAGACGACTTCGAGAACTCAGGCGACGAGACCATCATACAAAAAGGGAAGAAGCGCCAGAAAAAGTCCAAACGAAACGATGAGCAACCCGACGACGAAGAAGGAGGCGAAGGCGGCCTCATCAAGACGAGACGGCAGCGCGCGCTGGAGAAGGCCGAACGGAAATCCCTTGCGGCCAGCGGACCGGTGACCATCAACGTCGACGATGTCTGGGCACAGCTGATCGCTGCGCCGCTCATACCGCCCAAAGCCGATGCGCGACACGACAAGGAGAACCACCAACCCGGCCGCGGTGGCGACGAGCCGGCTGGGGATACTACCAAGACGGCCCCGACAAACTCGAACGACGGCAACGCGTCAGGCATGATCAAGATCAAGCGCACCTACAACTTCGCCGGCAAAGTACACACGGAAGAGAAACTAGTCGCGCGCGACTCGGCCGAAGCCAGGCTCTACCTCGCCTCCCAAGATCCAGCGAACCTGGCCGCGGCCGATCAACCCGATGACGAGCAGCCGAAACGGAAACCGCGCCAGGCCTTCCGCTCCATATTCGAGCCCGTCGTCGAAGGGCTGGCCCAGCGAGCCGATCTGAAGCTGGGCATGCGCATACGGCTCGAACTCCGCGACAAGGAGGCCAAGGCCAAGAAGCTCAACGTTGTCGAGAAGAGTCGCATGGACTGGGCTGGTTACGTCGACAAGGAGGGCATCAAGGACGAGCTCGAGCTCGCCGGCAAGTCGAAGGAGTCCTTGCTGAATCGGCAGGATTTCTTGCAGCGCGTGGAGTACAACAAAGAGGAAGAGGCACGACGAGCCAGGATGGCTATTCGCGGATGAGACTATGGGACTTGGATACGATGCATACGCCATGTCTCGCACTCTCGAAGCGTCGCCGGTCTTGGGCGTTGCGTTCTTACGACTATACCCCCTTGGCCTAACTTCTCATCTGGTTATACCCAAAGCATGCCTTGCGCGCACGTATATAATTCCCCATGCCCGGCTCGTTGAGCCAGACTCTCTTAGAGTATGGCATTGGAAAACGGCTGTAGCACGAGATCAACATATCGTGGCCTCTCGTGATGGCGACACCAGTCGGTGAGCGACTGCACTGCGGAGCCCTTGGAGATTTCATACTCTATCTCACGCCGCAAGCTCTTGACGAGTCAAATGTTAGTTGAGACGACCAAACCGTCTCAGGGATGACCATGTGTTCCGACGAAGCCATCATGGCGGTGGCAGCCCTTGTGGTCATTGCGCCAGTTAACGTGGGAGCCTGAGCAATGACCCAAACTTCAAAATAACTGTGGTTTGTACATATACATCTGCGTCGCGACGCATACAAAATTCGAATACCGTGCCACGCCTTGGAGGTCGAAAAAGAGATGGACACTTCACTAAATCGACCCATATAAATGGTATCTCTACATATGTGCCGAAAGGCACAGGATATGACTGATTTGGCATACCCACCACAGCCTCTAGAGAGTTCCTGAGCACAAACTCATCTAACTTACAACATCCTAGCATCTCTCCACGCCGGATGTTTTGAGCAAGCGCCGAGACTTATCACAGTGGTTCCGTCTTCATGGAATACGATTAGCTCGACAACTCCACGATCTGTGAGGGCATTGGAAGTTGTACTGGGGACAGCAAGCTGTCCTTCTGAGAAT
Source organism: Astrocystis sublimbata (assembly GCA_022453515.1). Taxonomy (NCBI): domain Eukaryota; kingdom Fungi; phylum Ascomycota; class Sordariomycetes; order Xylariales; family Xylariaceae; genus Astrocystis; species Astrocystis sublimbata. The sequence goes on along the minus strand of JAJNNY010000032.1, from coordinate 262,479 downwards.
CAAGCATAGCCTTAAGCCCATATTATCAACTCACCAATGAATAAAAACCCACACCATAGTCTCACATTCGCTCTCTTCATAATTCTATCTGTGCGCATTCCAATACGAAAGCGAGGCTGTGGGGCAGGTATCATATCAACTTGCAAGACCGTACGAACTTTTGGATTATGCTGGCTAAATGCTGTGGGGGTATATATACTTGGGTATCTTCGGTGCATGTCTCGTGGAGTTTCGCAAGTTTTATTTACCAGTTATCGAAATTGCCAAAGCCGCCCGTCTTCGGCTTCTTCTTGACCGGCTCGTCCCACGTATCGAGGTCCTCTTCTATTATCTCATCCTCTGCGCTCGACTGCAGCTTTGCCGCTTTGAGGTACTTGCCCACGCCGCCGCCGCTTTCGTCCTGGTCGACGGTGCCGTCCGCCCTCACCCTCTTTCCGGTCCACGTCATCTTATCGTCATCTGTGCCGCCCGACCTCGCGATAGCCGCCTTAGCCTCCGCCGACTTATCGCTCTCGGCCTTCTGCTTCTGGAACTCCTCGAAGGGGTCGAGGTAGACGACAACCTCCTTCATGACGATCTTGTTCAGCGGCCTATCTGAGCCATCTGTTTCCACAGCCTCCATCCTGCTCAGCACATCCAAGCCGCCGACGACCTTGCCGAAGATGGTGTGTTTATGGTCGAGATGCTTCGCTGGCCGGTATGTGATGAAGAACTGGCTCGAGTTGGTGTTTTTTCCCTTGTTGGCCATGCTCAATATCCCGCGCGAGTCGTGCGTGTTGGGGCCCTCGAACTCGTCCTGGAAGTTCTTGCCCCATATGCTGGCTCCTTGCCGTCCGGTGCCTGACGGGTCGCCGCCCTGGATCATGAAGTTCTTGATGTTCCGGTGGAAGGTGACGCCCTTGTAGTAGCCCTTCTGGGCGAGTCGGGTAAAGTTCCAGACTGCGCGTGGTGCGTATTCGGTATATAATTCGATATTCAAGTCGCCTAGATTCGTCTCGATTCGTGCGTAACCCCGTATCTTGACGCGCTTGGGCTTCAGCATGTATTCCTCGTCGGTCAATATCGCTCGCTCGCCACTTGTCTCGGGTGTTAGGCCTGTGCTTGTGAAACTGGCCGCAGCCCTGCCCGTTGTGTAGACGGCGGCGTTGTATGCTTTCTTCTTGTCCTGAATCATGCTGGGCTTCACGACGGCGCCTGCACCGGTCTTGACGACGGAGGTCGACGAGCGATTGACGTCTCGGCCCATTTCGCGCTCCCGCCTCGCTTTCTCGACCGCCTCTTTGGCTCGTAGGACCTTCTCACCAACCCTGCCCAGGGCACCGATATTGACATTGCCCTCCTTGCGTTCCTCCTCTTGCTCCTTAGTTAATATGGCACCCTCACCGTCTGTTAAGTGCTTGAATTGGCCCAGATCTCTGCTGGTGGCATTCTGGGGATCTTGGAGTGTTATTATGTTGGAGCGGCTGAACTCTTCGTCATCGAGCAGGTCGCGCCACATCTTGGCCTTGATGTTCATCCTGTCGATGGTGTCGTAAGCGAAGACATTGGCGTAGGTCCCGTGCCGAATCGCAACGACGTGTGTGTTGTCGGTCAAGACCTTGTAAGTGACGGGGTCTATGAAGTCGCCTTTGCCATCGCTCCCCGTGCCGTCGGCGGCTTTACTGTCGACGTCGGCGTTGCGCGCGAAGTTCAGCTTGATCAGGTCGCGCGCGGCGAGCGGCTTCCCGTCGACGGGGTTCGTCTTCTGCTTCTCCAGCCATTTCGCGATGACCTCGGCATCGAAGATGGTGCCGTCGGGGGTGCATACGGGGTTGTGGAAGGGCTGGAGGCTGGCGGCGCAAAAGTTGAAGGGCAGGCGTCGGAAGGGGGCGCCGTTCGCATGGGACCGCGAGCCCGAGTTGGCTGAGAAGGAGTCGGAGGATGCCCACTCGGAGTGTGTGATGTAGAGTTTGTCTGTGCCTTTGCCCATGGTTTGTCGGTTCGCGCCTCAAGGCGTCACTGCGATGGGCTGGCAAGGTGGGATGTAGAGGGAAATGTAGGTGAGGTTTGGAGATGCAGGTTGGATGAGGCGCATTCAGCACGCGACAATTGAGCTGCTGCCCTGTAGCTACTGTACCATCATCATGCAGCTGTATCGCCTTATCTTATCGTACCTTACCTACCTTTGCTAATCATAGCCATGGACCCAAGACACCTACAGATGAAACTGGGTTGCGCTGCAAGGCCCACACAACGGCGTCTAGCGCGTAAGCTAGGTGCTCGTAGGTACCTCGATAAGCTGGGAGCTAAGGCCAGGTACCTAGGCAGGCCCCCAATGTCGGGCCGTTGGTTGGTCGCAATGCGCAGTTGACAACGCAACTATTGTCGTAATGCTTACTTTGCTGTAAGTACTACAGTAGCCGCTGAAATTACAGCCAAGCTGCAAGTCAGAACAAGGCTACTATCTACCTACTAGCATGTGCCACCTACTACAACTTGGACTCTTCTATCCAAGTCAGGAGAGCTGAGCATACTTAGCTCAATCCACATTGCGCAATCGTGGATTCGTACCAGACCGAAGCCTGAGCGGACGTCTGCGCTCCTTCAACCCTACGAGGGCCGCAACGACTTGTCCTCGAAACGCCCCAATTACACCATCTCCACGGTCCACGGCATCGCGTACACTAGAGTGCCACGGTCCATACGAACCGCACGCTCTTCCGTGCTGCCCGACAAGGCTGCCGTGCGCGCGCCGACTCTCTCACCACCCTTCCGCCTCACCCTATCTGTCGCCAACATGAAGTCCTGGCTGTCGGCGTTGACAGTGCTGGGCTTGTCGATATGGACTACCCATGCGCTCGAGGTCCAGCTGGTATGCCGCCCTTCAGCCAGCCATCCCATGCTTATATATCGCCTCGACCTAGCTAACACAATCTTCTTGTTTCTAGGACCAAACCGACGAGAATATGCAAAAATGCGCCGGTATGCTTGCTGCTCTGTCCACGGGTCTTCTACTACGACCTATGCCCTTCGATGCCCGTTGATGCTCATTGCGATATAGGCATGTACAATAAAGCCACTTGGGGTGGCCCCGTCGACCCCTTCATCCTCACCGTCTTCCCGAACGACACCATCAAGCCCGACCAAGATCCCGTCGTCAGTCTGGTCATCTTTGAGTGGAAAGACCGAGACCTGATTGGTGTCTACCCTGATGAAGAAGCTTTTGTCGTATGCGGCCCAGCCACCGACCTCACTTGGACCTGTGCTGACAACCGCTCTAGAAAGAGGTTATTTGCGACGACAAGAATGTCAAGGCGAATCTGTGCGACAAGGACAACCTTGGCCAATGGATCCTGGCCACGAATGCGACCGAGAAGTCGAACAACCCAATCTTGACCCAAGCCGTCCATATCAAAGCTTCCGCCCCCATCAACTACCCCATCAAGAAGACCGGCTACTATTGCGTGGCCGCATATGCGTATCCCAGTGGCGGCGAATTCAACGGCGTTGTCGAGTTTCGCGAGGCGTATGGCGAGCTTCCAGCGAGTCAAATACCGAAACTCCCCTTCTACGGCGGCATCACGATCCTCTACGCCGTCGTTGTCGTGTATGTTACCGGCAATTCGTCCTTCCTGCAACCTTCGACCCGTACTGACCGTAATCAGGTTCTGGGCTTTCCTATACTACCAGCACAGATATGATATCTGTAGGTAATTCACATACCCTGAACCGAGAAGGCAGGCTGACTTTTACCCACAGTGCCTGTACAGAACTACATCACGGCCATTCTCGTCTTCCTGGTCATTGAAATGCTGTTGACTTGGGCATTCTACGGTATGCAGTTCTTGAGATCTTTCTCTGGCGTTGCACTCACTCATCCTTGCAGATTTCCTCAATAGAAACGGCTCGAGCGTAGGGTCTAAGGTCCTCCTGATCTTGGTCGGCATTCTGAATGCGTTCCGAAATTCGTTCTCGTTCTTCCTGCTGCTCATTGTCTGCATGGGATATGGTGTCGTCAAGCCTTCTTTGGGCAAGACCATGATCTATGTGCGATGGCTAGCTATTGCTCACTTCATTTTTGGGCTTGTGTACGCCATTCCCAGCTTGCTGGTGTCGCCAGAGAGTGCCGGTATATATGGTTCCCATCCTTCCTTAGATACAGCAGTTACTAACTTCAAACAGGTCCATACGTCCTTCTCATTGTGCTCCCTCTGTTCGCCACTTTGACCGCTTTCTACGTGTGGACGCTCAACTCGCTCAACTTTACGCTGAAGGATCTACGTGAGCGCAAACAGACCGTGAAGGAGGCGATGTACCGAAAATTGTGGTGGTGCATTTTGATCAGCATTCTCGTCATCTTCGGCTTCTTTTTCTTCAACTCGTTCTCGTTCTCGCTAGTGTCCGACCCCGACTACGTTCCCTTCCACTGGAAGTCCCGGTGGTTCATCCTTGACGGCTGGCTGAACATTGTCTACTTCGTCGACGTCGCCTGGGTGGCCTACGTATGGCGGCCGACTGCCAATAACCGCCGGTTCGCCATGAGTGACGAGATCGCCCAAGACGAAGACGGCGGCTTTGAGTTCGCTGACGTGGGAAATCCGGACGATTCTGACGAGGACGAAGAGTCTATCATTGGCACGAAACCGCGATCAACACCGTTGGCCAGCGCGAATGCGGCCTCGCAGCAGGGTGCAACAACTAGTAGAGCCCCGGCGAAGGCTGCGTCGCCTCGCGATTCCTTTGATGGCGAGACAATATTCGCTGTTGGCGGGGACGGTGACAAGTTTAGTAGTGACGATGACAGTGATGAGGAAAGCGATGATGATGATGACGACTCCGACGACTCCGACGAATATGTCAAGAAAGGAGAGGGGTCAAAACTTGTGGGAAAGAGCAAGAAGAACTAAGAAAACCCAGATGGGAGACAGATGACGCAATAGCAGAAAATCTGCGTAGTATCAAATGTTTGGAGTACCTTGGTTGTATCATCATTTTCTCAATGTACTAACACACTCAAAACCTCTTCGTACCCGGCATTGGGTGGTACGGAAGATGTAAGACTTCCTTTCGAGTCTATAACGGCCTTCTACGAACAATGTGTCATTCCAACTCAAGACCGGATGTCAGGATTTCACTTAGGCGGGAATTGCGGGAAAATACTATATAGAGATGCCATACGGCGTATCACACGAGCTGGCTGCTATCGCGTCTGCATGTATTTTGAATTGGTTATTGTTACGATGATCATGGATTTCTTTTCTTTTGGTGACCCGTTCTGCCGCTCATCCTCTAGTAGTCTAAACCTAGTAGTTCTCCCTCCTGAACATCGACTCTTCATCGTGAGCCGTGATCATGAAGAGCAAAGAACAGAGAGAAAAAGCTATACTATGATACAAATAGTACATGGATGGCCACTTATTCATAACATACCTAAGTTATACAGCCCTCAAGACCGGTAACTAAGCACTCACATCCCCACCAAAGCCTACCGGCCGTCTCTTCCCGCCGTTCTCAGGCAGGATGGCCAGCGCCTTATAGACCTTGCCCATGCCGCTCGGGCCCCTATCGACAAGACGCTTCCACGCCTTCTCGATCTCCTTCTTCTTGTCCTCGTCTCCGACTTTTTTCGCCAGCATGTCGGCGCGCTGGGCAATGCCCATGTTCTCGAGGAAATGGGCCTGCTCGACGGGGCCGTGGCACTCGACGCCTTCGCTGGCGCGCGTGGCGGCCTCGACGAGCGCGAGGAAGTCCACGTCGGCGCTGAGGTCGACGCGGCCCGGGTCCGCGAAGGGACTGACTTGCTTGTGCGCCTTGATGCCGCGCAGCGAGTTCACCGGGATCGTGTCGGCCGCGCCGTAGTCGAGGATCAGGGCCGCGCCGGAGGGGGTCGCTTTGGGATGCTTTGTGGACCCGCCGATGCGCGAGGCGAAGTCGGACATGTAGAGCGATGCGTCCGGGCACACCTCGATGAGGGAATCTACGGTGGAGCGTAGCGCGCGGTACCGCGCGGACGACTCGGGCAGGTACATGGCGTGCCGCGTCTGGGAGGGGGACAGCGTGAGCTGGAACTCGGGCACGGGCTCGTCCTGTCTGCTCTTGGGCGTGCCGAGGTCCGCGTGCGTGGTGCCCTCGGGCGTGGGCGAGACGACCATCTCGCGCCACTGCCGGGTGGGCGTGCAGGTGTTGGAACTTGCGGAGCGCGGGGAGCCGCTCGTGGTCACGGGTTGCTGGTTCGGCGGCACCGAGACGACCTGGAAGGCGTGGATGGGCAGGGCGTCGAAGAACTCGTGCGCCACGATGAAAGGGGTCTTGGAGGCCGAGTGAGGTACTGTCCGGATCGAGTCCGTCCAGACGATGGGCAGGTCCGAGTACTTGCAGGTGCTGTGCCAGCCGCACTTGGACTCGCGCGTGTCGGCGTCGGGGCCGCAGAGGAGGTTCTTCTGCGCCACGCGCAGCTCCTTGCTCGCTTCGACCATGTACACTCTGTCGATAGCAGATGCCATGTCTTTGAAGTTGCGGATCGTCTGTAAACACATTTAGCTTCTATGTATGCTAGACCAATGTGAGGCCATATATTTGATTTTGACACGGTCTTACCCGTAATATGTCGTCCATCAATGTGCCTCGACCCGGGCCGACCTCCATGAGCTCGACGCCTGACCGGGGACGCCCCTGGGACATCCATTCGGCGACGAACCAAATGCCAATGAGCTCGCCAAAGACCTGGGATATCTCGGGCGATGTGATGAAATCGCCCTTTTGCCCAAACTGGTCGCGGCCGGACTCGATTGCGCCCGTGTAGTATCCGCCGACATCAGCTGTGAGACACATGCGCATGTAGCTGGCCAGCGGTACGGGGCCGGTGATCTAAATTATTGCTTTAGTAATTTGTTTTTCTCTTATTCGGTATGAGAGAGGGGGTTCTACGTTGATAGCATCAGCTAATTGCTTAGCCAGCGGCGTCGACCATTTCCGCTCATCTTCCTCTCTTCTCGCGTTTGTGAGTGAAAAGCTCCTGGAGCTCTGGTGGGCGCATCTCAGAGCCCGCGGTACCGGCCGCCGGGATGTGCACTTGAGCCCTGCATGAGCTGCGCGGAGAAGAGTCGACCTCATGTCAGGCCAAATATAATTGACTGAAAAAACGGAACTGAGCGACTATCCTCGCGTCATGATTGTGAATATGATTTTGTGAATAGCAAGTAGATGTGGTTGTAGTTGTGGTTGCAAGAAGCTTGACATAAGTACGAGCTGCTGGCTGGCTTGTTGCCGAGTAAGGGACGGGCGAGCCGGGAGACGGGAGCTTAAAGCCTCCAAATATAGCGGCGGCTTAGACCCAATTATTATTCGCCGACAGCTGTTAATTATTTTATTGCTTCAAGTCTTGTACAACAACAGCTCCCTCCTGAAGGGCAAACATTTAATATTAATACCTACTTTGGCCAACCAGCGCCAGGCAGGCTGTCGTTCAATCGTATCACAACAATAACAAATAACCTCCCTCTCATTAATTCCCGCGTCTTATTCGAGGTTCCTGCAGGAGACGGGCCCCTCGTACGATTCCTGCGACCCGAGCGTCGGCAACCCTTCCCCGGAAGCTGACCATCATACCAGCCCACCCCGGCCGATGACCTGACATGATTGCGCGATAAGCACACCTTGGAACCTCGACAACCCGACAACCTACTGAGTACCTACCCTTCCACCCGCAACCACGTCACGGCCCAACGGGCCCACGGTAACAACCATGGCAAGCAGTTCGCGCTGGGCCAACACCGAGGAGGACGCCGCGCTGGACGCCAAGCTCAAGAAGCAGAAGGACGAGAAGAAGCGGCTGAAGGCCGAGAAGGCCGCCAAAGCAGCAGCCATAGCAGAGCAAGAGCGGCAACGCGCCGCCGCCGCCGCCGACGAAGCACAAATACAGACAACGACACAAGGAGAGATAGAAGGCGACCGCCCACCCGCGAAACGACGGAAAGTCACCCCCGAGCGAGGCGAAGATGACAGCGCCAAGCTCCTGCGCTTCGAGGCCGACGCCTGCACGCCCTCGCGCAGCGTCGAGAACTTCGACAAGCTCAACGACATCGAGGAGGGCGCCTACGGCTGGGTGTCGCGGGCGAAGGAGCTACGGTCCGGCAGAGTCGTCGCGCTGAAGCGGCTGAAGCTCGACACGGCCGAGGCCGGCGCCGTCGGGCTGCCCGAGACGGGGCTGCGCGAGATCCAGATCCTCAAAGACTGCGTGCACAAGAACATCGTGCGGCTGCAGGAGGTGGTCGTGGGCGACGACGACGCCGACGACGACAGAAACACGACGGCGGCGCCGCGGCGCATCGAAAACGTCTTCCTGGTGCTCGAGTTCGTCGAGCACGATCTTAAGAGCATCCTCGAGGACATGCCCGAGCCCTTCCTGGCGTCCGAGGTCAAGACGCTCCTCCTGCAGCTTGCGAGCGGCGTGGCCTACCTGCACGACCACTGGATCCTGCACCGCGACCTCAAGACCTCGAACCTGCTCCTCAACAACCGGGGCCAGCTCAAGATCGCCGACTTCGGCATGGCGCGCTACGTCGGCGAGCCCGCGCCCGCCAACCTGACGGCCCTCGTCGTCACCCTCTGGTACCGCGCGCCCGAGCTCCTGCTCGGCACCAAGACGTACGGCAGCGCCGTCGACGTGTGGAGCGTCGGCTGCGTCATGGGCGAGATCCTCACGCGCGAGCCGCTGCTGCCGGGCAAGAACGAAGTCGACACCCTCACGCGCATCTTCGAGCTCTGCGGCATCCCCACCGACGAAACATGGCCGGGCTTCCGACGCCTGCCCAACGCGCGCTCCCTGCGCTTGCCTTCTGCTAATAACAACAAAAACGCCGTGGGCTCCGTCATCAGAGCCAAGTTCCCGCTGCTCACCACCGCCGGCGCGTCGTTGATGTCGGGCCTTCTGGCGCTGAACCCCGAGGCACGCCCGACGGCGAGGGAGATGCTGCAGCACGAGTACTTCCGCCAGGACCCCAAGCCCAAGCACGAGGCCATGTTCCCCACGTTCCCCAGCAAGGCCGGCCAGGAGCGCAAGAGGCGGCACGACACGCCCAATGCGCCGGGCAGGGGCAAGGCCGCCGCTCTGGGCGCCGTCGATTTCAGTGGCATATTCGCTGGGCGGGAGAAGGAGGAGAGGGGTGGTGGGTTTGCGTTGCGGATGGTATGATTATCTAATCTTGGGTTTCGTGTGCAAGCAAGCAAGCAAGCACATGATAAATTCGTCAAACGATGTCAAAGGATGGATGAACATGGTCTCTATTAAGACTTGAGAGATGTGTCACTACTTTTGAGGTTGAAGCCGCTTTCCTCTAGCACCTCCGACATTCACACATGTCACGATAATATTCCGACACAGCCATGTTTTGAAGCGTAGGTTGTTGTCATTAGGAGCTATAATCGATAATCTCGTCAAGGTCAATATCGCCATACTGCAGGGCCTTGTTCAACAACAACTCCCCTTCTTCTCCCCGGGATGCGACTCCCAAATCACCCGACAAGATTCTCCTCCCACGGCCACTTCCTATGGTTCCCGTTAAATTCTATATATATGTGGCATAGGTATGCCGTGAAGGATCGACTGTATACAGAGAACTACATGCATGCAGTTTAAAAATGCGCAAATGCAATAAATAAATGATAGCCAAACAAGCAGATTGCGAAACGCCTAGGTCCTTTTCCCCTTATAGATTTGTCCAAACCGGCCGATAAATGACTATTATTAGGTATTTTGCGCATTACCACCTGTGTGATAATAACGATGCAAGGTGTCGTCCCATGACTGACTCCCTGTTCCCTTGATCTGGGGGGAAAAATAGAGTATGCAGAGGAATGCAGTTTGTTTATACCAGCCCTGCGATGCCCGTCACGTACCACGTGAAGCTGAACATAGTCACCAGCGTCATGGAGAAAGCGAAGGCGAGGACCTGGCCGTCGAGAGGACCCCCGGCCGCTCCGCTGCAGGTGATGCAGTTCCACTTGTTGAGGTTCTCGTAGGGCTTGGCGGTGTACAGGCCGAACTGGAAGCCGGCGAAGGGGGCGAGGTATCCCGGGTCGGGGGTGTCGGTGATGCCGCCCTCGGAGTCGTGTATGAGCAGCGTGTACTTCTCGACGGGGAGCTGGTTGCCGATCTGCTCGTTCTGGAACTTGTTCGAGTCCCAGGTGAAGGTGGCGGTGGGCGCGAAGGTCATGTTCTGCGTCAGCGTCCACGTCGCCGTGGCCTTGGAGCACGATATCAGCACGTCGACGGCCGACGGCTTGCCTTGCAGGGATGTGTAGTTCCACTTCCACGTGATGGGGTCCGTGTTGTCGATGCGGTAGAGCGTCAGGCCGGCCGTGGTCGGGGGATCGATCATGTTCACGCCGCCCGCCGGATCCAGCGGGTTGAAGGTCTTGTGCTTCGGCTCGCTTGTCTTGGTGGTTTTGCCGTCTTTCGTGTTGGTTACTGTCACCTTGTTCTCGTCGTCGTCCTTGCCGGTTTGTGTGGGCTTGGCGGTGCCGGTCTCCTCGGGGCTATCGTCGGATAGCGAGGACTTTGGTGATGGTGTTTTTGTGGGTTGGTCTTGAGCTATGTAGATGTTAGCATAACGTCGAGGTAGAAGGTATGATATTCAGGCCTGTTCAATAAACTCACTTTTGGTCCCATCGTCCTGTCGCACCACCAGAGAGTCTATGTTCGGAAGCCACTGAGACCATGCTGCTGCCATAGGCGTCAAAGCCAAGGCGATGGTTAAGACTTGCTGAGGGCTCCTCATTTTGATGTCTTAGGTGGAATGTGGATAACACCGATGTTTGTTTGGCCTGGGAGAGGTGGGAGACGGTCGATCCCAGAAATTGTTCGACAAAGAGCCGATAGTCGCTCGACCCGAGTGTTTGTATTATGATGCGAGCTAGCGGTAATGCGAGAGTCGTCGGTTGTGGTTGTTGTTGTTATTGTTGTTGGCGCTGGTCTGGCCCCTTTTCGCGAGGGATGTGGTGGAAAAACAAATCACCAAATCAGGATTAGAACGAAAGTCGAGACGTCGCCAACAAACGGGGCGAGACACGTGTAGATGGGATGAGCGAGCGACGCAGATGTTCTCTGAAGCGAGGGATAGAACAAATAGCGAATGAAACAACTACGAGGGGCGATGAAAGATGTCGAGTATCATCAGTTCATCGATGTATTCGGGGGGTGAAGGTGATGTTGGTGGTGGAAGGGTGGAAAGACAGACGTGTGAGTGAGGTAGGTAGCGGACGCCAGCGGGAAGAGCAACAGCCAAGATCCGAGTGGTCTGGCATGGGCATGGGCCTTCTTGGTATTCTGGCCGGGTCAACACGAGGATTTGGTCCCGAGTGCATAGAACGATGCCCAGAAGCGGTTTGGCGGCGTGCTTCACCCTTGTCATGGAGACCCGCTGTGGTGGCTGAGGCCTGGCTCTAACTCGTGAGGTACTTGGGTACTTACTCGAGCAGTCAGTGATCTGAGCCTGGCATTATATGGCATGCCTGGCAGCGGAAATGAAGATTGTCCACGCGCAGAAAAACAAGGCAAGGCGACATGACATGCCAGCATGCATCGTGGCCACATTTTGAACAATTTACACACTTCACCAGAATACGTAGCCGGAGTTGAAGTTCAATTCAACTATTGCTACGGATAGAGTTGCGGGAACGGGACTGACGGGTGCATATATGGTAAAGCACCAGCCAATACCATCCATTTCAAAGCACCTTGTAAGTCTTCGGCTATGCCCACCAAGGAGGCTCCCGTTCAACCTTAATATCAAAGTGCTACCGTGCCTCCCGCATGGGTCGTACCGTTAGGTAACCTTGTTTTTGTGATCGTGGAACATAGTATGTTTTCGGATACAAAACGTATCAAGGTGAATCAGACTCGCGATCTCACATGTTTTCAGGTGCGCAAACTGTCTCGGTACACCTACGAGGTTCCGATGACTGAATCAGCTGCAGGATCCTGTTCTGGCCGAGACCCACCTACCTACCTGTAAACAAAGTTTGAATGCCTTCGCTCACCTCAGCCTGCAGGCGCCTAAATACAGAGCTTCCTTACCTGTACGTGTTTTCATAAAATCTCAAACGATGAATATTGCCTATATCTCCAGGACGATAGATTTATCTCCCTATTGCGCAATATTCTCAACAACAGCCAGGCCAATTATCCATTGTGCCTGGTGTGTGTATACCTTATGCCTTGTGCGCATGTACGACACTGTTACCGAGACATTCGGTAGGCACCTACAAGTCGCGCCACTGTATACCCTATGTTCAGCTGGAGGAAGCGCCCAACTATTACTTGAAACGGCGATAAACAAGCGACTACTACTACCGAGTATAAATCTTCGTTGAATGACAATGAGCAACTCGTGACCTCGGCGACTCCAACAACAATGAAATTCAAACACGATCAAGGAAGCATTATCATAGGCTACGCCTAGTACGCTATCACTTTTGATGGCTTTCGAGGCTTGCAGTCGAATAGTTGGCGAGGTTGGCAGCCATTATCTTGCTAGAAAACAGTCTGATTGGACTCTACGTGGGGGCTTTTTGGGTGCAACAGTTTAACGACCACTCACGTGGACTGCGAGGCCGCGTCACAGGGCGAAGGCAAGTTTCAGACGCCGAAAAAACTAAAACATTAACGCCACGTCAGTGTGCGCGAATTGATGTCGACCTCGAATGGGAAAGTGACGATCCGGCATAAGCCAAATTCGACGAGATGATGATTTGACCATTCGTCACCCACCACCTACTACTCGCAAGATCGAGACGAACAAGAGTGCAGCATATAATAACACCAGGCTATTAATCAACTGGCCGCCTGATTTGCTCCCATTTCTTTTGGAATGACCCGCCGGTATGGTATGGTTGGTTTGATCATGGGACTATTGCATGTCGACATGCTGCGTGTCTTGCTTATGCAAACCAGTGGCGCTGGTCAACCTGAAGCGCGCGCACGTCGTTCTTTTCTAAACCGCCAGTAGCTGTTCTGCTCCCGTCATCCGAGGGATGGCCCCCCATCTGAAGACCGAAGAACACAGAGGCTGTCTCCACGTCGAGTGGCGATTAGAGATTGATTCGACATACCTTTTCATCTTTGGTAGTAGACAGGGAGTTTCGAAACCACTTCAATGTTACTCCAGGTAGCGCAATGTGGCTTTTATCTGAATGATAGGTAAATATAACATTATAGTCGGTGGTTTGAGATATCTAATTTTAGTTAGTCTTGGCAGATCTGTCGGAGCAATTCAACCTAGTCAGGTCACTAGTAGGTAGGGAACGGCACTTACTTGAGGTATGGGGTTGCGATTGCTCAAGCTGGGGTAAGGAACCATTACGCATTCTATATCCAGTGTTTTAGAGTAAAGTAGTAATGGATTGGTGCCCTCATGAAACACTGCGTACAGCCATGAGATGCAGCGATACGCCGTATGATGCACCAGGTTACCATCAAAAATGGAGGAGACTTCAGTTGCTACTGTATTCCAAAAATCAATCTCGAAGGTTCCAAGCACATCCACACTTTTATGGAGTTGACCGCCGTCTACATCATAGCATACCTAGGTAGGAGATACCCAAGAAAACCTTGAAAAAAGTAAATTTTTGGATATGCTTATGTGTGTTTGTACCACTGCAGGTGAATCCTCCAATGAAGCCGAGCTACCCCGGTGATATCATTCCTACCTCATATGATACCTAGGTATCGTACTTTCCAAAAATGCATGTTAGAACCCTGAGGTCTTTTCATTTGCCTGCCGAATTCGTAGGTACTTAAGTACTGAAATAATTAAGGAAGGCACAATCTGCACATCGGTCTGTAGCGCATCCCTTGGGGGCAAAGGTCCGTGCACCTTGCACCTTGCACCTGCCACTGCTGCACCATCACCACTGTGCAATGTGCACTGCGCATCAGACATCCATGTCACATCCAGTCCCCTAATCGCCCAGACATGCCAGGATAGCACCAACAGTACCTAAAAAGGGCGACCCACCCCCATGATATATCACATCTCTCGTTCTCGCCGTCCATTTTACCTCACCTTGTCCCTGTCCCTCTGCACATACTCCTCGAGGGTATAGAGGACAAGACATTCTCTTGGCCCGTCATGGCGCCTTCAATTACGGAACCCGTCACCATTGACCGGGCCTATTTCGAAACCCTCCTGCGAAGGTAAGGCTTGCACCTCCATCTGCGCTTCCCGTTACGGTTTAATACATCTGTTCGATTCCAATATCAAACCACCTCTTATCAGAACACATACCTGACTTGTTATTGCTGCTAGGGCTAATCCTGTGCGTTTGCAATGCATTTTGAGTACACATTATCCATATCCGTACGCTCTGACCAAATGAGATGTTACTAGATGAATGATGGCCGGGGTGCAATCACACACACTGGCATTGATGAGACAATTGTTCCAGTGCCCAGAGAGAAATACAATGAACTGCTTCTCCTTGCACGCCAATTTGGTAATGAGCTATGTCCCTCTCTTCTGCTGTTATATGCAGGTGCCAATGAGCATGCATTGTTAATTTCCAGCAGCGAACCTGAAAAGAAGTCTCATGGGAGCTGGCGTTACCGAGGAGAATATTGCAGTACGTATTTTCTGCCATACCGCGGATCTGTCTGTTGCATAGATCTCATGCTCCTTCCTGGCTCACATTGTAGCCAATATGAGAAGCCCCAATACGTTGTGAATTATACTGACACACACTATCAGACGCTCGTCCTGGATGCTACCGGTGTCCCCGAAACCGAGCCACACGCCGAATACACTCCTACCTACAGAAACACTCAGAGGACTGAACTCGAAGCGCGCTCAGAACAAGTGCCCTATTCTGCTCCGACCTTTAATGCGACAGCCTTCAATGCTTATAGTTATGCGTCGAACAACAACATCCCTGGAAATCACTCATACTTCCAAGGTGGACCCAAACCTTCCGGCCCACGACAGAATCATGATTGGACCAGTGATGAGAACATAGGAGGCACCCTGACCCCTACCTATTCAGCCGACGAACCGACAGATACTAATGTCGACTCTCTGCGCCCGAAGTCTCAGCCGTCTTATGCCCGAATGTGTAACCGGACCGTCTCATTCAGCGGTCTATCTGCCCTCACCACTCTTGCAGATGTAACCAGTGTGGTGCGCGGTGGTCAGTTGCTAGATATATTCATCCGAAATGCCGAGCACACTGCGTTAGTGTCATTCGTACACGAAGATGATGCAGTCCAGTTCTATGAGTACGCCAGAAAGAACGACATCTATATCAAGAACAAAAGAGTATGAGTGTTTCCCCGCCGCCCCTATCGACATTGCTGACGGTGTATTAGGTCCTCATTAGATGGGCTGACCGTCACTTCATCATGCCGACGCACATTGCGAACAAGGTGGCCGTGGGCGCTACTCGAAACCTGGTCATTCGACGCTGCGGTGCTGCACACACCGAAGACAGTGTTCGCGAAGATCTCGACCATATACACAATCTCATTGTGATCGGAGTTGAATTCATTGGTGGAAGCTGCTACATAAAGACCAACTCTGTACACAATGCTATGTTTGCGAGAACATGCAGTAAGTGATGCTCACAGTCCCCCGTGATTAGATGGCAACAACTAACAAGCTGTTTCTTAGTGATGAGCCGCGCGTAAGATGCCCGGACTTCGAAGCCGTTCATTCCAAGTCACTGACTCATCTCTTTAGGAAATACAAGGGCTCTAAGATAGAGTGGGGTGTGGACGAATGCGATTTGCCTATCGAGGTCAATCAAAAGACATCGGCCCAGCCAATTCCTGAGAAGGTGGCACCATTGAAGGCGGCCGCTCCGAGCAAGCGAAACCGGTTTGACATGCTTCGTCTCGATGATGACGATAACCAGGAAAGTGACGATAAGGTCGACAGCTCTTCCTCGATGCTCAGCACGGTCGATGTTGCGGCATGAATAGTACCTAAGATGGTATCTTGCCATACCTAGTATTCAAAGCCCTGAGTGGGGCCTGTATGTCAATATGATTAGTGTGTTACCTCTTTTTCCGAAAAGACCGACAAAGGCCGGAGGGCCAGCAAAAGCAGATGGTTGTTTGTGGGATATGAATCATATGACCAGTCGGAATGAGGGTGAATCGGATCCTGGTATACCCGGTGGTCAAGTCGTTGCCTTCAAAGTTCATCGAAAAATGCATTGCTTCCAAGCCTTACAACTTCTTGTTCACGCATGTTCTACCTATGTGTATTACTACTTGTAATGGGACATTGTTCCTTGAACAAGATGGGGAGCAACAACTTGGCATGGTGTATGCAACTTCGACGGGCTTTCCTCCATGCCACTGGTATGGTGTAGGTAGTCAAAATAGTCGCCCAAGGAATTTCCGTTTAGGGGATCTTGAAATGCCTCCGTATGATTTCTACATGCACACAGCGTTGTATCGTCCCTGCTTGTGATGGTCTATTTTGGTGCGCCTGTTGCACTGCTCAGCTGGAAGGATGCCTGATTGAGCCAGCTACTGCCAATTTGTCTTCAGCCTTTAAAGGCCGTGAGAACAATTGCTATGCCAAATGATACGGTTCATCCGAGATCAGTATACTCAGCACCTACCAACTTGAAACAAGAACCATTGCTTACTAGAAGAGAAGTCGAACAATGACGGCTCGGCTCTGACTCTTGCTTGCCCTTGGCAGGCCCACCTTTTGGAACCATTACTGTGGAACCAGATCTACAAGATCTGCCTACAGCAGCTACTCGTTAGCTCCCGCCCGATCTAAAAATGGAGATTGGAGATGGCCGGAGAATACCCGTGCATGCAATGGGATGTACTTATGTATAGGTAGTTACTCGTTTTGTTCATCAAGATCTCTGCGAATGAGAGTAAGTATTCTTGATATGTAGAGAGTAATAACTTGTCATATGGGCGTTGAAACCAACAACTCTGGTAATTACTGGCAATCGGAACTTCAGGGAGACTAATAATTGTGGACCTACCAACTTCTACACATAAACTGAAAGTCTTGCGGAATTCCTATTGCTAGATGTCTCAAGCATACCAAGGTCTTCTCGGCGAGTATATATAGTCGCACACATAAACTTTTTTCTCTCGCATGTATCTTCCTCCTGGTCCGAAGAATGAACCACTTGTGTACCTTATACCAAACCGAAAGTCGAGTGGGACTTTGGGCTGACCGACATGGGAATTCGCTGGGTTAGGGGCGCACAAAAATTCGATAAGCTAGCCCAGGGTATGTATGTCGCTTGGCGCATGTGATACAAATTGACGGGAGTGTATTTCTCTTCAATCGAAATTTCTACCATTGGTAGGTAGTTGTGTGACGCAACAGGACGGAAAAGTTCAGTCTTTCCAATGTTTTATATAAACATGTACACCTTGACTGTGTATATAAGACTTGAAAAGGTAACTCTCATGAGAGACAGCTTTACAGAACTGTTGAGACGGACTATGGAGGTAGGTCAGGCATCAATTATGAAATGAGGCATTGACTGCTTGATGCCAAGCGAGCAAGGTATCGTAGGTGTACCGGGACCAAGCTTCTGCCAAGTGGATGAGGCTCTCCCAGCCACCAACTTCTTGTCCAAAACAACAAACGCCACATTTCAGTGCTAACACCAAAGTCGACATCACGCAGGTGCTTCTTTACCATGATAGCCTAAAACTTGACCTTAGCTACTGCAAATGGCAGGAAGGCGGTGGTATACATACTGCCGAGACTGCATGGCATGATGGCATTAGGTAGGTACCTGGTGCTTACCTTAGGTTCATGGTTAGGTGCATGGGACGAACCCAGCTCGGCAGAGAGCGCGCCACAAACCGAAATGTTGGGCATTGCAAGCTGATCTAACCTATCTGGGCATGGTACCTAGGTCGAGCATATCTGACGTCCACGTAGTCAGCACTATCCACTTGCTGCCAACTCATTCACACCTCACTCAAGGGCTACCAAGCTAATCACCTGCAGTCTACCTACCTCCTACCATACATACCTGCCTCCATCCCACTTACTTGTTGTTATTAATTTTGTAACACAAGCGACGACTCCCCTCCTCTCCCCATCCCTCCCCGACTCCAATCTAATTAATTCAAAGCCTTGGACTCGATCGTGTGCCCACGAGCTTTGCGCGACTTAGCATTGCTAGCGAAATTGGCAGGCACCAAGCAGCCTGGCCCGAGTCTTAGCCGTTGAGCGCAATCGGCAGCAGCAGCCGCCCCGCCCATTGGAACCCGTATCAACAACCCGCATCAATACCGACCCCAAATCCCATATCCCATATCCCGACGCGCCCAACCAACCTCTCGATTCACCCAAATCCGCGTGCACATCAGGTCGCTTGATCTGTGTTGTTCCCCTTCGTTGGGCCTCTTTTTCTTGGTCCCGGTCAGAAACGCTTGGTCATGCAAGCTTGTCGAGGTCGACATGGCGCACGACAAAATGACCCTAGAAGATTGTAAGTCGTCATGGGCACGGTCCCCCGCGTTGGTATGACCCATTCACGGTGCGGCCATCGCCATCGCCGTTGGCCGTGATCGTGGTCGTGTGGAGGGGTCGGGTCACTCGCGTTCACTGGCAAGCGTCTCGACTAACAGGTACTCGCAGGGCTGGACGATCTCTGCGTCCGGTTCATCATAAACCTCCCCCGAGAGGACCTCTCGTCAGTGGCGCGCATCTGTTTTCAGATTGAAGAAGCGCAATGGTTCTACGAAGATTTCATCCGGCCCCTCGACCCCTCGTTACCTAGTATGTCATTAAGAACCTTCAGCCTCAAGATGTTCCAGCATTGTCCGCTTCTCGCCTCCTTTTCCGCCGACATCCACCTCAAAGCCTTCGACGAGTTCATGCAATACAAGACCCGAATCCCCGTCCGAGGAGCCGTCATGCTCAACAATGCTATGGATG
Source organism: Astrocystis sublimbata (assembly GCA_022453515.1). NCBI lineage: Eukaryota > Fungi > Ascomycota > Sordariomycetes > Xylariales > Xylariaceae > Astrocystis > Astrocystis sublimbata. The sequence goes on along the minus strand of JAJNNY010000032.1, from coordinate 243,571 downwards.
CTGCAGTTCTAGTGAGGGGGTATAAGAAAGGAGCTAGTTGGAGTTTCCCTCGGGGAAAGATCAATAAAAACGAGGACGACGTGGACTGCGCAATCCGAGAAGTCTACGAGGAGACGGGCTACGATCTCCGCGCCGCCGGTCTGGTCGAGGCGAACGCACCTGTCCAACCCCTTGATGTCACTATGCATGACCAGCAGGTTCGGCTTTACGTCTTTCGGGGCATCCCAGAGGATACGATATTCGAGACTCGCACACGGAAAGAGATTGGCGGCATCAAATGGTATAAGCTCTCGGACCTGCCCACGTGGAAGAAGAAGAAAGGTATCGCTAAAAGTCAGGGCCCTTCAACATCGTCTCAGGACAAATTCTACATGGTGGCACCGTTCATGGGGCAACTAAGGCAATGGGTATTGAAGCAGCAGAAGATTGATGAGCAACAAAGTACGCCGGTCTATACGGGACATGAGCATCCGCCAGTTTCCTATGGCGAGACTCCGACGGATGAGAACATATCGCACGAGCAGCCACGGCCTGCCTCCTTCAGCACGCAGACGCATAATATAGACAGTGCGACCAAGGAGTTACACCGACTGCTCCAAATCAAACCCCCCACCCAAGGCCTCCAGCTCCCATCGTCAACATCGAATCAGCAAGCAGAACAGGGAGCACAGGCATTGTTGTCTATACTCCATCCTAAGACGACCAACACGGGATTCCTGCCAGACCAGCGCTACGAGCAAGGCCCCTCGAACACATCTCAACAGTTGCCCTTGCACAACTACTATCAGACTCAGGGGGTACCCGTCTCTGGCTCGTCGATGCCTCCGTCGTATGCTCCCAACCCTCATGCTGAACCGGGGCATTCGTACCAGCAACAACATTCCGAGCTCAGGCCACGTCCTCAGGTTTTTGTCTCGAATGAAATGCTTCGGCCAGCTCCCCCGCAAGAGAAGCCGCCCGTTCAGCTGCTGCACCCGCAACCTCTGCCGCCTCAAGTCCAGAAGGAAATGCTTCTGCGTGAGCTACGTGACGCGGCCTCGACGCCCCACGTTGCAGGTGGTGGCGCTGCTCAACCTGGCTCCTCAAACCCACAGCAAGGTTTCCATGGGCGTCCCAATAGCCATCACCAAGCACACTTACAGCAAACTCACCCTACGCACGCACATCAACCCCATCAACCCCATCAGACTCATCAGACTCATCAAATTCATCAAACGCACCAAACATACCCTACGCATGCACACCAAGCTACCCACGGTCACGAGAGAATGGCACCTCAGCTGGGCCCGCATTCTGCAAATCTATTGAATGTACTGAAGGGACAGGGACCGCCGTCTCTGTCGCCGCAGCAGTCTGCCTCGCATCCATCACCCCTGGGTCATCACGGGCAGCCAATCCGAACCGAGGGCCAGGGTCAAGGGCAACGTATGCCCACTTCCGAGGCTGGATTCTCTCACCAGTACGGTGGCGCGGCCCTACCGCCAGCTACATTCCCTGGCTCTACTGTGAATGCGCCGCCTCCCTTCTCGAGTGGTAACAACCGACCACCTGCCCTGGCAGACCAACACCGTGCCTCTCTGCTGGATCTATTCAAAACCGGCCAGTCCAGTATAGCGCAGAGCCAGATGGATGGTCAAGGTGCATCTTACCCACAGGGTATGCCCCCTGCTGTGACTCGACCCAGAAAGGCCGAGTCGCCACAACAACAGCGGGTAAGACAAGGCCCGTCTACTGCCGAGGTTCTAGAGGCCGCAGGCCGGGAGAACTCTTGCAGGCCGATACAGTGGAACCCGGAGCACAACCTACCGTTTGGTGCGCATTCGATGCTACGCCGTGGGCCTAGCCGAGGATCAGCTCGTAGTCCGGCGCCATCGACACGACACTCGAACGAGGGTGCGACGCAGTTACCTGTGCGATCTCGGCCAAGTCCAGCACTGTCACGGGGCCAGATGTCACCTCGAGGTCAGATGTCACCGCGGGGCCAGATGTCTCCTTACCAAAACTACCTAAGTACGAGGTTGCAGTCTCCCAAACAGGCCATCCCACAAGGCCATTCACACGCGGCACCATCACCTTATTCGTACGCTGGCAGTCAAGGTAGCGTGGCGAATCCTCTGGCCGAGTTTCCGGACACGTCGTCGAACTTGGCGGTTCCTCTGGCCAACAGAATCAAGCCTCGGCAGAACTCGACGGCGGAGCACAGGAATGCACTGTTGAACATCTTTGGAAAGGCGCCGGCGGAGGGTCAGCAGGGCAAGGGTCCGGGATCGATCGGATCGGATCACGGGGCTACTACCAGTCCCAAACCAGTGGGCCGGACTCGGTTGAACTCGTTTGCGTCGCAGTCGCAGTCGCAGGGTTCAAGACGTGACAGTGGCACGCCTCTGTCATCTGCGGATAGGAACTTCTTGCTCGGTTTCTTGGAGAATGCGTCGCATAATGCAAAGGGTTGAGGAAAGAGCATTGGCTCGGCTCGGCTGGTTGCTTTTTTAGGTATGCATGGATGGATGGCTCTGTGGTCTAGGGTTAGGGTTAGGGTGTTCAGGCGATTCACTCAGCGAGATTAATTGTTGCATACTTACTTACGTCTTTAGTATATCATTCTGCTCTGAATTGACTTACCTGCCTAGCGAACTGCCTAACTGGTTGATTTATCATGCCTACTTAGTAGATGACATGTGATTTCTACTTGGCCGGTCTCGGTGGCATTTGTATGAGACATACTACGTCTACTCCAGCGGGTATAGAAAACCTCGGGCCAAACATTGGGACCTTAGCTTGCTTGCACTAGCAGGCTTAGCGCATGTCTGTACCTGTATGTACCCACTAATACCCATGCTGCTTGCCCCGCCAACAGCATGATGCAATCTGTACGGGATGCAATCTGAGTGGACGCCGAGGACGCTGCGTGGCGCTGTGCAGTCAGTGGTAGTGGTTGTCGTGTTGACTTTGGGCCCCTCCTGACAAAGACGCATGTTTCAATCTCAAAAACTACTACTCGAGGCATTACCACGACACGTCACCCTGAACCTCAACTCTAACACAATACAACCAAGTCGCCATCCCCTGTGTCTTGCCTAATTCCCCGCGTCCGCAAGACAGCACGACACAGCAAGCACCCGATGGCACGACTTACACACGGCCCCGTCACGCCGCGGAGAACCGTCTCCAACCCGGACTCGTTGACGGACCTGACCCGCCTCCTCGACCGCCTGCAGCAGAGCATCCTGCATGCCGACGTCGACCGTGAGCGGAGACTGCGCACGAGTGAGCATGAGCGCAACAAAGCCGGTATCGTAAGTGGCTGCGCCCTGCTGTTTACTACCCTGCGGCGGGAGGCCGAAGTACTTGGTCTATCTAGTCTGACACGGTCACAGAATCTCGAATACGCCCGCACCCTCCTCACCAAGCTCGAGCAAGATGCCTTGGCCATCAAGATCCACGCCCGGCGGCAGGACATGCAGGCCGACCTGAATCGCAAACGGTTGATCTTCGAACAGCTTGTCGAGAGGCTGAGAGAGCTCGAGGACATCAGCATAGATAGCGATGAGGACGACAGTGACGAGGGGGAGGATCTGCTGGGGGATTTCATCCCGACGCCGAGTCAGAGTTCAGAGTCGAGGTCCAGTGCGCATTTTGGCGATGATATGAGTCATGGGCAAGACGATGATAGGGGCGAGGGTGCGAGGCCGGGGGACGATTCGAGCTTCACGCAGCCGGAACCGCCGTCGTATACAAACGCACCGGTGAATAATACTTCATCGACACAAGCGCAAGCGCAATCACAATCTCAATCTCAATCTCAATCTCAATCACAGTCATACGAGCAACAGCAAAGAGAAACCACGACATCCTCCACCCTCCGTCCGCGCGGAAGCGCAGCCGCAACCGCAACCCAAGAAGCACCCAACACGACCGACACCGCCACATCAACATCAAACTCCACCAACGCCCTGCGCTCCCAACTCCTCGGCGACGCCGCCACCAAGTCCTCCTCCACGACCGCCATGACCACAACCACCGCGACAGCCGAGGCGATCCTCGACCACCACCGCGCGGAGCAGGACAAGCTGACGGAGTCCATGGTGGCTATGGCAAAGGCCCTGAAGGCCTCCACGAACGCCTTTTCCTCGGCGCTGCAGGAGGACCAGGACGTGCTGGCCGGCGCCACCAAGGGGCTTGATAAGAGCGAGCGCAGCCTCGAGGGCGTCTCGGGCCGCATGGGGAGTCTTAGAAAACTTACCGAGGGGAAGGGGTGGTGGGGCCGCATGATACTGTACCTGTGGATTGCGGGGCTCGCCGTCTTTGCGGTGATATTGGTTTTTGTGTTTCCTAAGTTGAGGTTTTAGGTGTTGGTGTGATGAGAGAGAGAGGGGAAACTTGGGTGGGAAACGTGTGGATGGTGGTTAGGCCTGAGGCTGGTGATAAGGGGACAGGAGATGATGATGTAAATAGGAAATGTCGGCTTAGCGTGTAGCATTCATTGTCTGTTTATTTAGAAAGGTACGGTATGATTTACGAAATGACGAGACGATCGATACCTTCGTGTATAGAAAATAATGGTAGCAGGTGATAAGGCATCGAATTTATAACGCATCGCAAATACTAGGTAGGTTTTCTGATATAGATAGGTACATGAACCAACAAAACAGATGACGAAAAATGCAACGCGCATGCATACGTATGAAAGCAAAAGCTTTCTGAGCTTGTTTTGATCACCAAGCAAGCTTTCGTCGGGTCTGTGGATAGGGGGGTAAGGCAGCCTCTCCAAATAAACCTTCTGGGGGAAATAGGGGTAGAATCATCGCAGATGTAAAAGGAGACTTACTCACTCACTCACTCACCAACCGAGCGAGTTCTCGTCGTCGATACCGACACCAACAACAACGACGACGACGCCAACCAAGCGCCGCATCAGCGCCTAGAAATCCACACGATCATCCAACGCAAAACAGACTCGTTTGCGAACTGGTCCCTCTTCTTCCCCATTCCCTTCCACCTCCTCTTGTCCATCACCACCATCCTCAACCCATCCTCTCTTGTCTCCAGCTTTCACATCTTCATCTCCACTGCTATCACGAGAGTCCTCCTCTCATCCTCTCTCTCCTCTCTCTCCAATCTCTCATTCGCCATCCTCAGGCGCCTTCTACAAGCGTCCAACTTCGCGCACACGCGATCGATGAGGAAGCCCTGGCTGTCGGGCACGAGGACGACGCCGCGCCGGCCCTCGTCGAAGATCTCCTGCGCCTTGGCCACGGACCAGCGCGACAGGCGGCGCGCGTGGATCGCTGCGAGCGAGTAGTCGTCTGGGGCGTATTTGATGGCTGGGGGGCCGTCGTCTGCGTCTTCTGAGAAAGAAAGAGTAGTAGAGGAAGAAGTGGAGGAGGAGGCGCTGGAAATCTCGGTGCTGGATTTCATCGTACAGAGAGTCCATGGCGGCGGCTTCTTCTTCTGTGTTCTCGAGGGGTTCGTCGTCGTTGGTTTCTTCGTCGTTGGCTTCATCATCGTCCCCGGCTTCATCGTCCCCGACTTGCTCGTCTCCTGCTTCCTCGTCCCCGGTTTGTTTGTCCTCGGCTTCATCGTCCCTGGCTTCGTCGTCCTTGGATTCATCGATGTCGTCGTCAACATCTGCCGCCACCTCTTCTTGTTCTTCTTGTTTTTCCTCCTCCTCCTCTTCATCGTCGCTTATCACTATCACTTCTTGCTCTCCCTCTTCCTCTCCCATGTCCTCTCCCTCTCCCCCCTCTTGATCATCAGAGCATGCCCCGTCGTAGTTCATTCCAGGGGGTAGGATCCCGCCCCTTTCCGCTTCCTCGCCATGAACTCCAGCGTGATGTGATACAATGTCGACTGTTTCGCCATGATAGGGCGTGGCATCTGTCTCATTGTACGCAACGACAGACTCCGGCGCATGGTTGTCGTCGTCCGCTGCGTCGTTGTCTGGCTGTCCATCACTGAGATTCTCGATCGCCGCCAAAGCTTCGTCGACAACATCATTGATGTCTGGCAGGTCTTGGGCTTCATTGGGAGCTTCGTCGGCAAGGATCTCGGCGAAAGGCTGGACACCCTGAGCATCCGCCTCGGATTCATAGCCAGAGTCATGGCCGTTGTGATCGGCGACATGAGTTTCTTCCACAGCTTCAAGACGAGGTCTTTTAGCAGGGCGCTCCGCGCCATTAGTGTGAATTGGACTGTGGTCGACCTGTTCTTCCTTTTTGTCCGCATGGTCAAGAGTGTCGAGCGAGTCGGCGCTGCGTTTATTGCCAAAGATCGATGCCGGGCGACCCTTGATCAGGCCCAATGGCTTGCCGCCGCTCTTTTCATGTAAATGTTAGATGTAATTGAATTACATTTCATGGCACGCACCAAGAAGCAAATAAAAAAAAGAGAAAAATTCACTTACAGGTGGCTGATACTGATACAAGTGCGGACCCGTCGTGCCCATCTTCTCAATACGATCGTCCCAACTGATGCCAGTCCTCTTCTTGAAGAAGGCCTCGAACATCTTGAGGCCTTCCGCCAGGTCGACGGGCGACTCGTTGAGCTGCTGACGAATGGCTGGCTTGAACCTCTTCGTGAAAATGGTGGTGCAAAGATAGTTCATGGGCTTTGGGTTGCTTTGCCAGAGCTTGAATCGCGTGGAAAAGGTTAGCGATCAATTGTCAATCGAATGGATTGTGAGATCATGATTGTAACATACCGTCAAAAGATGTTTTTCGCCGACATTGCCGCTCTCCGGGTCATTGCGCTTGAGTTCGACCTGGTATCGGAAATACGTTGTGTCGCTGTACACATGCCAGAATCCTATTCGAGTTGAGTTGTATCGTGTTAGCGAACCCTGTTGTCTCGCTTGATATAATGATATTCCAAGCACTCTCTTAGAGATCCGTCTTTTTTTCTCTCTTGCCTTTTTGAAAAGATGGAATAAATTTTGAGAAATAGTAAAGACTTACTTTCGTCGACATAATCAAGTGCGTTCTGCGCGCATTGCGCATTCTTCTTAGCCTTGCGCTCCTTGGCCGCCTCCTTCTTGGCCTTCTCGTCGAGCTGGTAAGGCAAGGACCTCAGGACGGCCTTCTTGTTAACTAGAGTTTTATTGAGTTATCATTGGTACAGTGCCCCAGAGAACTAGAAAAAAGAGAATAGAAAAAGAAAAACTCACTTGAATCCTCGAGCCAATCATTCATCACAATCTTGGTGCCCTTGTTCTTAAGCGCCTTCTGGACGTGCAGGATCTTCTTCTTGAACTTTTCCTCGGTGCACAGCAGATGGGTGACGCTGTCGTCCATGTCGGACAAGAACCTGCCGCCCCAGCCCTCGACCCAGGCCCGGACCTTCTCGGACCGCCACTCGTCCTCGTCGAGTTTGTCGGCGATGGCCACGACGCAGCCGCTGAGCCAGGTGCCCCAGAGCTTGCTGCTGTTGGCCTTGGGCTTGGAGGACACGCGGTCCTCGGGGGCTGGGAAGGGGCGGTCCAGCGTCATGGTCGATGAATTGTAATGAATGATTATGATGATTATGATGATGAGGAGTAGGGTAGTAGATTAGGTAAGTATTTGCGTTCTGTAGCGATTGGGAAGTCGTGAAATGTGAAATGAAGCTGTGTGATGTGAGTCAGTAGCAGGAGCGCGAGCGTGTAAGTGGCAGACCTGGGAAGCACTCTTCGATATTATAAGAGGTGCTACGTTGAAGCAAGTAAGCAGCAAGTCAGGATGATATTAGATGCTTAGATGTATGATGGTATGGCGTGATCGATGAGATATCTGGGGTGTGGGTTGCAAGTAGGATGTATGAGTTGGGAACGTACGTGGCTTTCTAGAGATGGTGAAGCTTCTTGAACGTCACTTCCTCGTAAGTATTGAACCTCGATGAAAAAAAGAGTTGGCAGGATCAGTAGAGCCAGTTGATATCAGATATTCATGTCATGGAAGTTGTGATGAGATATTACTGTGAAGTAGTAGAAGATTGGGTGAGTGTTGACGGTGTGATGAACAGTGGAAGCGGGAAAGGAGTGAAGCCGTGACGACAAGATATTGGAAATCTGTCAGCCACTTGCCAAACCAGACTTTGACCTAGCCTAACCGTGGTTTCGACTAGACATTGACCTCGGGAGTTGATGAGGTTGGCGTTTATGACAATGCACAATGTGGCGATGAGCTGCGGCTCGAAGTGTGCATGGGTAGATGTTAGATTGAATACTTGTTCATGAGTTATATTGGAAGGCACAGCTTATACCATCAAGTGGTCAGGATCAAGTAGTAGTTTTAAGAAGAAGATTGAGTGCTGTAAATGTGTGAGGATTGGGATGTGTGACTGATGAAATTGTCTTCTGATATCTGTTAGATGTTGGAGTGCTATTATGAGCAGTTTCAAATCCAACCTCAAGACATTCGGGCTTGTCTGGGATGTAAGTCACCGACATGCAGAGCTTTAGGGGATAGCATAAGAAACAAGATAATGAGCAAAAGAATGGTCTGTATTCCGGGTATCAACTAACCTCAAGTACGATTTCGAGCGCCTGCCTTTCCTGCTCATGTGATAAGACTATTTATTGCTCTTGAGTCTCCTACTTGTATATGAGCTGTCTCTTCTCCTAGAAAAATGTGCTCTTTTTCTTAAAAAGCTTGCCATCTCCGCTCCCGCCTCTCCGCCGTCCAGGCTTACCCAAGAATCCCCCAAGAGGTGCCATACCGGGACCTACACCAGGGCCGGAGAACCAACTGCTGTGTCCGGCGCCGGCCGACGGGCTTGGCCCGGTGCTCATAGGTCTCGGCGGCGGAGCTGGGGTCTGCAGATGTAGATAAGGACGGCTGGGACCTGCCTCGGCATTTGGACCACCCGGGCGTGGAGGGAGATTCGGCCTCGGTCCGTAGTCTTGCCCTGCCATGCCGAACTCTCTCCTCAACCTTTCGGTTTCCTTCTCTACCTCGGCGTCGCGCCTCCGTCGTTCTTTTTCCTCGTCCTCGAGCATCTTTTGAATTCTCTTCTGTTCGGCTTTCTCCCGCTTTTCACGGTCGGGATCGTGATTCTGTGTAACTTGCGGCGAGGTCGACTGCTGCTGTATTATGGGCGAGCTCACTTTCGCAGGGGGCGGGACGCCAATGCCTGAGCTCATAACATAAGAATCGGGTTTGGGGGAACCCGGGGAGTTGGTCAAGGGTCTGAGGTTGGAGTTTTTGCGTTTGCTCGGTGGCGCTCCGGAGACATTGAAGGTGTCTCGACCAGGTGCTAGGTAGATGTCACGGATCACTTCTGCACCTAGTAGCAGAACTATCTCGAGACCTTTGCGATCTTCTATTTCAACCCTCTGTAAGTTGGGCTCGTAGACGGTGACGGATGTCTCTCTCCCATGCTTGTATAAGGCGATGGTAATGTCTGGTTCCTTGCTCTTCTTGCCACCGACCGACCGGCCTGTCATGTAGCAAGTCATATCTCTGCTGAATTTGCTTTCACGCTTCCATTTGAACATGATCTTGGGTGTATTGCTGTTCGCGACAGGGTCGTTCTGCTGGCGATCGAGCTGGGAGGTGGACGGCACGCGAAAGGTCTGTTGGGGGATCTCGAACTCGAAAGACTCTTTGCCCATCCACATACTCTTCTCTCCTCGGATAATGACCTGCTGGTCGGGGTCGTACAGCTGGACGGTGAAGCCTTCGGGTACTATGGGCGCGGGAGGTGGGGGAGCGCCATTGTGAGCGCGTATCTCGGCGGCCGAGAGTGTTGGCTGGGTGAATTCCGGCTCTACCAGGACTTCAGCATAGATGATGCCTCGGGCGTTGGCGTCGCCCAGTGCCAATGCATATTTATTTCTGGCTTGGGGCAGACTCGGGTTGAGCCTCTGTAGGGTGTATTCGGCAGCGGGCTCCGAACCGTTCCGAGTGAAGTACAATGTCGTGGACAGAGGGTCGTCTGAGGGCTGTCTGAAGTAGAAGGTTGGTAGATTTTCGTCGAGCATGTTGTTGTTGGCTGAGAGCAGCTGGATAAGCTGAAGCTGGGGTTGGGCGTCAGGTTGGTGAAGCCCTACGGTACGTCTCTCTACCGACGGTGGACAATGCTACGCGACTGGAGAGCGATTAAGGTTGTTGATCTATATAACGGAATGGGTGGAGAGCAAGGAAACGAACGTGATGCGAAGGGTGAGAGGTTGCGAGGGCGGTGATGGTGGTTCTTAAAGATGGTCATTCGTGAGCAGGTGAAGTTCCCAGGTAGGTAAGCTGAATTGGAAAGACAGGAAAGTATCGATACTTGGATATGTATTCAATTCGTTATTTAAGAAAGGTACAGGTACGCAGCACTGCCTCGGCACCTGTGACGAAGCTGCCCCTCCAACAGGGATCACGGGCCCCGAAAATAGCAACGAGCGCTATGCAGTCCACTATGCAGTCTGCTGCGGGAGAGCCCACAGCGGACCTCAACTCGGGACGAGCCAGGCAGCCATATTTCTGCCCTCCACTGCAGCTGGGCGCTATATTAGCCGTCCTATTGAACCAAGCCCACCTACGCCCCAGCCTTAGTTTGATAACTCAATAACTTGAGAACTACATGCATTTATAACATCGATAATTTGTAGACGAAGTTCCAGTCAAACTCGAGTAGCGAAGAAGCATATGCATATTATTGCTACAAGATACATAGAGCCAAATATTAGAGATCAACAGTACAAGTACAGTACGTTGAAATTGAATCTCAACCTTATCCGGGGATGCCAAGCATTTTAAACTCCAGCACTGCCCGCCAGCTCTAAAACGTCAGCTACCTCTGAGCCACACGCTGTATCAACACTACGACGAATGCTCCGTTACCTGATGATCGACCTAGCGTTACTTGTTAACTTCTTACGACTTGCAAGCACTCTATCAATCAAGCCAGTCGTAGACTATTTTATAAATTCTTGTAATGTAGGGAGAGAGGGATTCATCTCATTTCTCTTGTCACAATCATCTCGCAAAATGCACTGATTGTTCGTTCGAGTAATGCACCAAGTATTTTTTTCGAGTTCAAGGCGTATCTATCTGTCTGCCTTGGCGTCAAAGACTTGCATGAACAACATATGACGCGTGCGTGTTACGACACCATCTTCATATTGCAACATCATTCCCGGTCATCAATTGCGACGCGTACAAATAGAGTTGGATTGAACCATGTCCAACCTCGTCGGGGAAAATAGAGAAAAACATCATTTGATAGTTCAAAGCCCAACTACCAAGACGTACTTGGCTTTTTATTCATGGCTTCGTGTTTTGTACTATTGTGCTGATCTAAACACCGGGTATTGAATCTAGTAGGTAGTATTTTATTGGTGGATCACTGCTGACGGATGGGGAACCATCAGGGGTTCATCCCTGTTACCCCAAATTTAACATTATACGTAACCACAACGGTCCTACACTGTTTCATCTCCCAAAATTCCCTTCTAGTACTTAGACTCTTCATTATTAACACCTCATCGCGGCCTTTTACCAGTGCCATCGGAGGTTATCGCGATGGCACACCAATACAGCTGACCTTTTGGCCATTTACACTACTATACACCTATGAGCGCACGGGCCACAACAACTATCGGAGAGCTTCGAACCCGGATTACCTGGCGCACAACATCTAGGCCATCGACCAAGGACAACTAAGCTGCAAACCGCGAAATTAAAATAACTCTTCATACCATGCGAGAGAAACGTATTGCCGCGTCGTCATTGGAGGAGCAAGCAACTCTATGAGCTGCATTTGAGACGAGAGGCTGGAGGTGTTCATCACGAATGTGTCCTTAGGCTGTGCCAATCGAGACCATTTCTCATTTTCAACTGGTAAAACTGCCTTATATAATTACTGCGCTCGGCGTGTCGAACGCACAATGAAGTTTGACAAGCCCCTCGCTCCCTTTCAATAGGGGCGCTGTCGTGTCTTACACGGGGCGTATATGGCAAGAACGAACCCACATCAATGAATGAGGTTCAGATGGGATATCTGCACGAAAGGAAATGCCATTCAAGGCTGATGGTAAATCCAAAAGGAACAGGGTCAATTGATTGGTTTAAGCTTGTTTATTATATTAACCTTTGCTAGACCAAGAGATACCCTCGATAGGCTATTGGGGAATTTATAAGCCATGGCTCCAACCGCGTTGACCCCCCCATCTGATGCAAATTTATGGCATATGGCGTGCGATTGACCACCCACCAATTCGGTGAAACAGGAACACCAATCTTCCCAAGAGGGACAATGTTCGACTCGCTTTTGTCAGCAGATGCTCTGATCTTACATGGCGCAATCTATCGCCAACAGCTCTCCAGCATGGCAGGCTGTTGTTGCTGTTGGGCTGCACTCCCAATGCCAACGGCTTATATCTCATCCTGCGGTACTTTTTTCTAGTCTGGTGATTTACATATACGTCGAGCTATTATCTCGAGTAATAGAACATAAATGAACACATCTAGAAATCGAATACAATTCCACGCGGAACAATAATCGGATGTTCCGAATTCCAGTTCGCGCTTGCGAAACCACGTCAGAATAATGGCCGCCAACACATCGCTGGACGAGGAGCGGCCTCTCCTAGCCGGAGCTTCCCCTGAAACCTCCGACGAGAATGGTCCAACACCGCAGCCGGACCACGGGCGTCTGGAAGACGACGTACTGCCCGAAGAATCGATACTAGGCCGCAACATCGGCTGGAAAAGCGCATACATCATCGCCATAAGCCGGGTCATAGGGAGCGGCATCTTCGCCGTGCCGGGCGTCATTTTGAAATCGGCCGGCAGCGTCGGTCTGTCCTTGACACTCTGGATCGGTGGCGCCGTCGTTGTAGCGGCTGGTCTAGCCGTCAGTCTCGAATACGGCTGCATGCTGCCGCGCTCAGGCGGCGACAAGGTCTATCTAGAGTTCACTTACACGCGTCCGCGCTTTTTGGCTTCGACGCTGGTTGCCGTCCAGGCCGTCTTGCTTGGCTTTACGGCGAGCAACTGCGTCATCTTCAGCCAGTACACCTTTTTCGCCTTCGATGCGGAGCCTGGCGATGCGTGGCGGAAGGGGCTTGCTGTAATTCTACTCACTGTTATCACAGTGATACACGGGGTGTGGTATCGGGCAGGTATCCAGATCCAGAATGTCCTTGGCTGGTTGAAGGTTGGCCTGGTGGTCTTCATGGTCCTCTCGGCGCTGTATGTCGTGATCTTCCGACCGTCGCACGACGGCGTCGAGCAGCCGACGGCGTCGTTTGGGTATGATAGCTGGGATAGTTTGTGGGAAGGCAGCGACTGGAGCTTCGGCACGATTGCGACATCACTCTTCAAGGTCTTTTATTCTTATGCGGGTTTAACTAACCTAAACAACGTTCTGAACGAAGTTAAGAACCCCGTCAGGACGCTGAAGTCTGTGTCGGTCGCTGCCCTCGTCACGGCGTGCTTCCTCTATCTGCTAGCCAACCTTGCCTATTTCGCGGTCGTTCCCGTCGAGGAAATCAAGCAGAGCGGTCAGCTCATTGCGGCGCTTTTCTTCGAGCGTGTGTTTGGTCCGAGCGTGGGCAGGAGGATATTGCCCCTGGCCGTCGCCCTTTCGGCAGCTGGGAATGTCATGGTTGTTACATTCGCCTTGGTAAGCTGCCCCCTTTGGCCATATGTGCAGTGCTTTGCTGATGTGTGACGAACCTATTAGGCACGACTCAACCAAGAGATAGCAAGGGCGGGCTTCCTCCCCTTCTCGAGATATCTCTCGTCTTCAAAACCGTTCAACGCACCTCTGGGGGGCCTTCTCGTGCATTGGCTCCCCTCCGTCCTTGTCATCGTGATACCGCCGACAAACGAAGTCTACTCCTTCATCCTAGAGGTAGAAGGCTATCCTGGTCAGATCTACGCTTTTGCGATCGCTGTTGGGCTCATATGGCTGCGCTACAAGCGGCCTGATCTCAAAAGGCCGTTCAAGGCCTGGATGCCCGCCGTCTTCTTCAGGGCCTTTCTTTGCCTTGCCCTTCTGGCTGCGCCGTTCTTCCCGCCTTCGGATCCGAACCCTGATGGATTATGGTATGCTACGTATGCCGTTGTTGGAGTTGGCGTGTAAGTAATCTTTTCGAGCTGTTCAAGTGAAACTGGCTAACATTCCTATTGCAGTATCGCTTTCGGGGTTCTGTATTGGCTGGTGTGGACTGTCATACTACCACGGCTTGGTGGGTATAGGTTGGAGGAGAGGCAAGATGTATTAGACGATGGTACCACAATTACTGTTTTGGCCCGAGCACCTAAAGCTGAATGATAGCCTTTCATGAAATGAGTCATTGATAATTCCAACTCAATAGCCTCTTACCGCGTGACAGGATTAGCAGCATATATCTATTGGAATCTTTAAGAATCTTTCTATATGGGCATGGTGATGATGTACTTAGTTTGGCTCCAATGTGCTACGCTTAAATTTTCAGATCGTGTTTGTTGGTTTTTAGAGTGCAGCAATCGAGAGATTAACAGAGTTCCATTGCAAACTTCATGAAAGTTTAGGAGTTGTCAGCCATGATGACAATTGTCTAAAAAATAAGTGTCCTATATCATAGAATGAAAGTGTAGTGTGCAAAAACGCTAAATCAGTCATGGCTTGAACAGACATTGCTTCATAAGCATGGTATACCATGTGTGCTAAATGGAGACGAAAAAAGAAATTTGAAGGAGCGAATACGCTTCATGCGTATCTAAGTGGCGTCATATTTGCCGTGTCTTCGCGCGGCTGAGACTTGGAATTGCTTCTTTTTATTCGGTCTCTCTGCTGGTCAACCCAGCTATTCACGGAGCGAAACCGAGCCGGACGCTCGCTCGTGATGGTAGTCGTTCTACTCATTCTGCTCATCCACGAGAAAGGACGATCTTTTGTGTCGGGGTTATTCGCGTCCGCATTATTTGTCTCGGCGCTGTTTGTCTCCGGAGGTGGTGGTGGCTTGGAGATGATGTTAGGAGGTGGTATGATTATGTCGCCATCGCCGAATCCCGACGATAGCGACGAGACTTCACTCGCGCGGCGAGCTCGCCGCTGGGCGAAATCGTTTGAGTTAGATGGCAGATAGCCAAGCTTTGCTTGGTTGTCATATGGGTTAGGCAAGCGCGATTGTAGAGCCGAGATGGCGTTGCTGAGCTCAATTATTTGGTTATCGGTTTGCAAACTTGAGTTCTCGCGGCTTGCCACGGAGCGTGGTAGTTCTTTGACTTCCGGAGCCTGGAAGACTATTCTCCCATCTTGAAGAGTTGCCGTGGGATGATAAGTCGTCCCTTCCATTCCGAAGGGGTAGATCTTTCCTTCGTCGTCATAATCAATGGTCTCCATTGAGTTATTGCTACCAGGCTCGTAATTCGGCAATGGCTTTTTCGACTGATAATAGGACTCATCTAGAGCCTGCGTATTATTGTTTGCGGACCTTCCATGCCGAAACTTGGATAGCCAGCTCTTGTTGTTATTTTGATAGGCAGACTGTTTGGACTTCTTGAGGGTCCTATAGATTATCCATCCAACAAAGCAGAAGACAATGAAGCCACCTTCCAATGTTGTCTGTCAGCTGTCATGGTCTATACATGGAATCGAGATCTAATCAAAACTTACCGATGGCGCCCGTGGCAATCAATACCCTCTCTGTTGTCGGATCAAGCCCCTTTCCCTTGTCGTTGTCCTTGTGTCTGCCAAACCCACCAAACCCACCAAAACCATGGTGGCGACCCCCTCGTCCAGAGTCGTCTGTGGTACTAGTATTGGTTTGAGTTGGTGTTGGCGCTGCAGGATCCGTAACACCCGTTATTGAAGCGGATGTCAATACTTGGGTAGCCTCTAGAGCTCCGTCGGATGCTATCGAGTTGGACGAGACAGTTGATGTAGGAGCTGTGTCGGCAAGTGCTGGTGGTATCTACAGACGATTAGCCTCGATGATCATTGATGAGTACTTCCAGACAACTCACTGATGACGAGATAGACACAGGGTCACTTTGTTGTGCTGAAGACGTTGTTGTTGTTGTCGTTGGCGGCACCGCCGTTGCTTCAGGGGCAAGAGTAGTCGTAGGTGCCACGGGTGCAGTTGTACTAACCCCAGGATTCTCAGGCGGAGTGGAATCCAGGGCTGTTGTCGGTGATGGAGGTGGAAGATTTGAAGTGGAAGAACTGCCGTCGGGGCTAGGCTGTGGATCGCCGCCGTCACCGCCATTGCCTCCTTGTCTTTCTCCGTCTCCATCTCCTCCACCTTCAGGGTCATCACCATTACCATCACCACCTCCGAAGCCTCCCCTGAAATCTCCGCCTCCGCCGCTTCCTCCTCCTCCGCCGCCTCCTCCGAAGCCTCCACCTCCCCCGTTACCAAAACCACCACCGCCTCCCCCACCAAACCCGCCCCCGCCCCCTCCGCTGTTGCCGTCGCCGCCATTATCACCTCCCCTGTTGCCTCCGAAATCTCCATTGTTGCCATTAAATCCTCCTTTGTCGCTGTCTCCATTACTGCCGTTGCGGCCGTCCCCACCCCCATCTCCGTTTCCGTTGCCGTTCCCATTGCCGTTGCCGTTCCCATTATCTCCTCCGTTGTCGCCAAAGTTGTTTCCTCCATTATCTCCGCGGAAGAAAGGTCGATTGCCAAACTTGTCACCCCCAAAGCGAGACCCACGCCCATTCTGACCATCTTGATTGTTGTTGTTCCCGTCGCCGCCGCCGCCGCCGAAGCCTTGGCCTTGGCCTTGTCCGCCATTGCCGCCATTATTTCCGCCATTGCTGTTATTGCCATTCCCGTCCCCGTCCCGTTTATTGCCCAGAGCGAATCGAATGCTTGACTTTTCAGCATCCGGCGATACGTTATCCTCGCTCTCTTCAGCTCGGTCCTCTTTGATATGCGACGATACTCCAGTGTGTAACGGCGGCTGCTTGGCCGCCCTAGGCACCCGCCTACGGAGTCCGATTTGTCGAGAACATCGCTGCTCGTTGCATGACGGTGGCATTTTCGTCTCGCTATCTTTGAGTATAGTCTTGCGTGCTGTATTTCCTCGCACGTGCCAGCTAGAATTTTAATCGTGGCATAGCCTCAACTCCTGGTCGCCTGGAGCAAGCTTGTGGGAAGGAAGGTAGGTGCGATTGAATTAGATGTAAAAAACGTATGTAGACCAAAATGCTACAGGTCTGAGATTGTAATCAGGGTGTCCTGCCCTGGAAATGGTTCAAGATCGAAAAGGGCCTGCCTGGAGAAGGTAAGAATGGTACGTGAAGAACTGAGTACTGCAAGCGCAAAGAGAACCAAATTGGTATGAGGGTCGATAGTCTACATGGAAGGGCAGAGATTCGAATCTACTACCCAGATCGTCCTACCGTGCCAAGATTGGCGTTGTCAGCCATGGGTTGTTCCCTCGTATCTTGGTACAACAGCGCAAAGGGGCTTCTGGGTATGACGGGGGGGTTGCATCTGTCGATGGCTTGCCGCAGAACCGGAACATCGAGCAGCCCCTGCTCGACACGAAGTGTTGCTTGCCTACCGGATCTCATCGCAACATTGTCTCTGATGCAGTACGGGCTGATGAAGCCAGCAGATTTACCAGGGGCATGTAGGTGCGCTAAGCCTTAAACCACCAGTAGTTCATGGCAAGCAACCGAAGCTGGCACGCGCCAACAATGACACCCATGTCGTGATATCAGACGGTTCGGGGATACAGCCTACCGCAATGTGCTGTTTGATCAATCCCGCGTTTGAGACGTTCAGGATAAAATGGCGAATGGGAGCTCGTTGGGGCTGGATTGCGCCGTTCGGGGTCTAGGACGATGCAGCCCTTGTCGCCCTTTGATCCTGCGAACCAGCGCGGGCTGCATTGACTTGAGGCTTCAGCTGTGGCAGACGTGTCCAGGATGCTACCAAAGTCCGGGGTAGCTTGTCTCAGCAGGGGTCAGGATGACGGGTATGGTTTCAATCCGCGAACTCGGCTATGGCCGTTCATTGACCTGCGACCAGGATTAGACTTTAACTGACCCTAGCTTGTGTGCTTGTATAATTGATATTGACGTATATCTTTGGGTCAACATGGTGGACTGTATCACGGTAGAAGACGAATTTTGTTAAGGGGCGGATATATAATGTTAAGACTTTGATCTAACACTGACGTTAATTCGCAATGTGGCGCAGTTTTCTCGGTTGGTCTCCCGAAACCCACCGTTAACGTTGGACTGTTGGTGGTGCCATCTCCGTAAATACCCCAATATGGTAGGTAGTCTCGGTAGTCTATCAGCCCCGACAAGATGGGGGCCTATCATCACCAGAACCCAACAAGACTACCAACTGTACCGGGTACCAAACTCAACCCCATCGTCGCACTGCATCCCGTGAGACACTGCTACATCTATCATCGATTGACCTGGGAAGGTTTCGGGGTGTGAGTGTGTACTGGGACAGGGGCCGTCAACATGCCAATCCGAGTCTCTCGGCTAAGCGAGCCTGATATTCCCGGTGCCGTTGCAGCAATCCAGTAAGTTGAGACTCCCAGGATGAGATCCAAGATTGAATGACAAGATAATTGCTCAATTGCCTGAATTGGGGGCGAGCTATCATACAACCCTGCCTTGGTAATATTTCATCTACGCTTTTCCCACCAAGGCGCTGCTAGCACGGCCGTAGCATGTCAGACAAGTGATAGTTCAAAATAACTGGAACAAGTACTAATTTTTCCCTCTTCTGACCAGAGAAGCCTTCGCAGACGACCCATACAACAACTGGGTCTTCGACAAATCTACTGTAAGCCCATCTTCACAAATTTCCATTATCCATTGTCGCTGCCATGCTCCGATCCTACTCGGATCTCAGGCCCGATTAAGCGAGGCACCGTGCCGGGCAAGGATCTTATCCATCTTGCTTCTCTCGGTTATGTTCTAGAGACTTCGCAGATCGATAATCAGGAGGGGTTTGCGGATCGACAACAAGCAAGCACGGTTTCGAGTTCCCAATTCAGTTGATGTCGCGAGTTTGGATGACTTGCTGAGCGCCTTCCCAGCGATAAATTCAGTTCACCGAAGATTATAGCGACTACCCACTAACTACTTCCGTTCATTCAATAGTTTGACTCCCAACGCAATGCCGTATCATTAGGAATACGCTGTCAATGGGGGATGCGTAACGGCATCTTCCACGTTGCCAAAGAAGAAGGCAGCGACGAGGTTCTCGGCGTTGCGTGCTGGTTGCGGCCGCAGCATGCGGACCAGCCTCAGACCTGGTATGAGTGGTTTGAGAGCTGGCGCTTGTGGGCTAACCAGGTCAAAATGAACCTGTGGTACGGTCGGGGTGGTTTGAATGTTAAGGTATGTCATGTCCATGTTTTGTTATGTCTGCCGCGAGGACCAGGCCGAAAACGAAGACCAAAACCAAAGGTCAAGAGAAAAAGTCCCAAGTATCATCGCGATAATCTTAGCATGGAAGCTCGGGACGATCAAGCAACAAATGAACCTCTGGGTTCAAGGTCAGCATCAGCATCATGAATCAAGACTTGGCCTATGTTCTCTTTAGCCGCTCGCTTTCACGTTTCAGCCAAACTTCGTCCCATCTCACACCATACTGACATACACTTCACAACTTGAACTCAGTCTTGGCCTGACTAACTTTACCCTCACTTCAGCGGTATTGGATCTGGAAAGATGCGCAGTCGAAAGTACAATCGGCCGTATGGACCGATCCACGGGGCTACTATTTCCTGAATGTATGTGTGCATCACTCACTTGGTACCAACCACCAACAACCAAACCAGCCTAGCTGACCACCCTCTTTCTCTTCCAGATAATGGTAGTCGTGCCCAAAGCCCAAGGCCTTGGCATCGGTCGGCACATGATGGCGGCCGTGACGGACGAGGCCGACGCCGAGGGCATGAGATGCTATCTCGAGTCCAGCCGCGACGTGCCCAACACGCTGATCTACGAGAAGTTTGGGTTCAAGAAAGCGCGAGAGCTGGAATGCGATGACGATGGCACAGCTATCAAGCTTTTCGCTATGGTAAGGGAGCCGAAGACTGATCGAACCTAGAACGGATGGCTACTTAGCTGTCAATTTCGGACGAACGACCAACAAGACACCCTGGCCAAGGATGATTGATGGGCATGGCGCATCGTTTGGGAATATATCATATGATAAACCAGCCACCGAATGATAGAGTAACAGGATCAGTGATGAACTATGAGGTGCGGGATGCCAGGGAAAGTTCTGAGTGACATGAACCGCATAAACATACTACCTTACTGAAACACTTGCTGCTCATTTGATGATGACATTTTGGCCACGTATATCCTGAATAGATGCTGCAACAATCGATCAATGCCACCCACTACTTTATGCGAGCCAATGCCGCTTTGTTGATCAGCCTCCCAGGGCTCCCGATCTGCGGCAAACGACCGTTCGGCTGTTGATATATCTTATCAACTGTTGAGGTAGGCAGCATATTAATCAACTGACCGATTCTGTTACGATAGTAGCATTGCAAGGGCCTACGACGACTTATTGCGAAAGAGCCAATCTTTCGACATGTTTGCATACACAAATGCTTACCGGGTGAGGCCATGATTCTGAGGCGACGAGCACAGCCATCATCCATAGATGCTGCTAGTCAGTGAGTCAGCAGATGAGATTGAGTGGGCATGAGAGTTTCCCAGATCTGGCTATCCTCATCCGCAACTATGATGCATTCGTTAATGTAGGCATTTCCCCGATAGTAGTTCAGAGCGGCGATGGCTGGCCTGGATGTATATGTAGAGGAAAACTGCAGGATACAGTGGGCGCAATTGATCACTGCCATTGACAGATCACATCAGATGAGTCGACTCATTTGCTCTTTTTGGCGAGATACTGGATCTGTGTTCACTCCTATTCGAGCACGTTTCTTTAAACACAGCATCTTCTCTGCAGGTGATTAGAGTGTCCATGGTGTTGCTTGTATTCATACAATGCAGAGCAATGAATAAAAGATTATTGCCTTTGGTGCGGGTTGGTCCGGCCTTAGTCCAGTCTTGGATTACGGAGTTGCGGGAAATCTCGGATGGTTTCAGCGATAGCCAAGGGCTGATCTCTTGCAGATCAATTGAAGCTGCAAGCTTGACGTTCAGGAACCAAGGCATGTGTGAAAATCCTTGTAAGCCGCAAGTGTACTGCCGAAGAGCCGCCTGTGGAACAAGGCCAGCCACAATAGATACTTACCTAGATAGCTGGGCTTTCATGTGCCAGCTTCACTTCTTCTTTCACATGCGTCGGCTACGCAAAAAGTAATAACCAGAATACTGAGTAGGCCTCAAAGGCGTACACATGTGCTCATTTCCCAGCCAATACCGAGGAAGTAAAAGCTGATGCTGAATCAAAACAAGCGAGTACAGACAGTACAGTACTGTACAGAATGCAATTGCCTGCTAAGGTAGCAGCCCACAAACCGATACTAGTAGTAGAAAGTGTGTAAGAATAGGGTTAGCTGATTAGGGACATAACTCGGCGGTACGGAAGCTCAAAATCGAACAGTACTGTCGAACGAAGAAGCTACCTAAGATTAGGTGATGCGCTATAGGTAGGTGAGTTACCCATTCCTTGTGCCTGGTCACCTGGTGAAATGTAGCTTTCCATCTTGTAACCGCGAGCCTACGCTTGGGAGCTCTTGGCCTCACTTGGTATTTCGGAGGAGAACCAGGGTTAGCCTGTGCGATACTGCTTGGTGGGTGACAGATATGGCGTCAGGTATATAGGTAAATAGGGCATGATGAGTTATTTTCAGAACTGACAACAACTCCCGCTTCCAACTACTTCCCACGGAAGAAGGAATTGTCATTTGTCCACTTGGCAGAACCATACTGCTAGCGTGGTGTAGCAACCACCTTAAATTTCTCTCAGTCTCACTTGATTAGTTAAGCCAGAATGGTAGCAAAACAGACAGCACCTAGCGGTAGGTTAGCGAGCAAACTCCGAGCCCCGAGACGATGGATGGGCCTTGGTTTTCCCAATTCTGACATGATGGAAATAAAAGGTGTATTGGCCATTTATCCAAGCACGACGGCATGAGATGGATCAAATCTGTGAGGGAAATACCTTGATTAACCTGGCTGTTGAGCTGTTCAGTGGGGAGTACAGTAAGATGGTAGATGTAGAAAACGGAAAACACCATGTTCGTCTCAGGGCTGGCTGGGTGCAGGCCCCAGGGCGTTCGTTGCTTGGCGTCAAGTGAAAGTCGCGGGTGGTCATTGGTCAATGGCAATCGACTCAGCAGGCTTATGGGCGAGATGTGGGCCATCCATCCGCTCGTGCGGAATAGCGGCCGGGGGTGAGGGAAGCACCCTTAGCACTCGAGCACCCCTCTGTAGGCCACTGTGATGTCACACACAGCCCAGGATCAGCCCACGAGGTACCTGGCATCTGGGTGGAGGTACGTACCTAATCGGCCGCTAAAGTCGGGCGCTAGGTGGTGCGCCAAGTGATTCACTGGCGGCACACTGGTGCACTGCTGCAGCTGGTCGGTGGTCAAAACCCACATGCCGCTGCCACTCTCTTGCGACCACCATCCCGGAGCTTCGTCAATTTTCCCTGCCTGCATTTCCTAGCTTCTGACCTCTGGCTATGCTTCTTCTCCCCCAGCCGCCCACCTCTGTGTCCTCCATCCGACGGTGACAACCTCCCGCCCTCTCGGCCCTGATCCCGTTGCCACTGCCCATTGATTGATCCTCAATGGCCATGTCTTCGAGGGCTATCACACACTTGGGCGCCGCGGCCACTCGGCTGCCCATCGCTGCCGCTGCCCGCCCTTACACCAGTCTTGCCGCGCGCTCGATTCTCTCTACGCCCTCTGCCCGCGTTGCCATTGCTACCCGCCTGGTCGCCTCTCGCCAGTTTGCCCGCACCTACGCTGATATCGCTCCCCAGCCTCCCAAGAAAAAGAAGTCCGGCAAGATCCGGACTACTTTCAGATGGATGTGGCGCGCGACCTACCTCTCTCTGATCGTCGGTGTCGGCGCCGTCATCTACGACGGCTACCTAGATCGTCATCCTGATGACCAGTTTACTCCCGATCCCTCAAAGAAGACCCTGGTCGTCCTCGGTGCGTTGAATCTGCATCAGTCTTCTCCCTGGCTTTGCGCCGACTAACACCATATGTCCCCATCTGCAGGAACCGGTTGGGGCTCTGTCTCGCTTCTGAAGAAGCTCGATACCGCCAACTACAATGTCGTCGTCATCTCCCCCCGCAACTACTTCCTGTTCACGCCTCTACTACCCTCATGTACCACCGGCAACATCGAGCACCGCTCCATCATGGAACCCATCCGCCAGATCCTGCGTCACAAGCGAGCTGCCGTCAAGTTCTACGAGGCCGAGGCCACCAAGATCGACTACGAGCGAAAGGTCATCAAGATCTCCGACAACAGCGAGGTCAAGGGCAAGATCAACGAGACCGAGGTCCCCTACGACATGCTCGTTGTTGGCGTTGGCGCCGAGAACGCCACCTTCGGCATTCCCGGTGTCCGCGAAAACAGCTGCTTCCTGAAGGAGATCGCCGACGCCCAGGCCATCCGCACCAAGATCATGGACTGCGTAGAGACTGCCGCCTTCAAGGACCAGGACACGGCCGAGATCGATCGCCTGCTGCACATGGTTGTCGTCGGTGGTGGCCCCACCGGTGTTGAGTTCGCCGGCGAGCTACGCGACTTCTTTGACGAGGACATCAAGAAGCTGATCCCCGACATCTCCTCGCGATTCAAGGTCACCCTGATTGAAGCTCTCCCTACCGTTCTGCCCATGTTCTCGAAGCAGCTCATTGACTACACTGAAAGCACCTTCAAGGAGGAGCACATCGAGATCAAGACAAAGACGATGGTTAAGAAGGTTACCGACAAGACGGTCGAGGCCGAGGCTGTTAACCCCGACGGCAGCAAGTCCACCATCACTATTCCTTACGGTCTCCTGGTTTGGGCTACTGGTAACGCGCTCCGCCCATTAATCAAAGATCTCCTGTCCCAAATCCCGGCCCAGAAGGATTCGAGACGAGGTCTGGCTGTGAACGAGTACCTTGTCGTTCAGGGTGCTCGCGACATCTGGGCCGTCGGCGACTGCGCTGTTGCTGGATACGCCCCTACCGCCCAGGTCGCTGCGCAGGAAGGTGGATTCCTCGCGCGCCTATTTAATAACATGGCTAAGACCGAAGCGCTCGAGGCCCGCATCAACGAGCTCAGCTCCAACCTTAACTTGAAGCCAGGCAACGTCACCGAGATCACCGCAGAGATTGAGGGTCTCGAGAGACAGCTCCGCCACGTCAAGGATGTCAAGCCCTTCAACTACTCCCACCAAGGCAGCTTGGCCTACATCGGTAGCGAGAAGGCTGTTGCCGATCTCCCCTGGCTCAACGGTAACTTCGCGTCGGGCGGCAAGATGACCTACCTCTTCTGGCGCAGCGCCTACCTGAGCATGTGCTTCAGCAGTAAGTTCTTCTGCCCACTACCATACTAGGTGCCAGTCTGACAATGTTTAGCACGCAACCGTGTTCTTGTGGCTCTCGATTGGGTCAAGGCCAAGGTCTATGGCCGTGACGTTTCCCGAGAATAAGCTATGAGTCTCAATTTTCTCGATCCCTCCGCCCTGTGGAATACGGCAACAGAGCACGCAGACGAGTCTTTGCTTACCACTAATTCATAAAGCGCCAACTGTGCTTCTCTGGGACTGACGGAGTTCAGGCAAAGGCGCAATTTTGGCGACATTTTCCCTATACCTCCTCATAACAGGGATATGCTAAATACCTAGAGATAAAAGATATCTTTCACAATATGTACACAAACCAGACACACACACACGATACGATAGAACAGGCATGCCGCAACAGGCACTTTTGTCACGATCATAGAGGCGAGGGGAAATGGATGGTCTTACAAACTTGGGTAAAAAGTCAGTTTCTTTACCTTTGGGGGCGGCCCGGCTCGGCTCGGTTCGGTTCGTGCGAAATTGCGCACTCACGACACGACACGGCTGGCTCCCGGCGAAGGATGGAAATGAAATGTGAGCTCAACTGTGGAACTACCTAATGTGTTTTGTTACGCTTGTATCCTTATATACCTAACTTACATAACCTAACCTACCTTTTACTATGTTGACTCGCAATTGTGTTCCATGTCAACGACTCACTGTGTTGAACTGATTCTTCATCAGGCAGTGACCTCTGAACTTAACTGACTTGGCACGCGATAAATGGATGGGCGGATGATGCGTGTTGTACATACATAAAATTACGTTTATGCATGGCATCGTGAAAATATGTTGAAGGTCGGCCTAAACATGATAGTAACTGAACAGGCACAGGCGTCTTAATGGGTGTAGAACTAACTCGAGGTATGATATAGTCACATTCGTAAATAACACTTAATCAAATGCAAAATCGGATGCTCATTAATCGAAGATAAAAAAAAATGGAATTTGAATCTATCGCCCTAGTTTTTCCCATGGCCTTGGGCGAGGTTACCTGCTATGTTACCTCGACCCGTATCAATATGAATATCAATACCAATACCATATGTATGTAGAGAGCAGATAAGTAAATAGCAGTTAAGTAAGTACCTAGATAATACAACCGACCGTACCCCGGGATGAATTTCGTCAAGTAGTAACTTTAGTATGTAGGCAGTAAGTAAGTAAGTGAGCCCACCCGTAAGCACCGGACTCCAGTACAGTTAGTTTGTTAATCAATCGGTCGATCATTTCAACATTTATACACGACAACACCAACGCAGAAGTAAGCAGGCAGCCCATCCATCAATCAATCATCCAGCCAGTGAGTGAAACTCGACTTCTCCACTGACGAGTCTCTCTTCTTCTCTAAACCAAACCAAACCAAAGCCAGCCAACGTCCCCCATCAAAGCAATGACTACCTGCCTTGAGAAGGGGCACCCGAGGCCGGCATCTCTCCGTACCGTCCTCTGCCCTTCGTCGTGTCGTACGCGTTGATGACGCGCGTCTGGCTTTCGTCGGCCTGCGAGAAGGCGTACCCGCGCTGTTTCCGCATGCGCTGCACCTGGCGAACCTTCCTGATCGCCTTCTGGAACTGTTCCATCCTGTTTGTCATAATTAGTGCTGCTCCAGAGAAAAATCATGGATATAGAAAGAGAGAGAGAGAGAGAATGGTGGGCAACGTACCTCGGACGATAGTCCTGAATATTATACTTTTGAATCTCCTGGATGTGGTGATAACTCCTTGGGTAGTACATCCTCTTGATGTACTTCCACGCCACGTCTCTTATGAGGCAGGCAAGGGGCAAGAATACGGTCTGGATATAGAAATTGGGGCTCGTGAACAGGACCGGCACGAGTCCGCGCAGCTCGGTGGAGATGTTGAGCATCGGCGCGACGGTGGCGTAAGCGGCGACGAACGCGTACCAGAAGAGCAGACTGCCCGGTATCGCTATGACGTGATATTTTGTCCAGTTGCTCGTGACAAGCGCAGCTTTACCGAGGACTGTTGCCAACACAGAGGCGTAGAGAGCCGTACCCCAGAGCCAGTGACCTCCGATGGTGCCGTCGCGGAGAACGCCATCGCCAGCCCAGATGAGTTCGGAAAAGATGTATAAGATGAGGGAATGGTAGAAGGCGTTCGCGATCCAAGCGGCGAAGGTCTTGACTTTGAAGAATTCATTGCGCTGTCCGGCGGTGTATAGCTGGGGGTAGCGGTCCAGCAAACGAGCGGACACATACTGATCTAGGATACCAATGGCGAGAGGTGGCAGGACCGTGAAGAAAATGTTGTAGAATGAAAGCATCCAGGATTCGAAGATAATTTCACCTGAGAACACATTTTGAAAGGCGTACTGCAACACGTTAGCTTGGCCCTATACTAGTGGCATAATTCACTACTGAGCTAGACCCTACCAGGTAGCCTTTCAAGGAATTTATGTAAACTGTTTTTGACTTACCCAGAATTGCGTTTGGTATAGCGCAATGTTTTTGTAGAACGAAAAGAGAATGGTCTTGCTGATACGGTGGTAACTCCAAGCCCCGTGAACCAAAGTGAGTTTACGGAGGAATCGAAATTGGGCTATCGACACGTCTGCAGACCGGGCTGCTTGGAGACCTTCCATACCCGAGATACCGACACCAATGTGCGCAGCTTGAATCATGGAAACATCGTTTGCTCCATCGCCAATAGCAAGGAGGATTTCATCGGAGTATTTCTTGACAAGCTTGACGACCAAAGCTTTCTGAAGCGGAGATACCCGGCAGCAAATGACGGCTTTGCACATGACGGCGAGGTCGAAGAACATCTTCTCCAACTCAGGTTCAAGGGCATAGGTGAGAGATTTGCCGTCGATAATGAGAGCCAGCGTATCCATCTCGATGGATCCTTCCGCATTATTCCTGATAGCCTCTAGCTTTTTCTGTAGGTTTTGACGAGTCGCATTTGCGTCCTCCTCGTTGACGATGAGGAGCATCATATCCTCGCTCAGAAGCTTGGAACTCATTCCAATATTGATAGCAGTCTCTTGGCGATCTCCAGTCAAGACCCAGACTTTGATGTTGGCTTCTTGTAATGTGTGGATGGTTTCTGGTACACCGTCTTGAAGCCTATCCTCAATGGCAGTAGCGCCTAGCAAGTACAACTCACGCTCGATAACTTCAGCCGCCTTGTCAAGCTCATCGGCTCGATTGCCGCCTACTGTCGTCTGAGCCTTATCGAACATGGCGTGCCATTCCTGGAATTCCTGGTCGGGGATCTCGCGCATGGCCAAGCAGAGAGTGCGCAAGCCCTCGGCCGCATACTCCTCCAAGTGCTGAAGGGTCTGCTCAACATGCGGGTTGTCATTATTGAGACGCTCTAGGATGACGGTATCAGCACCTTTGCAATATAGTCTAATCTTCCCGTCAGGACAGCGATATATGGTGGACATTCGCTTTCTCGTCGAGTTGAACTCGCATACGGCGAGAAGTTCATATTCGAACTGACTGCCAGCTACCTCGATGATAACAGCGCGGGGCTTCCGGGCAGTAAATGCATAACCCATGGTCACCGCACCCTCTACGAGAGCACCTTCGTCGGGGGACGCAGCTTGGTACTTGATCTTGCCGCCGTTCTTTTCATCTCGCTCGGGGATCACAGTGTGGCAAGTAGACAGGAGGGCCAAGAAGTGGTGGATGGCCTGGGAGGTCTGGTGCGATTTGAGATTTTCCGCGAGTTGCTTAAAATCGTGGATTCCCACTTCCGCACCATCCTGAACGGTTGCTCGCCTGTCCTCGGGTACCTCTTCTGCGTACATAATACCGCCAATGGAACACTGCTTGAACTCCATCATGTTACAGGTGAGCGTACCAGTCTTATCAGAGAAGACAAATCCGACCATGCCCAGTTCTTCGACCAAACTTGACGTCCGACAGTTCGCCGGTGTGTTGGTAGCTTCGTGGTATATATCAAGATCATCGTTGATGAGGATACCGTGCCAATATTTGACTAGCTCTACCGTTACGAAGAGCGAAATCGGAACCAGAGCGGAGAACAGTACCCAATACGTGACAAGGTCCTTGAAGATTGCCTGAACAACGGCACCAGCACCATTCAGTTGATCCAGCTCGATATAGGAAACCGAGTCGTTGGCGACGGCACGATAGACCAGATCGCCGATGGTACATATCGAACTAAGAATTAAGAGCAATCCAATCAGGGCAAGCACAAGTTTGTTGAGTTGGCGTTCCACCTTCGTGCGCTTGATCGGCGTGGCCGTTGCGTTGCGCATCAATTTCGTCTCATGACCTGTGAAGACGACGATACCGTGGATCCATGGGGTATTTCGGAGGGTGGCGCCTCGGAGCAATAGTTGTTCAGGGTTCAGCGGCAGCTCTTTCTCTCCGCCGCCAGCCTGCATAGTTAGTGTCGCTTCGTACGTGTAAAGGCTACTGTTGGGTTGCTCGGATCGAACTCGGCCGCCTAGTCGACTTAACTCGGCAGGGCTGACCAGGGCCGATGTCTCGGGGATACCCTGCTTGATCTTGAGATTCGTCTCGCCATCCAGGTTGGCTGTCTCAATATAGCATAGACCTTCAGGTTCGGAACTTGCCAGGAGTACCAGATCGGCAGGAAAGGGCTCCTCGGACTCTACCCGAACGATATCCCCGACTGCTACATTGACCCATTTCGTCTCTTCGAAACTCGAACCTCTCAGGACCCTAGCCTTGGAATTGTTCAGAGCGCTATCTGCTTGCTTCCTCCTGTAGTCCTCGACGAGCTCCTTGGCGGCGGAAATCAGCAGCACCACAAGGAGAGGGCCGATGGTTGTGTACTGATTCGTCGGCGATAGGCCGGGAATTTGCTGCAAGGCGGCGGTAAATAAGAAGAAGACGTTCGCGAATTTGGAGAATTGTTCGATCAGGAATTTTGGTAAGAAGGTAGCGACGTTGTATTTGGCGGTGGAGACGTGATTGTTGACGTATTTGTTGGCCATGTTCGCCGGCGGGTTGTTGAGATGTATTATTCGGGGGCCCAGGGTCGAAGGATCTGGTTTACCCCTTCCAAAGCCGAACTTGAAATTCTTCAAATCGAACTTCTTCCCCTGCTTCGCCCGCGGGGCCGTGCTTGACGAACTTGGGCGCTCGTGTCCAGCCTGCGTCAAGGGCAGGTCCATCTCGGAGTAGCCCTGTCCCATGCCGAGCATAGTCTTTGCCCGACCGACCAGGCCGCCCCCGAGGCCCAGCACACTGTTCCGATTCCGGGCACTCATACGGCGTGTGTCGTCGGGCCCAGGCACAGCGCTTGCGCCATGGTGATAGTATGACTGGTCGTCGTCGGGGAAATCATCGAAATCGTCGGCATACCTGCGGTAGTTATCTAGGCCGGAGGATTGGCTGTATTGCCTGTCATTGTCGCCTAAGTAAGGGGGGCGCGGGCCTGAAACGGCGGCGGCGGCGCCGGGGGCGGGATTCTTTACGCTCGGGTGCGTGGTCTCGCTGGTACCCCCGATGAAGTCGTCATATGAGACAGACTGGCGCGACGGGAACTCGTTTCCGGGGTTGTTAGCGTTATAGGAGCGGAGGAGCTCGTCGTCGTTTACAGGAGCGCGCTGTCCGCCGTAGGCAGGTTGGTCGTCGAGGTCGAGAAGGAGATCGCTCTTGGAAGAGCCTCCAAGGGGCGTCCTTCCCGCCATAGCGCAAAGGGTTACAGAAACTTATGTAGGGATGAGAATGGAAGACATGGGCGTGGGAGGCCGTAGTAATCTGCTCCGGGAGCTCGAATCGTGGGTTGGTGTTTCGTCTCGAGCTGGCGTTCTCGGGCGGCAGACAGCTCGGGGCGCGACGATGGGATGGTGGATATCGATAGTGGATTGGCGATTGTTGGGGGTCGACTGTCGATTGTCGATGACAAGTGGATGGATGGATGGCTGGCTGGATGGTACTGTAGCTGTAGCGCAAGGCGGTGTCGCAGAGGGTTGGAGCGGGCTATGGCTGTGTCGGGTGAAAAAGACGATGGTTGCACGGTCGGTTGCACGCAATACGAGATGCCCCGGCTGGCCCGCTGGCGTTGTGTAAGAGAAGGTACAAGTGGAATTAAAAGCAGCCTAAACGGGACTGGCTGGGGGGGTGGTTGGCTGTCGAGCTGTTTGCTTGGACGCGCGCAAATAAAGACCAGATGATACAATCTACATGCACTGCAGAAGAAGAAGATGAAAGAGGGTGGTTGTTCGAAGAACACCGGAGACAGGCTGGGAATTGTTGAATTAGTGATGCGGATGTGTGTCGGGCTGTGTATGTGTAGACTTGACGATGTCGAGATGCAGTTCTAAGTTCCAGTTCCAGTCCTAGTTTCGATGAGTTGCAACGTGCAACGTGCAGGTGCAGATGCAGGAGGCAAGACAGGCCTCGACTGGAGGCTCGACAGGCTTGACAAGGGACGACGGGTACGTTGGTACTTACTACTTACGGGCTATGTACGCACCCGCTATTGGTGGCATTGGCACGGGGCGGGCCCGCTCAATACGTAAGGGCCGATCAGTGATAGGCCAACAGCTGGCTTCCGACCTGCGCTGCGCGCAACGCAGTTTTGTTTCGTCCCCAATTTACACAGCCTCCCATCCCGCCCAGATCTTGTCCAAATGGCTACCTAAACTAACACGACGCAAGCCGAGCCACCAGCTTCCATCTTACGGACAGCTATCAAACGGGACGGGAGTCTGTAGGCAGCAACAAAAAGTGCCAGGGCGATGCCCCAACCCTTTTATCCAGTCAAGCCAGTTACCTGCCTTATGCTTGGTTAGACACGACATCTCATGAGCCTTCAAAAGTATTCCATCTCTCAGGGGCAGTGCCCAGGGGCTAAAGCTACGATCCCGGCATGTGTAACAGCCCTGTACAGTTCCATAGATCTAATTGGGCCCCCCCGATATTCGCATGGCTACGTGCCAGAACACTGTCTACTAGTATTGACACGCTGTACAAGAGCTGGTGTGGTCCCCAGCCTGGTCGAAGACAGATGGATATGAACATGAATATGTAGCAAGCATCCTGACGTATACGTTCCCGGAACCTGCGGGAGAGGTTGATCGATATTGCATGTGGTAAGAATCGGCATACGGTACCGTAACAAGTTCCGTACATCGGTACGCATTACTCGGCATACCATGTGTCCAAGCTCGAGCGAGCCAGAAGTTGGTCACATACACAGTAAGTCGTTTTGCGCATTGCTCACCTACTAAAAACCAAGATTAGAGAACAAGGGAATCGTGGCTTGCGTACAGCTTTGCTTCTGACACGCCGTAAACTAAGCTCACTAATAGCTCACCGCGGTAAGGATTCGAAACGTCATTCCTCAGCAGTCAATCTGCGCCGCGATCGTTCATTTCTTGGCGCGACCTTGCCGGCATTTCGGCCTCCATGTCTGTCCATGGTCTAGGTCACAAGCCTCAGTGAGCAGGCTTGGGGTCTTGTATTGTGTATAGCAATTTCTTATAAATCAGGCCGCACTCAACACAAAATATCGATTTTTACTTGACGATAGATTCACTATGCGCTTGATTTGGCGTGATGTCGTGGCTAAGGTACATGAAGTGTCGGTATAGCCAAGTTAAGTAAGTAAGTACCCAATATTTACAGCGCAGCCTTGAGGTCCTCACCCAGGACATCTTTCAAGAAATCGCCAATGTGCTTGTTGACCTCGACGGGCTTCTGGAGCATAGCCCAATGCGAGCAATCCGTCAGCGTCTCCAGCTTAAAGCTTCCCGTGAAGTGCTGCTCCTGGCCCGTGGCCATCCAGACCGGGAGGGCGGCGTCCTTGTCCGCCATCAGCAGCATCGCGGGCATGGGGAACTTGAAGTTGTCGGCCGCCAGCACCTTCTCGTCGGCCGCGTTGAGCTCGCGGGTGCGGTACCAGTTGCAGGGCCCGCGGATCCCGTGCCGCGCGTACTCCTGGTAGTAGAAGTCGATCATCTCGGGCGTGAACAGCGGGCTGCGCTCGATGGCGTCGATGTTCTCCTCCACCAGCCCGTGGCTGACCGTGAAGGCCGGCTTGCCCTCGGGCGTCACCCCGCCGTACAGCCCGTTCAGGAACGCCCGCAGACGCACTTCGGGCGACTTGGCCACGATCGCCTCCGTGCCGCCGCCCGAGAGCTGCAGCTGGTACGTGAAGTTGGGGAGCTTCTTAACCAGCTCCTCGATGCTCATGCTGGTCGAGGAGGGAGGCAGGTACGGCACGCAGACCGAGAAGACACAGCGGACCAGCTCGGGGTAGTACTGGGCCAGGCGCCTATGTTTTGTTAGTTTTGAGTCATGATCACCAGAGTAGTGCCATAAAGGCGAGATTCAAGACGAGGCGCTCAGTTGTTAATTTGTAGACAGAAAGGGGAGCTGCGTGACGTACCAGACGAAAAGACCGCCCCAATCGTGTCCACCCAAAATGATAGGCTGGTCAGTCACCGTCTTGACGAGCTTATAGACCTGAGCAGTCATCTTCTTCAACGTGTAGTCCTCGAAAGAGTCCGGGGCATCCGTCTGCCCGTATCCCAGCATGTCCGGCACCACGACTTGCATGTTCAGCGACAGAAAGTAAGGGACCTGGTTTCGCCAGCCCATGGCTAGATCCGGGCTGCGCAACAACAACAATCAGCTTTCGATTCTTGGTAGTAGACTCGGCGAGACAAAACACCACTGTACTTACAAGCCGTGGATGAGGACAACGGTAGCTGTCGGCGTGCCCTCGGGTTTGGCAAACAAGTAGTGGTACTTGACACCATCGACCTCGGCGAATTTGTCCTCGACCCGCGGGTCGTTGGGGACGAGGGAGTCAACCATCTCGCCCGCTGAAGATGAGGAGCTTTGCGAATGTATTAGTAAGTATCCAGCTGCACAGGTGCCATTTCCAGTGTATCAAGATGAATCAGCGGTGAGTAGCATCCAGGAATCATGAGATTCCTATCGAAAGGCGTTTTATTTCTTTGCCTACCATGAATCTCACTCACCTTGGATCGTGCAAGCTCATAGTGTATTTTGAACCAGCATGCACATTGATGAGGGGCTATGGGTTGGGAAGGATGTGAGAGTAAGGGGGAAGCAGAAAGTCATAGTCACCT
The DNA here is from genome assembly GCA_022453515.1 of Astrocystis sublimbata. Classification (NCBI taxonomy): domain Eukaryota; kingdom Fungi; phylum Ascomycota; class Sordariomycetes; order Xylariales; family Xylariaceae; genus Astrocystis; species Astrocystis sublimbata. The sequence goes on along the minus strand of JAJNNY010000032.1, from coordinate 210,063 downwards.
TTAGTAGGTTACGTGCTGCACCTACGTGTGGGTTTGCAGATAACAAGCGTTGCGACTGTCGCAATTTATCTCTCGGTGCGGACAGAATCTCGGTCCCATACCACCTTACGATGTGGTGTCACAGGGAAGGAAAACCCCTCTGGCTGACCTGCATATGAAGGCCGATCTGAGGTCCCACACATGATGATGGACGCGGGGAGCCTCGGGAGCTGCCCTTCACGGACGACCCATTTATTTCTTAATGAAGGAATAGTCGCAGTTGCGAGGGATGTAGCTTACGGTCTTTGTCTTGGCTTGGCCGTCTTAATTCAAATTGATTTAGTAATGGATAGGTCGCAGTATTGCCCAGCGTGTCTAGTGTTGTTTATAGGTAGTATGTGGTTGGTGTTTGAACAGTTCAGGTTGCGTGTAGGTACTACGTTTGTGAGACGTTGTGTTCCTTGGATTTGCGCAACCTGATTATCACGTAATTTACCAAATGAATAAATTATTCAAGGGGAGAAAAGAGCCATAGATTTCTTGAGTACTTCAATATTGGTGCTTACGCGCACTTGCTTAGCATGTAATCTTACTTACTAAGCATGGTATATGAGAAGCAGTCCCTCACCTCAAACTGACCCAAAGGCGCCCAAAAAAACGCCGGTGCTGATGCCATTGGAATAACTAAAAACTGACATGGCCCTCATGAACCCCCCAAAAACGGTCCCATCAGTAAATCACGGTGTCCTCGTCCTCCTCTATCATGACAAGGTCTGCCTTGTCGGCCTCTTTATCAGGAGGCCCGACCTTGTTAGTAGCGTTTGAAGGGTGATCATTAGTAGATTCAGCAGATGGTGGCTTGTCAGTAGGTGGCTCTTCATCGGATTTACCCACTGTCTGGTGTTTCTCCGGTGATGATGCTTTTGGCGCATTGTCCAGACTTTGCCGACGCTGCTTGTGCTGCTGCTTACGCTCTTCGAATTGCGAAATCTCGTTTTTAATAGTCACTTCGACCTGTTCAATCTGGTGCTCGATTTTATCTTGTTGCGGCCTGGTAGGTTCGTAGGGCCGGTAGAACTGACATAGTTGTTAGTGGCTGCCAGGAGGAGAACCAGGCCGAATGGCTAGTGGAAGACTCACAATTTTTGGCAAGGCCTTGGTTTGCAGATACCGGGCTTTGGCTCGCATGTCGGCGTGGATGGTCTTCATCTACACAGTCTCCTGGTCAGTTATGTGCTCGGTCCATTGGCCGGAATGCCATGTGAACGTAAAAAGAGGAAGCCAACATACAACCTGTTCATCGAATTTGAGCTGCTCGGCTTTGCGCACGGCCTCTAGTTTGGCAAGCCTCTGGGTGCGTGACGGGTCGTCTCCGGGTCGTTGCGGCGCAGGTTTGGCCTGCTGCACGGGTTTTGCCTGCTGTCGTCGCTCAATCTCTGGACGTTTCCGACGTTGCGCGCCGGCATTGGCTTGGTTCAGGGTGCTCATCAAACCACCGAATAAGCGTTTCCCGCGCTTCTTTTCCTCCTGGCGCGCCACCTCGCGCCGGTCAGGGCTCGGCGCGGCTGCAGATTCAGATTGTGACGCGCGTCTCCCGCCGGTCTTCTCGCTGTCTATTCTGGGCCTTTTGGCGGAGTTGGGAGTAGCATCTTCGGATAAAACGGGAGAGGAGGCTTTGCGCTTCTGTTGCGCATCGATGGCAGCGGGCGAGCTCCGGTCGTGTCCCTCTGCAAACCCATGCCCAGACTCGACTTTCTTGTGATCGGGGGAACTGGATCTAGAAGGCATGGTTAGAACAGCGGGCTAAAGCAGAATGCGTGGGGAGAATCGACTACTTGCCCGTCGTTTCCCGGCATGATGCTAGGGAGCGCAGCCAGCGTGAAGGCAAGGGAGTAACTTGATCTTGGGTAGGTAGTAGGTAGAAGCTGTAAATGCTGACTGAAGTGGGTTAGATAGAACTCAACCAGTCTGAAGCGATACACAGGCGAGAGGGTGCCGTTCACAGCGACTATTCGAGATCCTTGTAAAGCGCAAACACGATGCGTATTTGGTAAGCTGTTCAACAGATATGCATCATCTACCTGGAATCTATCTAACGTAGGCCTGGAGGTAGGTTAGGTATGTAGGTATCTGGTTGGAATATTGCAATGGATGGCTGAAGACAGGAATGTGTCTTGAGCGGGTGTGTCGCAATCCAAGACCACCTGCACGCTCTCTGGCTGAGGTACATGTGTACTTAAGTATCCAGTCTTGTGGGATGAATAAAGAATGGGCCTCTTTTATACACAACTTGGGCAGGTCAAAGGGCCATTTTCTTTTCTTACTGCGGGCGGTAGAACAAGCAGCAACCTTAGCACCTGCTGCTTTGTTCAGCGGCCTTAGTGGAGGCACGCGAGGCACGTACCCAAGCCCCAGGGCCAGGCAGCGGCCCAGGTCCTAGGTAGGCCTATCCTACGGCACCTATGATGTATGTACCTTATCTTGGCGGCATGAACTCAACCCCACCCCCTGTCAATCTTGCCGTCTTAGGCAAGGGCCTACAGGCTACCGCCCGTTAGCCGATCCCCACTACAGCTCTGGAGTCTGGAGCTTACCAACAGAAAAGTCAAGTGGCAAGGCTGAGAAATCCAAAGCACCATTATCACGCCTCGGAATCGCATCCCGTCCCACGACAGCCTCACCATCCTCCCACCTCCCAACATCGCGCAACAACCCCGCATACATCCTTTCTCTGATTCGACATCTGGTCTTGACTTCGCAACAGTCTTCCATCCCCATCAAGACCACCCAGTCAAAGAAGCAAAAGCAGGAGACCAGTCACCACCACCATGTCGCGCCATCACCCGTACGTCCTCACTCCTCCCTACTACACCCAAGGCACAGAGATTGTGCACTCTAAAAAAACCAATACAAATCCAGCTAACACCTCCCCTCCCATCCAGCGATCTCGTCATGTGCCGCAAGCAATCCGGCATCGCGATCGGCCGTCTCTGCGACAAGTGCGACGGCAAGTGTCCCGTATGCGACTCGTACGTGCGCCCCACGACCCTCGTCCGCATCTGCGACGAGTGTAGCTTCGGCAACTACCAGAACAAGTGCGTCGTCTGCGGCGGCGAGGGCATCTCCGACGCCTTCTACTGCTTCGAGTGCACCCGCCTCGAGAAGGACCGCGACGGCTGCCCCAAGATCATCAATCTCGGTAGTTCGAGGACCGACGTGAGTGCCCGCCCCTCTCGAGACATTGAATGGAGTTGGGAAAACATGTGCTAACCACCTCTCTTCTCTACCGCAGTTGTTCTACCAAAAGAAAACGAATCGGACAGGTTATTAGCCCTAGTGTTGCCCGGGACTGGGCTGTCGGCGATGAGGGGAGGTTACAAGCGAGTACTGCTGTCACGAAGAGTATTGTCGCGTTACTAAGAGGGAAAGAAAGGAGCGAATTTCCGTGTATATTGCATTCGCGTCGGCGTTTTATGGTCACATGTTCACTTTGCACGGGTCAGACAGATACCCCAGACTATGTTGGATGAGAATGATTGCTGGCTCATGGAGAGCCAAGAAAAAAATATTGACAAAGAAGAAAGGGAAAAAAGACTAATCTGGCCGCGAGAGCAGACCCATATCATAATACATTCAATCATTATAATGTACAGGATGCTGCTATGCTGCCGCCACCCCGAATTACCTGAGGGATCACTGTGCTACAGGGCCCTCACCCGCTTCATACGAATTATAGATAACTGACTTTGACGCCCATCCCGGCTGTCTGCTTAACCTTCCCCCAACCCGATCCCAGCACACGTCGTATCCGCTCTCGCAGGTCCTTTCGACTGAACACTACTAATATACTGACGATGAAGGCAATCAGCCTCATGAGCATCATCGGATTGGTCCTAAGCGAGTTCGCCAGCTGTTGGATTATGTTCTGGAGATTTGCTAGGATCATAGCAGCTCTCATTCCCAGACCCGGCCTCGTTACGGCCTTCTTCGCTTTGGAAGTAGATGCAGACGACTGCGCCGGTCTTGCCAAGGCGGATCCGGTTCTAGGGGTTCGCGCCTTGCTGGGGGAAGGTGAATTTGGATGCGGTTGCGGTGATTGCTCGATGCCATAATCCACCTCACTCGCTTCTCGCTTCGCATGCTCCTCTTCGTGCTGGCGACGCTCTTTGGCTTCGTTCTCGGCTCTCAGTCTCCGGGCCTGCTCGATGTCCTTCTTCAGATCGTCCTCCTGTCTCTGCTGCTCCTCGCGTTCTCTTTGTTGGGCGGCATGTTGCTCTTCCTCGAGACTCTGGAGCGCCTGTAAAAACGCCTCTCGTCTCTCTTCGTCGAGTACTGAGCTGACACTGATGAACTCCCTTGCGTAGTCCCATTCGTTATTCCGTAGGAGGACGTGGAGGGTATAGAGTTCAAGAATCTTGACCCTTGCGTTGAGATCCCTGGGCGTATCGGCGCCATTAGCAGCTCCCCGTGACATTGACCTGCCACTCCGCGACGCGGGTCGGTGAGAGCGCGCTGCCTCCAGTTGTCTCGTAATATCTAAGTTTGGAGTATTCGACGCAGCCAGGTAATTCTCTAATCGCTTCTGGTTCACGATTTGAGTGCGAGCATGCGCAAGTAGGAGAGTTGCCCTTTAATAAGAAAAGTTAGCGGATAGGTAGGACATTCAATGTGGTTGTTGGTTCATTGGTAGGCGCTAGCCACACAGACGTTACTGTGTCGCTCGCAAAAGCAACCAGTAGAGCACAATGAGATCGCATGAGATATGCGAGTGGAACAAAACTCACAGATTTATTACAACGTCGGAATCGACGTCCCCCTCAATACCGTGGTAGCCGAACTGCACAACCTCCTCCCACACGTCGCCGTTCCGAACCTTCTGGCAAAGCGTCCGCCACTCCTGTGTCCCAAACGCATCTTTACCCTCGTCGGAGTCGAGCTCGAGAATCGCGTTGAGGATGGTCAGGTACAAGCTCCACACCTTGATCCTCGTGCCACGCGAGGACTTTACAACGGGTGCAGGTTCCGTCTGGCCGTTGGCATCGCTCCCTTCGGTCGATGGGGTAATCAGGGGTAGGAGTGTCGATAGCGCTTCGGGCAGTCGACGCGTGAGGAACAGCTGCGAGGCCTGCCTATAGGTCTTGGAGATCTGCGATGGTACAACGCGTGGACTGCTTGTTGAAGATACGAGGGACGATATCGAACTCGAGAGCATGTGAGATCCAAAGGCCTCGGAAGCCGTGGGGCTCAGCGTGGCTGAGAATGAGTCGTTGAACGCCATGGGTTGCTCGGGATGCGGTGTTCGGGGCCGCTTTGTGGTGGGAATGCACAATATGGAGTAGGTACTGTTGTGCCTCGTCTACGCTGGCATGGACGACGCTCCCTCGAGACGCCACATGAATTGCGACGAACGGATGGAAAAGTCGGGAGGTTGGAGGTCAAGCGAAGTCGAGCATCAAAGGTCGGGCATGGATACTTCAATTGCACATGCACGAAGGAGCAACAGAGTCATTGGCGATGACAATGTTGCTGTGGCATGTGGAACTGGCTTGCTGGTGACCGCAAGTCCGCAAGTTGGACAAGTTGAAATGAAAGCGGGAGACGTTTGTCAACAAAAACAGCCTGCACCTGCGCCTGCACCTGCGCCTGCACCTGTACCTGCACCTGCCTGCCCCAATTCGCGCCGGCCGTTACTAGCGTAGTAGCGTACCTAGGCTCGGCTTAGACAGGCATTCGCCCACCGATGTGGAAGTCGGGCCTCGGTTCAGCATGCAGCGTTGGCTTGGCGCATGCTCTACCAACGCTCGCCCCACTGCTGCTGCTACCTCGCGCAGCACGCGTAGGTTACGCCTACATACACCACACTACCCCTTCATCCCTCAGTCCTGATCTACGATAATATTCCCAGCAAGGCACTGGTGCAGTTGAACTACCTAATCATATTCATGATATGAGGTTGGGGAAAAGACAATAGTACCATAAGAACCAAAGTCGTGATATCATAAACCTTGATTTCGACATGCGTCGTGTTTGCGTTCGATAATTTAAGCCAGCCCACCCTCGCCTACCTAGGAGATTAACACCTGCGAATGCAACTTGATCTTCTACCATCTAGGTACCTCACTTACACCAGCCCTTGCAAGCCAAAGAGAAAGGCAACGTTCAACCTTTAACTTTTAAGGACTTTCCGGTACCCTTCGAGACTACTTTCATCCCTCCCCAACTACAGCAGGAGCAGAGCTGACCGGCTTGTACCAAGCCCCCGCGAGCAAAGAACTCTGACATATCTGACGATTCATGAATGCATCCAATCGAGCAAGTCATCTTTAACGACAAGCCATATGCACCATTATCGGCTTTTTCTCTACTAACAAGAACGTTCTTAGTTGCTCCCATACCAGCGTTTTTCCTTTTACAGCTGTGAAGTCGAAGGTCCAGAGAAGCTTTGCCAATATAAGACGCATCTCTGCTTTGGCAAGATGCACACCCATACAGGATCGAGGACCAACACTGAAGGGCTAGAATCCTTGCCGTTTATCACGGAAGAACGCAGACTTGGGATCTGCAATTTGATCAGGCAGCCATCGCTCGGGTAGAAAGGAAGTCGAGGCATGAAATGCTTTTGGGTCGCGATTCATAGTGTATGCCTGAATGGAGACTGGAGTCTAGAATACTAAGCGTCAATGATCGTACAATGTGTGAGAAGGGGTTTCGGGTACATACCCCGCCTGGCAACCATATATCACAAACCGTGTGGCCACCCTTTGGGACCCTTCTGGGAAGCATCCAAGGAATAGGTGGACATAACCTCAGTCCCTCGTTGATGACTGCATTCAAATATGGTAGTTTCTCCAGAGCATCGAGCGAGATGTTTTCTATCTCTGGGAAATTGCTTCTGACTTCCTTCACAAGAGCTTCCAACTTGTCCGGATAGGATACCAGGTAGTTCAAAATTCCACCAAGAACGGTGGCTGTAGTTTCACTGCCAGCTGTCGTAAGAATCACTATTGCGCGTAGTTAGTATTGCTCGAGGACAAATTTGTACTGTTCAAGAGTCATTGCTTCACCTCGAGTAGGTGACCGCTGATACCCAACGTAGGCTGAGACGATGAGGGCACGAATGAGGACTGGACGAAGAGCCATTCACTCACTGAATGTATGATACATTTCCCCCACCGAGAAGGCATCTTTGTCCTGTCTCTTAATAACGTGATCCATGATGTCGGGGCGCTCTAGTTCGAAATTGAGTCGACGGTCCACTTTGTCTGCGATCTGCTGGAAATGTCTTTGTTGCACCTTTTTCAGAGATGGTGGAATGCACCTGAGAAGTATGGATTGGAGTAGAGGGTAAAATCGAGTGGCTACAATGAACGAGGCGGCTTTTACACTGTTGAACAGGAGCGCTATCCAGGGATGGTATCGGGAATCGTGAAGACAATTGAACGATTCCCCGAATCCCAAGTCGCCGAAAATATCGAATGTGATAAAGTTGAACCAAGGTGCTATGTCAAGCTCAACACCCTTTCCAGAGGCCTTGTCGCCCCTTGCGAGGTCGGTCAGTCGCTCGACGAGCAGATTGGCATACTGCTGGAGAATATGTTCCTGGGACTTCAAAGCGCGGACGGTAAAGCCAGGCGCGAGGGCTTTTCGCATGCGAACGTGCTTTTCGGGGCTTATTGCGGTGATCAAGTTGTCGGGCTCGCCGGGCTGCGTCGCCCACCACACGGGGTCTTTCAGGAAGCTGTCGGAACGCGATTGAAAGATATCAGCCCAGGCATCTTCGTGCGCAAAGGTAACCTCATCTGGTGCAATCCGTAGGATTGAGCCATATTTGCCATGCAGTGCCTGTATGTCGTGGACGATGGTTCCTTTCAGAAGCGAGTATACGAAAGGCAGTCTGGAAGCTGACCAGCTGGCTGGTCCGGGTATCCTCGAGAGCGGATGGAGGTAGATATTGTAGATCATCTGGAGCACAACATACTATTCATATCAGTACACGAAAATGAGATGCAGCAAAATCAGACATACTGAAGCAAAAAGCAGAGCACCAATTGAGGCGACGACGCCTAGAGCTGTGGTTTGCTGTTCCAGGATCATATCGGCTCCAGTGACTCAGATAGGGCAGGGGTGTTCGGCGTGGTCAAATCGCGACAATCAAAGCGATGTGTTCTATACAGAATGGTGAAAATTAACCGGTCCATGTGGGAAATGCGAGGGATAGGGAGGAAAGAGAAATGATGGAATGTCAGAGCAGCCCTCGTTACATGTCACTTAGCGTTGGTGGCTACATCAATGAAGAACCATGCCTGCAAAACCTCCACGACGTTCGATGTGGCCACAGTACTAACACCTACAAACTCAACCGTTAGCTGCAGGTGTGTTCAGTATGAATGACCGGATACGACGAGGAAAAAAGTGCTCAGTAGGTAGTATTGCGTACCTAGGTAGGCCACAATATGACACTACCAGCACCGAACAAAGCCGCAAAGGGATACCCTAAATGCTCCGTTGTTTGATGTCTGACTATCCCCAGTCTCTTCACGTTCTCTCTAATTAGTTTCCATTCAATTTGCTGCAAGCCCTTCTCCTATTATGTCCGCTTGTCTAAACTGACAACTATCTCCGTCATTGATGACTTGCTCTGTAAGACTCCGCCATGGGCTCTCAATGGTCCCAATTCTTCCCGCCCAACCCTCATTTCACTGATGTTCCGTCTTGTGAGGGTAAAGTTTTCATTGTTACAGGCGGCAGTTCCGGAATAGGTCTCGAGCTATGCAAAAGGCTTTATCAAGAAAAAGGGCGCGTCTATATCGCTGGACGCTCTGAAAAATCAGGCCGCGACGCCATTCAAGAGATACAGAGAGCTGTTCCTGGCGGCCAGGGAAGTCTCGAGTTCCTTCATCTTCGTCTCGATGATCTAGAAAGCATCACGGCGTCAGCGGCCGTCTTCAGGTCCAAAGAGTCCAAGCTTCACGTTCTGTGGAACAATGCTGGTGTCTCCAGACCCCCTGTTGGTAGTATCTCAAAGCAGGGTATCGAACTTCAGCTAGCTGTCAATTGCCTTGGGCCCTTCTTATTCACCCAGCTCCTTCTCCCTGTTCTTCAATCGACAGCTTCGGATGAGCCCGGATCAGTCCGAGTCGTCTGGACTAGCAGCCAGTCTGTCGAGCTATCGGCCCCAACGGGTGGCTTTGACCTGTCAGATGTCATCTCACCACCCCCAGACGCGACCAAATGCTATGTCAATTCCAAAACCGGAAATATTTTTCTATCAACGGAGCTTGCTCGAAGATACGGGAAGTCAAGCGGAATCATCAGCGTCGCGAGCAACCCGGGCAACGCTCTGACAAATCTTTTCCGCCATACGCCTTACGTGAATTATCTCGTCCGCCCACTACTCTATAAGCCAGAGACAGCCGCCATCACCCAACTTTACGCAGGGCTCTCCCCGGACATATCCTTGACCGAAAATGGCAGTTATATCGTCCCTTGGGGCCGACTGTCTACCCAGCTACGAAGCGATCTAGTCGAAGCTACCAAGCCGCGCGATGACGGAGGATCCGGAAGGGCGATGGAATTCTGGGAATTCTGCGTAGAAAAAACTGCTACGTACATGTGAAGGCCACTCATTTGACCTACTTTTTTCTTGTTTAACGGTGATAATGTGTCGAAGCTGGAAATTATCTGGGTCCTCTTGTTGCACAGTCCTGATTGGCTTTACTCTTACCCGAAGCTCAGCAAGGGAGCAAAGTAAGGGGTGTCGGTGAGGTGTCAGGTGCTGTTTTCACTGTCGTGCATCCCTTACGGCTTAATACATATGTCCTACTCGTCTGTTCTTTCATTTTTGCACTCATCATGATGCCTATTTCAGGATGATGTACGTGGTTTCCGGTATTGAGATTGCACCCCAGAGGCTTCGTGAGATTTGCTACCATTTATTAACTGTGCATCAATCTTTCATACCCAGGCGCTAACCACTACTATCCCGTCTATCAGTATCTGCTTAGTCTGAGACCTGCGATCAGTAATTCCATGATTGACGTGAGTCTCCTTGAAAACATCTCCACAGGCTCAGTTGAGCTTCGTAAAGGGGCTATTTGATAATTACACAAACACATCCCCGAGTTCATAGTCAAAACTTGCAGCCTTTGTGAGATACAACCATTCCATCCACTTACTAGAACATCACTCTGCGGAAAGGTTGCAGCAACCATATGCGTCTGGCGCCTATCGGTATCAAACAGGTACAGGTCGGAGGTCTGGGAAAGAACTAAAATCTTTTGTTGCTATCAAGCTTCAAGATTGATGCACTTGCGAGAGTCGCAGATTCCCTCAGGTCGTCCCAGTGGAATATCGGGCAAGTCCATCAAGTAGGTATTTTGGCACTTTCTGATTGTGCAATTGGGAAGGCGCAACCGGTTCGAATGGAAAGTGCATCGTTGCGGCAAGCGACTTCCAAATATGAAATATCTGATCTTTACCTAACCTCGTCAACTCGACCTAAAATAATTCCAGACAACCACGACGTGCCTCGGAAGCACATAGAACACTAACACTGCAGCAACGCTCGCTGTCGCAACTTTCACGGTACCTTTTGCAACCCAGTCCATACTCCTCATCACTTACATATACATGGTATTTGATTTTCTGCTTCTCTTCTATCACAACCCTACTTGCCGATGACACACTGCCGCGCAGCATGGAGGTGAACGCTACCACTTTCTGGGCTGCTCTACCCGACATCATGGGTGCTATGGTCGACTCGCGCTGGGTAGCAATTGATGTCGAGATGAGCGGAATTTCTACAGGCGGCCACCTCACGCCCCCAGGAAGCACTCTACAGGAGGCATACCAGTCGGTCAAAGAAGCCGCAGAGACATACCAGATCCTGCAGATCGGCTTCACTTTTTGCAAGTATAACGAGATCACTTGTAGGGACGCTCTCTTCCTCGCTGGGCTATGAGGTTTTGCTAACTTAACACACACCAGCTAAGTATGAGACCAAAACTATCGAGTGCCCTATCACCCCGCTATTTCCCCCTGGACCAGGTCACAAAGCCCTCACACACATGCTTGATCGCAAGTTCACCACATCGGCCTTGTCTTATACCTTCTTAAGCGAACACAAATTGTCAGTTGGCAAGATGCTTGACTCAGGAACGCCGTATTTGAGCAGGGAGGAGGAGATAGATCTGAAAAGACAAATCATATTGATCGCGGGCGATAGCCCCATCGGCATCTCCCGATTGAGCCGTGAAAGCTTGAAATTCTACTCGTTTTACAAGTTCTTCATTCAACGCGAAGTTCAAGTTCAGCAGTTCCGTGAGGTAATTGCCATAACCAATTTCCTTCCTCGCTCTACTATAGAGAAATGACGAGAAGACTAACCCGGTTTTGTAGCATATATGCATAACGCTTCAAAGTCCAAGTGGGCAGTCATTGAACACCTTCGAGAGGACACTCATAGATCATATTCTTCAAGAGAATTTTCCGTTTCTGGTCACCTCACATATGACTATTGATGGCCGCCTTGCTATCGTACGGGCGAATCCGCTTACGGTTTGTTAATGTTTCCATCGCCCAATACTCGGTCAAATGTTGATCGGTCGATATTGATTATATTTTTTGATAGCTTGGTAGAAAACAAGGGCGGGTTTCGGAAGTGGTGAACAGATGTATAGGTACAGCCAAAGCAGCAGATCACAGTAATACTACCTAGCGTGCTAACCCGACCTAGGGTTTCGTCATGTCTTCGATGCCCTTGCGGGAGGAGATTTCGCCTCAAAGATTAAACCGAATATGACCCCAAGAACCCTTCGAAGCCGCCCAATAGACCCGCACAACAGCCATAAAAGTCCGGGCTTTGGCTCTACACTAAACTTGTCTCAAGCCGAGGAGCTTATGAAGGCCAGAGCCCCTATCGTAGTCGGGCATAACATCTTTCACGATCTCGCCTTCATTTACTGCACATTTTTTGGCCGCTTACCCGAAGATCTGGAGGAATATCTATCTACCATACATAAGCTATTTCCTCGGATCATAGACACGAAGTACATGTTTCTGAGATGCCGGGAACGCCAAGGCCAAGTAGCCACGGACAGATCTCTGTCGGAGTTGCATTGCATGTTTGCCGATCGACAGTTTCCGTGCATTCAACCGATCGATAATTCTTTCGAGGGGAGATACCTCCACCATGCTGGTTATGATAGTCAGTTAGCAGCAGTGCGCAACGTCTTTAACATGCTGACTGAACACAGGTGCATTGACAATGATGGTGTTTCTCAAACAAACCGTGTATATCAAAAGTTGCTGCCCCCGACCCCACGACGCCCCTGAGCAGCTTGATGGCTCTCAAGAAACCATCTCCCGGGGAACAGTCTTCCGAGAAACCATTTTGGACAAGCAAAGAGAATGGGAGAAAGCGTCGCAGAGGGGCCTGGCTCGCTACACACCTCTGCAGCCGGGCCAGGACACTTTCCTTTCCGGTCACCTCTTCTCAAGACCGATACCTTCGCCCCAAAGCCCACGTCAGCGCTTGGAACACTACTCCGTGAAAGAATCGGCTATCATACCAGCGTGGGACGACAGTTTCTGGCGCGAGTTTGGCAACAAGACGCGCATTGGCAATGCTGGTATTGTGGAGTTCAAGTAGATACGCAGGGTATTCGTATATACATATTCAAACACGTGAGACTGTCGAACGGGCGCGTGACGTGCCAGAGGGCTTAACATACATAGAGCGATGAGTTTGGAGGAGCGGCCAACACTGCCAACGTATCTACTCCGTTATTCTGCAATATTGGAAGCTTTTAGTATTTTGCCAAACTTAGCAGGAGAGCATTACAGTTGCCACACATATAATTTCAAGCGAAAATCGGAGCTTTCAATCATGAACAGGCACAGATGGGTGTTCTTCAGCCCCGGATGTCCTATTCCCGAGCCTCACTTGCTTGTCTGTACATGTTATAAGATACAGCATAGATACAATGGTGGCCATGAATGCCCCGATGGTTGTATTACAGGATGGGTAGTGGCAGGGGGTCGGAGGTACCCACCATCTGCCACGGCCTCCCCTTTATTTTCTTTTCTACCTCTCCGCCCACATATTTCTGGTGGCAAACCAGTAGTCAAAGTCCAATTTGGTCTTCAATTCATCCTTGGTCAACCAGTTGAAGTCCTTGAGCCCCATAGTGTTGTCTTTCAGATCGACCTGACCGGCCAAGATCCTGACCTTGTGGAAAAAGGCCTTTACGCCGACCCGCTTCAGCGAAGTGTCTTCGTTGAACTCGGGCTGCCTAACATAGTGCGCCACCGGCACCCGGCCCACCATCCATGTGTTCATGTTCACGCCGGCAGACTGTTCCAAGGCCCTCGCAGCGGTCTATACCATCATTAGTTGCCTGAATTCTTATCAGAGAGCACAACTGTGCGTTTTAAACTCACCTCATGCAAGTTCTCATCCGTAGGGACCTCGTCGGTTGGGAACTGCCATACGCCATCGGTCCGCTGGACGATCAGGTATAGAGTGCGATCAAGCGCGCGATCTAACCGGCGAACATCGTTCGTCTTGTCCGCCTCGGTGACGCGGTCCATGGGCCGCTCGACGGGCACCACGTCGTCCGGGGCTGCCTCGACACCGTCCTCGGTCACACGCAGCTCGCCGTCCTTGAGCAGGATCTGGCGCACGCGGGCCTCGTCGCTCAGGGTACTGCCGACGAGGAGCTCGTCGTTCCAGGCGTTGCGGCCCTGGGCGTAGTAGCGGCCCAGCTCCTTGGCGGCGATCTCGCCGCGCTCCTTGAACTTGATGCGCCAGTCGAGGTCGGAGGCGGTGTCCTTCTTGAAGTAGAAGGTGTGGCGGAAGGGCAGCACCAGACGCTCGTTCAGGCGCTTCTGGTAGAAGAAGAAGGCGTTCTCGAAGGGCGTCAGGGCGCGGGTGAGCAGTGGCGCTCGCGTGACGATGGCGCCGCTCCGTATGCTGTACTCCTCCCGGCGCGACGCTGTGACGGGTGGGTGGGGGTGTGATTCGGTCGGTTTGAGATGGTGAGCCTTGGCTATGGTCGCGGCGTCGGCGGTGGCGGAGTAGGGGCGGAATTGGACGTTTCTGCAGCTGGCGCATATGTTCGCCCGTCCTGGACGTCTGGTATGAGCTGGTATCCTCGTCGGCGGGGGTCCTGGCCGGGATCGAGAGGCCGGGATGTGAGACGCACTTCTTGACAAGGCCGTGGCAACGCGGCCTCCTCCGCGCGGCGTCGACATGGTCTGTGATGGGCTGCTGGGTGTCTCTCCGTGCGTCGGGGGGAGGGAACGGCGGCAATGGTTCGTCAATTCAATCACAATGGCTCCGTATCATCTATCTAGATGGGGCGCAAACCGGAACGCAGTCGTCGACTTTTTTCTGGAGCTCCCCCGGTATACTGTGGCTGAGATTGGCGGGGTCAGCCACAATATGATTATCACCTTCTTATCGATAGACTGCTAGCTTACCATTATTGGCTAGCGCGTGCTGGCCTGCTTTCCCGACATACCTATCTAGGCAGATGCCTTCATAAGGCAAGACCCAAGGACTTTACTTACAGCAGGCTTACACGGCGCTAGGGTTTCAGAGTGGGTCCTCGCAAATGACGAGTCGCAGAGTGGGATGGTTCCTGCGTCACGCTACTCTGCACGCTAGTCGTCGTCATCCTGTCTCGGCCATCACGCCTGCTGGCCTGTCAGAAAACGGACCGGGAACTGCTCCAGCCTCAGATTGACTATCGAGTCTCGACCACATGCCTATCTGCTGCAGTCTGCAGAGCATACGCATACGCATACACACCACCACAGCGACCACTGACCACACCACACCAGAAAATCACACTACCGACACTATCTATCTACATGCGTAACAAGTATAGTCCCTAACGCCGCCCATCGGCTCGCCTCATCCTAGCCACGTCTTCATTAACCACCCATCCTTCGGTTATTATCTTTTTTCTCCTTCCCCTCCGCGCAGCTTCTCCAACCTGCCTCACCCTACCTGCTGGCCCTCCGGCGTCCGGGGCCAATATGCCAGAAAGATCACCAGATGTATCTGTTAGTCTGTCATAGGTAGACTTCAACCGTCGTTTATTTCTTCCCCCCTACCTAGTTCCTGCCGAGACACAGGTGTTCGCAACGCGCGATCACCGACAGAATTATCTACCAGATGCGATCTCCAGATTGTGCCGACGGTTTATGTACAGCCTCGGGTCTCGCTGCTCCTTCGATGCTGTCGACGACGATATCATTAACGCCATTCGTTCTCACATTCGTTCTCGTTTCTGTTGTCGTGTCGCGAAAACTGTTCCCTCAGCTAGCCCGCATCCACAACTCGCGCGACGGCGACGACCATTTTCTTCCCTCCGATGCGCCTCTGGCCCTGCAACAAGCCCATGCTGAACATGGTTCCAAATCACTCCGTCGCCGCATGGCAGCTGGTGCCTTTGCGACTACTATTGGATTAGCAGCCGTATTGGCTGAGCTGATTCTGTGCGAGGTATCCGAGCTGGTCAGCCCCCATGCGCGCGCCACCGCGCTGCGCATCACCGTACCGACACTCCTGTTTCTCCTCGTTGTCCTGATCCCATTTCTGGAACTCCAGTCCGTCATTGCGGGGTCAGGGTGGTCTTTCCAGCGAACTGCGCGTGGGCGCTTGCCTCGAATGCCATGGATCCTCCAGTTCAGTCTATTCGGTGCCTGGCTCTTCGTTTTCTGGAGCCTCGGAAACTTGGTCCCTGTCAAGGATGAGATCATGCATATAAGTGCGCATGTGGCAAGTGCCAGATCAGCCGTGTCTTCACATGGCCTCGCCCGCGCCTGTCTCGAGCGCATCGGTGTTATTGGCATCTCCCTCATGGCGCTCTTGTCAGGCTTTGCATCCGTTTCTTCCCCGTGGCATACTTTCGTCAGTAAGGCTTCTCGAAAGCCCGTCACGGACTCTGACGTTGCTCGCAAGCAAGCTGGTTTAGATGCCACCAATGAGATGCTCCTTACCAAACGACATCGCCTGCAGACGTTGCAGCGCAAAATTGCTGATACCTCGGCGAACGACAAATCGGGGTACTTTGGGAAATTCATCGGCAGTATTCGAGGCGGAGGCGATGCGGCCGAGATTCGCAGTTTACGCCTGGAAATTGCCGGCTTAGAGACTATGGAAACCAACCTAGCGACTTCCTTAAATCAATTGCGATCCCGACAGGCCGACTCCGAACGCGCCTCCACCCCGGTAGGGAAGCTACTCCTCATACCGACCTACGCTTTCAGCGCTTACTGTATCTACCGAATCTTGGCCACTACCCTAACGACATTCCGCCGCCTGTACTATCCCACTTCCTCTTTCTCCTCCGCCGACCCGATAAATCGATTTCTCGGGCTCTTGGCCAAGCACTGGGACCCCAAACTCGATCAGATTGCCTGGGCAAGGCAGATATCCTTCCTTTTATCTGGCGTCATTTTAGCTGCCAGCGCAAACAGTGTTCTACAAACCTTCCACCTGTTCGCGAAATGGACCCCTGGACTGCTGTATCAAGCCCAGGCGAACCTGGCGTTACTCATCGGGCAGATTAGCGCTATCTATGTTATCTCGGCCGCATTGCTCCTCCGAAGCAATCTTCCGAAAGAAGTCAGCAGCGCCGTGGGCGATGCGCTCGAAAGCGCACTGGAACCGAGCTTTGTGGACAGGTGGTTCGAGGCCTGGTTCTTGTTAGCGAGCGCAGGTACTGCTGCAGGTATTTGGGTCGGGGGCAAGATCGGCGAATGGGGCGAGGACTGGGATGATATTGGTATGGAAGAGATGGGCCAAAAGCGCTCATGAGACGGTAGGTTGAGGCCATCGGTCAGTTGGCCGGTTGGTTCAGGGCAAGGAGTTCTAGGCGTCCGTACACATATATGGTCATGTTGGAGTACCGGCGGAATGTCATACTTAATTAGGAACTCCAAGGTAGCCTCCCAATGTTACCAATTTTGTGAAAGACGGGTGAGGTTGTGTCTCTTAGTCTCTATGATGACACTTGCCATTACGACCCATGCATGGGTTTGCGAAAGAGCAACTTTGGTCTATCGTCTAGTCTATCGTCTAGCTGTACCCGTCATCTTTTGGTGAAACATGAGTAGGTGTGGAATATGAGATCATCTCCAGTGCCCGTGGCTCATTCATAGTTGCCGTTGTTGCTGCCATTCCATATAACATTCGTACCTGCCTTCCTCTTGGCTGGGGTTGCTTCCAGAATTCCCGCAAGCTCAGCGTACTGAGTGAATGCTATCTCCTTAGGAAGCGTACTGATCGAAGCAGTGAAGACGACCGTTGTCGTTGTCGATGAAGTCGCCTACACGGAAACGACATGATTAGCTGATGTGATCTTGGACATAGGATTGGGTGTCTGCGTTTTATGTCTAAGTGTTTAGGGTGGCGGGGGTTGAGGATGAGAAGGAAGAAAGGGAGAAAGAATGGATTGAAGCGGGACGACGTACTCAGATCGATGACCGTCTCCTCGGCGTACTTCCCGTTGTCGCAGTACGCGTACAGGATGGGGCGGGCGCCGTGGATCAGCATGCGGTCGCACGACTGCGCAAAGCCGCCGTTCTTGCGGGCCGCCAACTTGCCGAAGTCGTTGGCGATGCAGCTATTGTGAGGTTGGGTTTTGTCAGTTCAATGTTTCTGGTACCAAGTAGATACTCACAACATGGCTTGCCTAGCCGTAGCTAAGAGGGGAGCTGGCAGAGGTTGAGGCAGGAGGGTATGTAGGAAAAGAACATAACGTACAGGTTGAGGTTGAGCGACGTGTAGGGCTGAGAGCCGTCGTAGGCACGGCAGTACGCGCCGAGCCAGGCGTCATGGCTGAGCTCGCTCAAGCCGTAGCTGGTGCACGAGTCTGCGAACGAGTTGATGGTGCCGTTGACGGGTTCGTGGTCAGAGGCGGTTGCGTTGATGGTGCTGGTGGGAGACGAGGGCGCGCCGGCGATCGTGGCGATGCCGCTGCTAATCACTGCCATGATGGCGAGGGAATGCATGTTGATGGAGCGTTGTATGCAAATTAATCTTTGGGGAAGAAGGTTGGTTGCGGCACCTGTGGTCGGAAATGCTGGTAGAAACTTGGGGTTCTACTGTTGTTGAGTTTGGAAGGGGGGAGTGGTGGTGGATGGAAACGGGAAGGGAAAGATCATGTGTGTGGAATTTCGAGTTGTTGAGTGTTTGCGTAGCTGGCTGGTTGTGTGTGCATTTGTCCGGCATGTATCATCACTGAACGTTGTTGTCAATGAGAAGCCTGTTGCCATTGAGGAGGTCATCCGCCTTCAATAACTTGTTGGGAATGCACGTATGTGTAAGTAGAGTTTTATGAAAGGTTATTCACGAAAATCTGGTATAATTAACTGTTCCATGCTTCAAGAATGATCTATCCAGAGTCCTTGGGACTGTCATTAGCTGGCGGTTTAACTCTTAGTACCTAACCATAAGGAAAGTCAAATCACACATCACTGATTAGAGGCTACAGTAGATTGATCCTTTAGCGAACTAGCGAGCTAGCTATCTAAGTATCTATCTCGGATGGTCAATCACCCAGTGGTTAATACTGTGGCACGTACTCTGCTCCTCTGAAGCTGACCAAGGAGAAAAGGAAAGGGGGGGGGGGGGGGGGGGGAGCAAACAAGACAAGTACACCAACCAGAATCTAGTCCATTTCCCTCCAACAACAGCTCCGATCACAGAATGTGTAGACTCATTCAGTTCTTGAAACTGCTCGAATGTTGGCATTCTCAAAAGCCTTAATATCTCCGAGAATTGCGAGGATCCATTGTCAAGTCTATGTGCTCAATTTGTATGGGCCGGCCTCCGCTGGCATCTTGATGACCAATATCCATCATAGATTCGTCCTCGTCAACTGATTCTTCGAAAACCAGTTCTTGGGCGCCATATCGTCGAAGTAGTTCCATGATGCTCTGTCGGAGTCCGCTTGCGTCCTCGCCTGCTACGAGCCAGGACGGTTGGGCGGTGGAACAGACCTGGAGAGCTGTTTGCTGGCCAATATCCTGCAGAATTTCTGCCATATTGACGTCGGTAACCCTGAAGCTAACAGGGATCACGCCATCTCGCGCACCAGTTCTGTCGATGATTGCGCCCTCCTCAAGGAGCAACTTGGTCCATTCGTAGTCCAACTCGTAGATAGCGTGCTGCAGGGGTGTGATAACGAACCTAACGGGGCTCACATCCTGCTGCATGGTCTCTTCGCAGACATGCGGCTCCGGATCGGGGTTGGCACCAGCACTCAAAAGGAACTCGAGAGCCTCCAGAACTTTGTCGTCGCTCACATCGATGGCTAACATTGCAGTGTAGAGAGCTTCGGGCTCGTGATAAAATGAAGCCCCCCCATGGCGAACAAACGCACGAAGAAATGGAAGAAGGGTCATTTGTTTCTCGCGGAGGCAGTACCCTAGGACCGTTTCAGTATTTTGACCTGGCAGAGTGAAAGTCTGCGTCCAGACGTCTCTCTTCTGGTTCTTAGTGAGATCTCTGAACCAACTGCTAGCCAGGAATTTGGTTGCAAGCTCTGGCCATTCTAAAATAGCTAGATTAACCAGAAGGCCGCTCAGCGTATGATCAGGGAAGGCCGAGAATAGACCGCAGAGCTTCTGCCATATGGGAAACTTGTTCTTCATGATCAGTGCGATTCCACGTATATCCCTTAGATGCCGGAAATGTGCTGATGTTGGTGACAGCGATTTTGCGACTATGTCTGTACATAAGAATATGATGTTAGTGACATAGGCCCTATTATATTGATTGATCGTGCTGCGATGACAAATCCTTACCCCTGATATCTTCATCACGCATGATGTCGGCCCGACGATGTTTCAAGGCAGACTCTGTCATCTTCAAGCACCACTCTTCGTATTGGCTCAAGCCATGCTGTCTACCACGGTTGACATGAGGGTTGACATGAGTGTTAATGACCCCAAAATGGCCGAGGCCCGCAAATTTGACTCTCAAGTCAATTCTGCTAACGAGTTGATCATCCAAGGCGAAGAATTTCGCGTTCCCGTTTGCTATTTCAGAGGAGTAAAGATACTCCTTTACTGTGTAATGAGCGAGACTGCATCTGTGGCCTGGTTGGTCTGCATCCGCATTGGGAAAGATTCTGTCTGGCACTCTTCTCAGCCGCGATAGCTGGATCAGTGATCCACAAATTTCCTTGAGGGTGCTCGCGGTGAACTTGTTAATTTCATTGAAAGGAACACTCCAGAGGGAAGCTTTTACCAATACTTCAGCTGTGGGAATGCCTGCTGTGTCGCTGCATATTAATGCCAAGGCTGTTCTGGCGAACTCTCTCTCACTAGGGGGGATCTCTGTGAGGATGCGCTCGTATGTCGAAAAAATATCTTCCGGTAGCCTCTGAATTGCTTCTCGTACATTTTCAGACCCTCTCGTTCGTTTCAGCACATCCAGTTGACAAACAGCCCAGCGAAACCTAGCGTGTTAAAGTTTAGTATGCCTGGATCATCAGTCAGAATGTCTCAAAAACTTACATTCCCTTTGCTTTCCTGGTTAAAGCTGATTTGACCTCGTCTCTCAAACTGTCGTCATAGTATCTGAGAAAGAACGGAACTTCGGTCAATTGCCGGTGGATGTAGCGTTCGATGTCTTCCTTGACGTGGGGGTTTGCCATATCGATGAAAGTGACAGAGCTTTCAAGTTTATTGACAGGCTCTATGATATCGCTCTCTTCGCGACTGGTACAGAGTAAAAACACTCTCCCGAACCGTTGCTCGGAACCAATCTGACATAGGACTTTGATGAGATTGTCTCTCGGACTGCTTTCGTCGATCGCGTCAACGACAATGTGTACGCCACCGGCAAATGTACGTGAAACTTCTGCTAGACAGTCAAGAAGACCTTCAACAGAGAGCCCTTCATCACGATCGTGCGCTTGCACCATTCGTTCACTAACCTTCTTCTTCTGTGTGCATAATTGACGCAGGACAAACGTGAGGAAAGAGACGGTCTCATCTTGCTTATGACTGTACAGGCAATAATAGAAGCCGTATCCTTCCGAATTGCAAGCCGCTGCGGTCATCTCGATGATATGTGCTGCCAGTACTGTCTTGCCTGTTCCGGGGATACCATGGATCCACAGGAAGCGAGGATTTCGTGATTCAAGCCAGCCTCTGAAATTGTCATCACGTGAGATCCAATCACATGTTCCAGGTTCTTGAAGCTCCTTACGACGATCATGCAAGTCTCGCATGTCTCGGTTCGGCGGGAAACAGTGTTCTATGATTCTGCGTCTCTCTTCGTCTGAGAAAGATGATTAGTACGAGTTGACATCACTGTCCAGTTTATGCTCACAGTTCATCGCAGCGTTGAGTTTCTTATACTGTTCGTCAAGACCGGCCATAGCTTGTGTCAATCCGCATGCATCGAGACGCCTAAGATTCAAGTAGTGAGCCTATATTCCATATAATTGTCAATATCACAAAACGTACGCAACATGCATTGTCGCAGTGCAAAATGATACAAAGATGGCACTCCTCTGGCGCTCGAGCTCTTCGCGGACGCTCTTGATATTCGATTCCTGAGTTGGCCATAAGGATGTGTTGGTAAAGAGCTGTTGGAACCTGTCGACGGTTCTGGCAATATCGATCTCAAAGTCTTGACTGACAGGATCGCAGCCGACAAGTCTCATCAATTCCGAGACCGCCTCGTTTGCTACTCTGAATGAATCCAAGTTCAAGTGAGACGCAAACTGGCCATTCTGCTCGATCAAGCCACGTACACTGTGGAGAAGGCCCAAGTAAGTAGAGATATCAACCTGGACTAACTGTACGATTGAGGGGGCGTTGGGTACAGAAGCCAGGAGAAGGATGATAGAGTTAGCGGTGCTGGTCAGGTCGATACCCGCAGCAACCGCTGTCACAATGGGTTGCTCCATCTTGGAACAAACAATAGCTGTACGTCTGCCTGTGGAACCTAGGTAGTGAAAGTGTAGTTGAGGTAAGTAATGTGAGTTGGTAGAAGGTGGGTGATATGAGAAAGAATGATCTAGGTTGATGAGGAAGGAAAAGGAAAGAGAGGAGGGAGCCCTGCGGATGAGGTGCAATAAATACTGTTCAGAGAGCCTACAAGTCGGTTGCCCAGGACTGATCCCAACATTTTTGGTTGCCGAGCACATCACACGTTGCTAGGGTACGGTTGCCCCTCTGGTGGTTTCTTACAACCCCAGGGCAAGTCAGCCCACGACAGCGCTAATTCGATGCCTGGCAGACATCAGTTACAGTTGATTGATATTCTTGTCGCCCACAGGTAGACATGTTCAACTGACACCTCTTCGTTGTGAGGTTCTTTGAAGTCACAAAGCGTCAAAGGGCTCAAATTGCCAATGAAAGTGGACACGCATGCCTTACATAGTTAACCATGATATAGATGTTAGAAGGCATCGCAAGTCTGTGTTGCATATTGCGCCTAGGCTATATCGGCATTTCCAGGATCGAAATGATGGAGTCCCAGGTCATATAGATCCGTTACGTCTTATCAAAGACCACTCGACAACGTGTTTGAAGGCGAGGTTCTCGTAGCATCTATGCATAGCACATACTCCTAGAGTAGGGAGAAGTGTACCTCGAGATCGCTCGATTGAAACGACCGACTAATAACAAATCGCACCGATGAGCGTGATGAGCGAATGTACTTGCT
This sequence comes from Astrocystis sublimbata, assembly GCA_022453515.1. Lineage (NCBI taxonomy): Eukaryota > Fungi > Ascomycota > Sordariomycetes > Xylariales > Xylariaceae > Astrocystis > Astrocystis sublimbata. The sequence goes on along the minus strand of JAJNNY010000032.1, from coordinate 187,385 downwards.
TCCTCTCGACAGCGACAAGTTGGAGGATTATGGGACACGTCCAGTTGTGCAACTAGCAGAAAGTAGCAAGGCATGACTTTAGAATCCTCTATATCGATGCCATTGGCGAGCGAAATGCATGTACAATCAAAGAACATACAATGGTGCCAGTGGTTATATGACGCGTGACTCACTTGCACAAAAGCTATAGGAACTAAAGCTTTCTCGGGACAGCCTGCTTATAGTGCACTATTGCAACTATCCACGTATTTTTTTCATAAATTTGCTGTCTTTTGGCCCTAAGTAAATCAAGTTGGGAGCGTCAGTAAGAACATACCTCCTAGGTAAAGATAGGATGTTCACTGACAACACTAGCCTCAAACGTTCAACTGCCTATTCCGTCACCACCGGGCGCTTTCAGCCAATCAGCCATCTCCCTCGGTCGAGACGGTCGCTTGTGTTCAAATAATCATCACAATGCAGCTGTGAGACGAGACAATCTTACATGACACGAGTGTATCATGGTGCTAACGCAGATCTCGATTCTCACGTTGTAGGTATTTTATATTAACCTTGTCATCGGCGCCGTCTTCGCCCCAGCCTATCTCCTCCTGTTCCCTCGCCTCAGTTTGCAGCCGGGAAAGACGCTGATGCAGAAGTACGGCATGATCGACTACCTTAGGTCAACACGGCCGTGTCCCTCGGTGGCTCCGCCATCCTCATCGTCGCCGTCTCCTTCGGGTAAGGCCTGAGTTAGATTGAAGTTGACGCTCCTCCTCTTTCGACGTCCTTCTCACACCGTTCAGCATAACTGCGGGCGGTGGCATAGCATGCATCTAGTAGATGGGGCGATGCGTCTTCGGCATCCTGGACGCTGAACGATGCGGCGTGCTTGCAGATGGCGTCATCATAAGAGGACTCGCTGTAGACACTAAAGGGGGAACAGGTATCGCCATAGAGTTCCAGTCCAGACCTCCCATACCTGCTGCCGAATAGTTGATGCTGTTAGTGAAGTCGGTGAGATGCGTGGCCTCACGTCGCGGCTGCAACCCTGACCCAAGCGGACGCATCGGCTGCATTTGGGTTCGCAATGAACTTTCCGCTCTCTGACCAGGTGGAACAAAGGTCAGAAGTTGGGAACCATCACTTGGCAGCCCTCGGCTAGTCAGGCAAAGGGGCAATATTGACTGATCTGCAAATAACACATGCCTGACGGCATGGGCACCCACCATTCTTGTGCCATGGCAGGGGGGGGGGGGGGGTCACGGTCCGCAGCTGGCGGCCCATGCCTCATCGTTTCGTGGCATCTTAATAAGCGTTCCTTTATTTTTGGTTCATATTTATATAGTAGTCTAAATCCATGGCACTTCCACCTCTGAGGGCGGTTGGTGCAACAGATCTTGTTCTTCGAGAGCCCATTGTATTCCATGGCAACTTGTCTCGCAAATGATGGTGTTCCGCACTCTTCTCCTTGCATCGATAAGATACTTGTGATTGTACACATCACACAACATAAGGAAGTCATATTTTTTGAGAATGACTTGATGACGAGTTCATATGCTCGACATTTCCAAAAGTTGATACAAAGACGAGCTAGCTATAGTAATCTTCTCAAAATGAGACAAAGCATTCAGACACTCTCAGGTCCTTCATGCAGGTAATCATAATATATATTAGGTCTTAGCCATACCTTGCACCCATATTATTCATGGCACTTCACATAACATGACCTAGCAGAATAAATCTTCTATCGTGCATTTTGAATCTAATTGGATATCCCTGACACGATTGTGACATTGATAGCATGTATGTATGTGGAAGAGTGTGCGCTGTGGCGAGCTGACTTCCGATCTTTCCCTCGCACCAGAGACTTTCCCATGGGATACTCTTAACACCTCCGAATACCGGCAATGCATTTCAGAGTCCAATACCTACATGTAGGTTATATGTATCTAACTAGGTAGTGTTCTCTGCAGGAAATGCTTAGCTTAACATACTTGTGATTGGTCTTGTAAGGCAGGTGGTACCCGTATAATTATTACGGGGTACCTGCCTACCATTCCCAAGTCTCCCTGCGATACCTGAACAGTTTAACTACCTGATCCATCCCCAAGAAAAACTCTTCATTGACTAAGTAGTAGGTACTTGGGTAGCAGCTGTCATGCCAATGCTGTGAAGTGGCATGGCCCCAAATAGCCCGAGGAGCCCCAGCCGCAACCCAGCCGCAACAACATCTTAGTGACAGTGGTGCCTTCCATCTCCCGCATCTCCCGCATCTGCTGCTACTTTCCAACTTACCTCTCTTGCACACGCGTCTGCAAGCACCTGGACAGTCCGATTTCTGTCCTGGCGGTGCAACTCTTCACGCTTCCCTTTACTTCTCTTTACCTTCCAGCCACCTGGTCAGACATTCAGACTGCCTTACTGCGCCAGGTGCTGTACACACTTCCTTGCCTGCCTGCCTACCATTGCACGACAAGTTGAAGCGTGCATTAAGGCACCGGTATCTGCTCGTCATCAGTTTTTCTCATATCACCCACACATTGGTAAGTAGGTACCTGAGGTATGTGCTTCCTTGCTTCCTTCAATAGCAAAGTTCCGAACTTTCAATGATGACCATTCTACACAGGCTGTTGAGGAAGTCACAAGGTTGGCCGAGGTACTGGTTCTATCTCACCTCGCCCATCAACAGTGAGTACGCTGTCTGACTCCAGGAAGAGGTTGTCATGCCACCTAAATGCATTTAACATTTTTTTGATTTAATCATCATCGGTGCTGCATCCCGTTTCCTCCTTCTAATGTGGAAGAAGAGTGGTTGACACCAGAGATAAGTGAGTCCCCCGCCCGTACCCTCAACCAGTAGACCAATAATCGGGTCAGCTATCTCTCATTTGCTCGAATTCTGTCACCTGGTCAAATGGAGAATGAGGCAGCATATATGTAGTTAGGACTTTGCTTATCAAGACACAACACACTGACACATCTGAAAGACCATGTCTTCCAACGAATTCCAGAAAATGCTGGAGAGTATGAACAGGCAGTCGCTTGTCAGAGGGACTGAGACCCAAGAATCGGGTCCCTTACTGCCGCACCAACGAACCAACCCCATCAAGACGGATGTCCTTAGTCAGGAGTACACAGCGCAAACTCCGAAGAGCACTCAGAATGCACTGGCCAAAGATGCCATGATACGCACTGACGTTTCACCGCCGTCCACCCATGTATCTATGAGCAGCGATGTGCTGCGTAGGAAGGAACCTCTGCCCAAACAAAACCGTGGACTGGCAGCGAGCCGTTGGAACCAGCCAACTCATCAAGCTCCACCCGTCGGCGGAATCGGCGGGCCTTCGGCTACTCCCCCGTACAGCATCCCGAAGAGATTGCAAGGAAAAGGCGAAACAGGTGCCTCAACGCCTCCTACCAAGAAACCTAGCAACTGGGCATTGGCGGAGACACCCGTCCCCTTAGCCAAGAATGAAATCAACGCCCATGGGTCTCAATTGAACTCATCCGGAAACATGAGAGACAGTGGCTGGGGCGAGGTCGATACAACACCCAAAAGTGAGTGGAACAAGGGAACAGAGGCGAGAAACTACACCTGGGGTTCGACCGGGCAGGCATTACTCGAAGCTACTCCTGCTTCATTCTCCGGTAATGCTGAAGGTTTCCAGCAGCCTCGGGGCTCTCGCCAATCGACAGAGCAAGCGGTGGGAAAGCTAGAAGCAACCCAGATCTCGCACGATCCACGACTTGACTGGCCCTCTGAACTGAAGATTCAGGATCAGGTCAAAGAAGACATGGCGAAGCAGGAGATGCTAGACCAAGACGTGTCGTCATTGGATCAAGAGGCACCCTCCGACGAAGAGGATTGTGCCATTCCTCAAGATATGTCTGACTACATCAGCACATGGATCCCGACTGCTCATCGAGTAACTGCGAAATTTCTCGATGAAAATATAGCCCACCATGAGCAATCCGATGTGGACACGGCCAAAGGCGTTCTTCTATCGCCGATTCAACACCCAAGAACAACACCTCGTGAGTTTCAGTCATCGTGCAACCGGATAATACTTGATGAACTCACTAACTGTATCCATCAGAGGAATTGATGTCACGTAACCAAGCTGAGATGACCGCAGCAATTTTCATGAATCAATTTGCAGCCGAGAAAGCGCGCAAGCGGAAAGCACAACGAAAACTGTATGAGCAATCGGAACTTGCTGCTGCAGCTGCGGAGTTTGAACCCGCAGTGCCAATGGAGTCTAATCCCTTCGAGGTACTAACACCTTGCTTCCTTCGACCTGCCACAGAATCAGACATGATGTCTATTGCAGCTATCTATAATAGCGAGATAGCAGATGGCTACAAAGTGATGGATACCACGCCAATCACGCCAGGCGATTTTGAGCTTGTTTACAATCGGTGTATGGACGATACGATGCCATTCGTCGTGGCTGTTGAAGGTCAAAGCGGTGCCATTAATGCTGCGACTCAAAATATCATCGGATTTTCCCTGGTGACAGCAGTGAGTTGGGGCATTTCAGGGTCTTTCGATACATTGGCCAGACGTGGCGGTAAGCTATTAGTCATTGTCAAGCCCGAGTACCGTCGCAAGAAGGTCGGAACAGCATTGATGGACATCATCATGACGAACTGTACGGGATGGTATCTTCCGAAGGGCGGCTACGACTTCGTCAACTGGACTCCGCATAGTTGGATGTCGAAGGACTTTGGAAGCAACATTCGCAAATGGTGGTATCTGGACATGGAAGTCAATATCCTTTCGATCGACAACGAAGAGAAAACACGCAAGGGTGAAGAATTCCTATGGATATGGAACTTTCTCGAGTCCAGATTCGACTTGTTGCTTAAGCACTATGACGAAAGATGTCTGTATGAACTGCGCGAAGGGAACTGGCTTGACAAACTTACCTTCCGTTGTGTCTGTCGCTTTCCCAGGGACTAATGGTACATCGCGATACCTAAGAAGTCTTTGCACGTTGAGCGAGTGCCAATGATAACGCCATACCAAGGCAGATACTCTGGCATGTAATGGAGGAAAGAAGCGAGGAAGAACATGTACGGAAAAGATCCTCGCATGTGCCTTGGCTGGTTCTCGCCTGGATGTAGATACTGTGCTATGAGGACTTATATAGACCTTCATTCGTAGCTTTCAACACCACAATATCACGAAGCTTAACAATCGCGAGACTGACTGGCGTCCAATCTGCCCTTCTGGACTTGGCCCAAAATAAGATTATAGAGGGTACCTAATTTGAGCTCTGACAGCTCACTTTGCGACTTGAAATCCGCCCACATCCACTCCATCGTTCGCACAATCGATAATACACCACCTACCTAGGTACACAGACATCTAACATTTATCGCAATCGACTGAAGAGTTACCATCTGGACTATCCCTCGTCCGAAATATTCACGCTGGAAATCAGTGAGCAGAACCCCGCGAAATGGAACCTTCCGACAAGCTAACAACAGAGGTCTGTCGCCGCGATCCAGTCTAAGTTATACTTACGAACGAGCAATGACGAGTCCCTTTGGTGGATCAATTGAGACATGACATTGAAGGATTTCATACTTGGTTTCGACACCCTAGATCAAGATGATCAACACTACACAGAGGACCAGATATGTACAAGCTGCTCTACACCAAAGGATACCCTTCGGGTTCGATGCACCTATATATATATATATATATATCGACGGGAGGCATGGGCCTTTTTCGATGATCTACGGTTTCATCCGGCTCGCGTCCAGCAGCTGTGCTTTACGGGTACGGACTGGAGTGGTCCACAGCGGCTTGACTGCTCGGGCCGACAACCGATTGAGTAGGTACCCAGTCGGCGCACGGCGAATGTGGAATCCAGCGTTGCCATTCATGCAAGGCTACCGTTTTGTGGGCTTAGCAGCATTCTGGGAATGAGATGTCAAATGGCGGCGGAAATGGCGGTTTGCGACACATATACATCGGGATAGGGATAGAGTTTCGATCTCTATTGCCCGTCTTCATTTTACTGTTTACAAGCCAATTAGTTTGTGTTTGTTTAGATTCACTTCAATGCAAACAGTTGAGCAGAAGTCGAAGAGGACTAGCTTAATCGGTTGAGGGACAGGGACTCTCCCTCAGTCTTCAGGCGCCTTGCACTTTTGAATCAGTATGCCTAATCGAACAACTGGGGATTTGCAACAAATATTCCACGATATTTGTTTTGATATAATAGAAGGCGCCCGAGAAGCCTTGTTGAACCTTCTGCATAGCTGGGGCTGGTTACACAGGCATAATGTAGTTGAGCGGTGAGCCTGTCAGCTAGCTATGCGCCGGTCTCGCGTCAGCACCAGGGTCCCGAGTGTCAACACTAACTCTTCAGCCTAGCATCTCGCTAGCCTGGAGATGATCCCTTCGTAAAAAGGCCAAAACTTCAGAGACATTTGTGGCAAAGTGATGGGTCTTGTGTGACGTAAAAAGAGTCTTTATGGGCGTTTGGTAACGAATTACTCGTGGCCCATGGAGCAAGCATGCTGCTGGTGTTTCTTCTGACTCCACCACAGAACCGACTGGCATCATTAGGTACTCACTCTCTTTGTAAGTAGGAGCGTCTTGAAAAAGGGTGGCCTCGAGAACGTCCGGATGACAGGCCGGAAGATAAGTCAATAGATTGTAAAATTGACCCTATTTAGTGATCGGAGAGGAGCGTCGCATTCTAGAGATAGCCTCGTGATTGTCGTCTTATCGGAATAGAACATGTTGAACAACAAAATCGCACTGAGGCGATCGCCGCGGGGATGGTACCTATGCAATAAACGGGAAAGGGTGGATCAGCCATCTGAAAATGTATCACATTCACATGATCATGAGTCGTGCTACCAATGGCCGCGTGCCCCCAAGCAAACCAAGTAGTCGGCGGGTGACTTGCTTGTCCAAGCCCTAAATGGGACAGCTGGGGAAACATTGTCGGTTGGTGTTGATAAGTTATCTGAAGCTGTGCCTAGGTATTGTTTCCAGAAGCCTTCCTAGGGCCAGAGCTACTGCGCATGTGAACCTGGGTAGATCGATCAGAGAGATTCCGAGTTAACGCATGTACCAATGTAGTACGTTTCGATCTCTGTGTTTGCAGCAGCGTTAAAACAACGCCAGCCTTAGGTACATTGGTTGGTCTAGTACGCGACTAGTCGGGATGCGAGAAAAGAAGCGAGCGGATACAGCTACGTAATAGTATGTTTACAAGCAGAAGATACATAGCTCTCTATACCTTTTCTGCAGCTATACAGAATTCCACGCGGCGCATTGTAGAAAGATGCTGTAGAGCAGGTAGAAAGAAGTATGGATGTTGGGCAGGTCAAAAGATCAGGATCTAAGTAGCTCTGTTTGCGTCTTAGCGAAACCCACGCCGTCGGTCCAGAACTTGTGCCGAACTCCTCGAGATCTTTCTCTCAACGTTGCTTGGCGAGCTAAGCAGGTAGGTACATATGATGTACATATAGTCTGCACCATGGGGTCGCAGATGAGACACCTAGTAGATGTCCACTCGGGTAGACTGTATTAGTGGACCTGGGCAATCTACAATACGTATATGCGGGAACTATCACGATATTAATGCCTCAGCGGGAAAAGGTTCCAATCATGATAATAGGGGCACCCCAAACCAAATGGCCTTGAAGATACGGTCCACGGATGTAAGTCGCAAAGTGCAGACAAACAAAGACATGTGAAAGTCGGCCCCCCTCTGTGTTTCAGTTCGGTACAGTTCTCCCAGATGGGCAATGCAGTTACCACGGGCGTCCGCAGAAAGCCGGTACGGTACGTACTCCTATACCTAGGTGCGGGTGCTCGCACAAGTTGCAGGTTGATTCCCAGGCGGGCTCGGCGGGGTCCTAGCACCACATCGTTGGCTATTCGGGGGCTGGCCATGCGAGGCCATGGAGGGGCAATCAAAGACATGCCAGGACCAACGCCATAGGTACCTGTCGGGCCTGTGATCCACTGAGGGGTAAGATCTAGCGCGCGATACGTGGGGACTCAAGTGGATCTGGACCCTGAACAGGCCCACTCTCGCCCACTGTCGCCTTCATCCCCAACTCTGCTGGCGTTGATAAGCACGATAAGACAGAGGCATTGGGCCGGCATGGTTGGGGTCGGCATGGGGCATGGCGGGATGGTGGGGTCGCCTGGGGTGTGCTGGAAGGCTCACATGGACAAGTCACTTGCGACTTGGGCCTCGCACTGCTGCCCTTCGTCTATCCCTTGAGACAACCATGATCGACCACCTTGTTGTCTGCCTCTAGGTATACTCTGGAAACATATTAATGCCAACGAGGTCCACTGCATTTGATGGATGAGCCAAGACTGTTGGTCAACTCTTGACTTTCCCGACCTTTAATGACGGGAGTGCTCGGAAGTCGGAACGGCCATCGTCGACGCTATTACGTGACAGCAACAACACGAGACGTTTAGTCAGTCATCCCTGGGCTTGACTGGGAACATTGACTGGGAACACGTCGGACCTCCCATAGGCTGAGAAGCTTCGGATCTGATTCGAGACCCCCAGCTCAACGGCACTAACAGGCGAGACAGGCACACGGCCGCCCGCCAGAGCCACCAGAGCCTGACTCGTTTCGAGCATCATCATCATTGCCCAGCTAGGCTTAGGTTGCACCTTTGACCTTGTCAACCGTCTTCTTTCTTCTTTCATGGGTTTTTTATTTTTTAGTTTCTATTTCGCATATTTCTATTTCTATTCACTCGGCAATCCGGAACTCTATCGAGGCTTGCGGTCCGCTCCAGTCCCTCCAGCACTTCCGCTGTTTCATTCACTCCAGCATCCATTCGGGATTCCTCTCCTCGTCCATTAAGTAGCTACCTAGCTACCTAGCCTGTATCATCAAGAGGCATCGGCGGCTTGGATTGGGCTTGGATTGGAGCCACGGTACTGTCGGTCGCGTACCTGGTTTCTCACGCTTATCTTACCCCAACTACCTTCCTTTGTCGCGGCTCTGTCCGACAGCCATGCCCAGCCGACCTTGACGACACACACGAACGACATAAAGACGCTGGTCCGGAATTTGTCACTCTCGGCTCTGCCCTGCCGCACGCTGCGTCCACGAGCCTCACCACACCTCGTCGTCCTTCTACCCTTCTGTCCCCCGTCTCTATCTCTCCCTCCGAGAGTCATCGTGCGTGATGGCTACCACGGTAGTGGACGTCATGACCGAACCTTTCCCCCTCGTGCAATCTGCCAACGAGGGCACGCCGCCATACAAAAAATACAGAGGCGGGGTGAAGCGATACATAGGTCAAAAAATACAGCGCGTGTCCTCGTCGTCGTCTCTGCCGTATGCCGGCCGCTCTCATTCATCTAGTGCATCGTACGGCCTCCGCGCAAACTTGTCTTGCGTTAGTCTCACGCCCGCCGCCACATTCGCTCCAACTCCCTCCGGCAGTGTCACGCCGTCCAGTGCTCACGGTTCGCAAACGAGCAACTCAGCCCTCGAATCCTGTCCGATTCGTGGCAGGGAAGCCCTCCTGGCACCACGCCAAACCTTGCACCGTCCTGGGTTGGTCCTTGTTTCGACCAAAGCTTATCTGCCCTCCGATGTCACCCTTGTACGATCGAGATCCCGCCTTTGCCACAACCGGCCCCGCATAGACTTCTCTTCCTTACCAGACGAAGTTCGACTCATGATACTCTCCCATTTAAAAGCCAAGGAACTCGTCCGTGTGTCGCGCGTAAGCAAGGAGTTCCATAGATTTTGCTTTGATGGCCAGCTTTGGACTTGTTTCGACACCTCAGACTTTTACAGCTCCATTCCGCCTGAATCGCTCGCTCAGATCATTTCCACCGCGGGGCCTTTCATCAAGAACCTCAATCTCCGCGGCTGTCTTCAGTTTGAGGAGAAGCGTGCCGAGGTTCTGGTAACAGCATGCAAGAATCTGGTCAATGCTTCATTGGAGGGCTGTCGAACTTTCAGGGGGGCCTATCTCCATGACCTCTTCAGGTCAAACAACAAGCTGGTCACCTTGAACTTGACGAGTTTGTCGGCCGTGACCAATAGCACCTGCAAGATCATATCTCAGCATTGTCCTCAATTGGAATCCCTCAACGTCTCGTGGTGCAAGTCTATGGATGCGAAGGGGATCAAGATGGTCGTGCTGGGGTGCTCAAAACTGAAGGATTTGCGGGCCGGTGAAATCAAAGGGTTCAACCGTTTCGAAGTTGCCAAGGCCATCTTCAAGACCAACAATCTCGAGCGCCTAGTCCTAAGTGGCTGCAGCGATCTCACCGACGATGTCTTGAAAACCATCATTCACGGGTCGCAGCCTGAAATGGATATTCTCACAGACAGACCGATCGTTCCGCCAAGGAAGCTTCGGCATTTGGACTTGAGCCGTTGCCAGCAATTGACCGATCGGGGTATCATGGCTCTGAGTCATCTAGTCCCAGATCTGGAAGGTCTACAACTCAACGGCTGCTTTGAGTTGACAGACGCATCACTGAGTTCTGTTGTAGTCTCAACTCCCCAGTTGACTCGCTTGGAGGTAGAGGAGCTTTCTGAGCTCACCGACGATTTCTTCTCTCGGCACCTTGCTACGGCACCGTGTGCCATAAAGCTACAACGTCTCTCTGTGAGCTACTGCGAGAGTGTTGGAAATTTCGGCCTGCTCCCCGTCATCAAGAACTGCGTTAGTCTCCGATCCGTGGACATGGACAATACGCGAATTGATAACGCGATCCTCGCCGAGGCCGCTGATATGCTTTCTGCTCGAGCAGATAGTGGGCTGGCTCAGGGACAGCGCCCTCGTGTGGGACTCAGGCTGGTGGTCTATGACTGCGCCGGTATCACATGGCAAGGCGTCTATCGTCTCATGTCGCTCAATACCGAACTTCGTAAGGTGGGAGACAAGTTGCTCTATCCTGCAGAAGTCGTCGGCCTCAAATGCTACTGGGGCTGGCAACAAACCGTGGAGAAGCACATGAAATGGGTCTTGAAGAGTGATTTTGCCGCGGCGGAAAGGTTGCAGGCAAACTGGAAGGACTACATGACGGCGGTCGACCGGATAGGCACCAGAGGCATCAGTTCTCGTCGGCGCAGACGCCTGGCTAGGCAGGCTGGCATGCTCCATGAGGACGACGAAGGTGAGAGCTCTCCTTCGACTGCACGTCGGCGCGCTAGGACGCTGGGGGAGTCCTGTGCCATTATGTGATTTCCGGTCGAGGAGAAGAATGCGCGGACAGTTGTCGTTTCTGGTGCAACAGAGTCGGGTTCATTGCGATGCATATTACAACGGCCATCGTGTGGAATTCTGGTTTGCAGGTTAGGAAAGATTGGGTGTGATCTTTTTCTGCTATTTGCTTTTTTTTTCTATTTCTTTTCCCCGAAGTTAGTGCCCGGGGCTCTGTGGGGTCTCCCTTTTCAGGCACTAGATAGTTGTGCGCTGGACGATTATAGAACGAGATTGTTAGACTTTCTGCATTCTGGAATTAGCTTGTCGGAGTTCTACTCAATGCTGCACATAACTGTATATATATATATATGCCTCGTATCTACTCACTTACATAGCATAGGTATCCAGCTTTTCAGTTCGCTTCCGGACTACTAAGTACCTACCTATTCGAGATTCCGCTGCACGCTCTTGGTGACTGTCCAGCTAATGTGGCTCGAGTGCACCTTTCTACAACTTCGTACTGGTCAACTAGGGTTTGGAACCAGACGATGGGCCTGCGTATGCACATGGTGAGATGGCTGGGATAATGAATTGCCTCATTGTAGGTGTGTGCTAGCAACGCAATGCCGGGTGGACGGGTATGACAATTTTGTATTCTGGCACTCCTGTGATAGTGTATATTGATAGTTGGGGAAAAATCAAAATAATTGATTGCTCGCTATTAAGCTAATTGCCCAGTAAGAATTATAATCAAGGCAAGATCAAGGCAAGATCGCTCTCAGCATTCTAATTCTGGAATTAAGTAAAAGTGGTCATAGATGGTCATAGATAAGACAGTATGCTCGCTATTTGGATGGACGGCCTGTAACTCCTTACCCCTCGATTTTCGTTCACGGGAAGTATATCCGAATCGATTTGATTATGAATCGCTAATATGACAAGCTCCACTCTCGTCATAATGCTCTCGGGGCAACAACCCCGGCTGTCTTGTAATCGCTCGAGGTCCGGTATTGCGAAGTGCGAGGTGTCGATTCGGAACCATAATGTACGGTCACGTCCGTCGTGCACATGATGCCATTCGCCGTCATGATCTCCTCCTCGCTGCCAGAAGGGCTGACACTTCGGATCTCGGTATGCTGGGACCTGTCCATCTTGCGACCCAAGTTTTTCAAGCCGATCCCACCGTGGACGTTATTTAGTCCGCTTTCTGTACCGCTGCGCAAGCCTGTGCCTCGGCCATATTCGTTGTCTTTCTTCAGCCGGTATGGGTCCATGGTGTATCTGTTGGTGCTTCCTCCGAACAGAGTTGGGAACCAATGTCGGAACACTGCAACAGTCAGGATTAGTTTTCATATCTCAACGGGTGATATTCGACAGGGGTTGACGACACTCCGCCATAGGATACGTACAAGGTCTCAGTGCTGGCACAGATCCAGTGATCACAGCGAGGTTGATTTCAACAGCGTTGAGAGTGATGCCGATATCGTAGTATGGGTCGGCGTTGGGATCGGGAGGGACGTAGAAGAGCTTGTATATGTTGGCTAGGCGCACTGCTCCGATAATAGTGACCCTGTAACGAACCATTGTCAACTCAAGTTACAAAAAGTGATTGATTGGGAGTACTCACGTCAGACCTGTGGCAAATACACCAATGACCGCGACTCTCGCGGCAAAAGGGAGCTTTAGGCCCAAAAAGATCCAGAACGGGATGATGAGGACGAGGAGGTCGGTGATCAAGGTGATGGCAGATACGATGACGTGGAAAGATAAATCGATGCACTTGGCCGTGGCTGCAGCTGCCAGGTCCCAATTTGCCTCGATGGGTATGCACTGGAAGATGGCGACGAGGAACACGGCGATGGCTTGCAATCCGTTGAAGGTCAACAATCCGTAGATGAAGTAGCGCACCGCGCGCCTATGGCCACCAAGTCGTAGTAGGAAGATCAAGACGGACGTTTTGACAAGGGCGAGCACTGGATTGTAGAAGATCTGGGCAAGGTAGAACCACCATCGTCCTGGGGATGGGTCGAACTCTGGTACATCAACCGCGCGCCAGCCAAAGTAATTCAACTTGATATCTTCGAATTTCTAGATTAGTGGAAGTGCGTAACAATTGTTGCTTTTTCTCTTGACCTACAGAAATAGAACGGTGCCACCATGGCCAGCGATAGTAACAACGCCGCAAGCAGAAACCAATCATCTAGTATCAGAAAGTGCGATCAGCAAAATGTTTGATGGCCATCAACGCCTCTCAACGTACCAATCGCTATCTGCCGCATGAAATACCGAGCATAAAACCTTAAGGAAACGGCGATCAATGCGAGCGCTGGAAAAAAGATGGTGATAAACAGCGCTGCCGCCTGGAGTGGCGGAGTTGGGATTTGTGTGACATCAGGTTGAGGCGGGCGCCTGACTTCGAGATATCCCATCTTGACGTACAGCAGCGAAGGCTGACGCTTTAGATTTTCTCGATACGGATGTGAGAGCTCTCCTCGATGGTGCCGATATTTCGATAGGAAAAGGAGGCAGTCGCACAAAATATCGATGTCATTGATGAGTGTCAGGATATGGCAACCTCATAGATCTGCCGAGCGAGACTCGCTGTGTATCAAAGCAAGACTAGGGAGAGCACGTGAAAAGGAAGGCGAGAAAAAAGATTCAACTTTTCTAGTCCAAAAAACACGGCTCATCAATCATTAGACTGGCAACTGAAGTTCTATGACACAATGTTTTGTTCTGACTCCTCGTGACAACTCCTGTCTGCAGAGAAATCCGGAAGCTATGATCTATATCCGGTCGACCATCTACCTACGCAGACGGCAGACAACCCTGCAAGCCGCAAAAGGATCCGAGTCCGGTTTCTGTCCGGCAAAAGTTCTAAAGTCTAGCTTCGTGCTGTCAAAGTGTGATGGAAGAGGACATGATGCACTTGACACTATTAGGTATAGGCCAGAAGTCAGGTCTGCTATGTAGCCAATAAGTGCACTCGGTATATAGACGGCAAGGATGGCAACCGTATGCTATCAGATTAGATTCAAGCCACCGCTGCGGTGAAGTGCCGTGCTAGCTGAATTCGATACGAGTCATTTCACATAGACGGGAAGCTTTCAATCCTCCTCATTGAAGCCTAGCTTTGAGCTTATTCAACTTTTGCTTCAATCTAAGAACGGGAAATACGGGAGTTTTAGTCACACGGAAGCGAGCGGGAAGATAAGGCGAGCGGGACAGCGGGAGTGAAGCACTCATTTAGCACGGTACCAAGCAAATACTCTCAGAGTATCACAAGTTGAAAGCAGGAATAAATGTAGACTTCATAAGGGGGCACATCTAGGACCGATAAAAAGATGTCGATAATTAAGTAGGTGGTAGTATTGACAACAACAATCACCTGAAGATCGGATGACGGGTAAGCCTGCAGGTGTGCAGCCTATCGCATCTCACGAAGAGTATGATCAGCTTTACCTAATCTGCAATAGTCATTGTCGAATGCATGCAACATCGGAAGAAAAGAAGGAAAGAAGAAGAAAAGAAAAACCAAGATTCCGCAAGCCAATGTGGACAATGCATGCAAACAGGGATTGATGGGGAAAATCTGGGCACCACACAAATCAAGCGCAGATCTGTCTGTACTAGTATGGCTAGCTTTGATATACTAGGCTGGAAGCTCACTGGTCATGGATCTCCTGCAAGGAACAGCACGCTCTTTAGGTTAGAATAAGTGCCGCTACTACGAATATCAAGAAAACACCAAGCTATGTGAGCAAATATAATTACGGAGTACATACCTGATATCCTGAGCTGGCTAGAATAAAGTCATGGCTCCAGCAAACTATCAACATCAAGCCTCATATATGTCGTTGTGTATTTATCAACAAAAAGCGTTTCAGAGGGGCGCTGCTGAATTTGCTGACTTTGCCTTATTACATACGAGCAAGACCTCACAGTAAAGAACTACGCATATGGTTTCTAGAAGCTAACGTGCAATGTCTGTAAGTGGCATAGAGCGCTCATTGAAATTGCTAGCGAGCGCCACGCCCGAAGCCATTCCGAAGCCACGCTTGACAACCCAACCCATCCCTTTAGGATTTGAATTTGCTTCTGTGCTAGAGTTGTTGTGTAAAGATCGCGAATCGAAAGCTAGCTTGGCCAAGATCTACGAACCCCATTAATACAAGTCAGCTACGGCCAGGTCCGAGACTGAAAAGGCAACTTCATTTCACTAACCAGAGAGACGCAAGGAACCTCTGAAGGAATACTAGCACGGCAGTTTTCAGTCGATATTGCTAGTTGGCTACGGTGAGACTGTGACATTCGGAGAATCTATGTACAGCTGTGATCGTTATTTCCTGTAGCTCCAAAAATGATTGATCTGCGACCAATAATCAAATATGGTTCCGTCATGATAGTTATCATGTCTTCCGTATTCGTGGCAACTCGGGGGATTAGTTACTTGCTGCGTGGCTTCCCACCAAAACATCATGAACAACATGTCAGGGGTCTCACCCGTTGAACAGACCTCAGCAGACTGCCTCGGCTGCCCTCGCAGATCAACCGCATATCTAGCGCCGCAATGAGAGCCCTAGTTTCGCTCTTGGCAGATTAGCTTTGAGACCCAAGAGTGCTAAGAAGCGCGTGCAAGTGCATTAATATAGAATAATTGCACTGTGGGAATTCAGGCCAATCTACTGGTAGGTTTATGGTAGGTTGTATCTATGAATTCCATGCCGCTCTTCCCGTTGCTTGACAACAGACATCAAAGTGTAGCCCATGACGACTTTAAAGTGATACAGGGAGGATGGTAAATCATGAGAAATGTGATCTACAACATTCTTTTCGATATCCGAATCTTGGGAAGAAGTAACTGCCACTTAACAAGACGAATGTCTCATCATGCCTGTCATATAAACATTGGTGGGATGCATGGTCCTCTAGGATTTTCATTAAGTCTGAGCTACTTGTCTTCTGGGCATAGTTAGTTCCGTATTTGGCCAACCTTGCAATGGTAGTTACCTTAGTGTGATGATAGCGGGATCGAAAATCTGAAAACATACAGAAGTTACCCTAGACCCTCCTATAACAAAAAGAAATAAATATCATGTTTATAGTAGGAGTATGAGATATATGTACTGCTTAAACGCGTAGTAACCATCACATAACCTATAAACAATACTTTGGCAGGCCCTGTATTTTTAGATGTATTTAATCAGGCAATAATCTTACAAATAAAGAATTATATAAAGCATACGCATAGACACTGCTTTATTTCAAATAGCAGTTCCATTTAATTTTCGCACTGCGGGCCTTCCAGGATATGAATGCGATCAGGTAAACCTGACATTTCCGTGCGACTTCTCGATTCATAGCGCGTGGTCCAATAATAAACGTGCACGGATAGATCAGGATCCAGGGGTGGGACTATTGCCAGCTCTTCCGTGTAAGAACTTTTGGTGTGTTTTTATCGGCAGAGGCGATCGTCCATACTCTATCATATGCTGAGGTCTGGTCCATTGAGCAGATTTGGAGAGCCATCCAGAATTTGTCGCTAGTACAGTCGAGTAAGAACTAAGGTGAGCGTTAGATGCAGGTGACATTTAGTGTGCATGCGTCCCAACCGATTGATTAGGGGGATAGTCAGGGTTGCCACGCGAGATACTGCCTTTGATATGAATGTGCGGTAGGACAGCTCGCCCACCTACGAGTACATCTTGACAAGCGATCCATCCCGTGTTTCTTTTTCCCTTTTCGTTTCTTTCAGGGTCATCGACAAGCCCCCTCGCTTATCTTGTCGATCCTCGCTTAGCTGAATCCCTCGACAAAAAATGGCTGTCCTGGGCCGCTCTCTGCTCTTTGCGAGCGTGCTTGCCAGCTTGGCCTCCGCCCAGACCATCCAGAGGGACGGACACACTGTTTGTGCGTAGACTCCTTCCGTTTGCCAGTTGAATAGCAGCTCACCGTGATTCTGCAGCCGCCGATGAGACTACAGTGCCTGTTGCTGCCGAAGAGATCGGAAATGAGAGTGTCCTCACAGATGACATACTTGCCGATCTGACTAGACAGAAGCTCGACAACGTCTCTCTCTTTGAATTCCCAGAAAACATTGAAGCTACGGGAAATGACAAGAGATCACTGTTTACCGGGTGCAAGACGTACCCCGGAGACAAACTATGGCCTTCGCGTCTTGTGTGGAAGGTCTTCGATCTTCTAACGGGCGGCGCGTTGATCAAGACCGTTCCTAGTACGTGACAATCTCAAGTTCTCGAATTATGGGATGTCTTTTTTTTACTTTATATGGCGAACACTAACTGGAACTGTTCAAGTCGGCGCTGCTTGCTATACAAATAGCGAGCACTATGATGCGGAACGATGCCAGCAGATTCTCGAGCATTGGAACGAGTCTCCGACACAGTGGGTGCCATTACCCGGCGTTCATTCCACTTGACTTTCTCTAATCGCCATGTAGTGCCGATGACCCAACGTCCATCATGTCCCCTCTATATCAGGGCAAGACCTGCATGCCTCAGAATGGCAATGACAGCACGTGCGACATCGGTGGCTTCCCGAGCTACGCGGTGAACATCTCCACCGTCGCTCAGATTCAACTGGCTATCAACTTCGCGCGCAACACCAATGTCCGTCTTGTCGTCAAGAACACCGGACACGATTTCCTGGGCAAGAGCACGGGCGCTGGTGCCCTCTCGATCTGGACCCATAACCTCAAGGATATCGAATACATCGAGCACTACACCGGTTGCGGATACAGTGGCCCTGCTATGAAGCTCGGCGCTGGTGTCGAGGTCGGGGAGCTCTACGCTGCTGCGGACAAGTACGGTGTTTCTGCTGTTGGTGGTGAATGCAAAGGCGTTGGTGTCACCGGTGGTTACATCCAGGGTGGTGGGCACTCGCCCCTGAGCTCCCTCTATGGCTTGGGTGCCGATCAGGTCTTGAGCATTGACATCGTTCTCCCTAACGGGCGCTTTATTACTGCTGACAAGACTCATCATAAGGATATCTTCTGGGCCGTTCGCGGAGGTGGTGGAGGCACATTCGGTGTTGTGACTAGCATGACTGTCAAGGTGCACCCTAAGATGACCTATTCAGGGTTGACCTTCTATATTACCACAGGCGACGACTCACTGGCCAACTTCACTACGGAGACCTTCACCGCAGGCCTGCAGGCTTATTGGCGCCGATTCCCCGACTTTGCCGCAGCGAAGGGTCACTACGGTTATTCCAGCGTGTTTCCCCGGTTCGACGGCGTTCCCGGCTATACTTGGGAGTTCCACCCCTGGTTAGCCCCCGGCGTCAAGCTCGTTGACTTCAAGAAGACTATTGCGCCCCTTCTTGCCGAGTGGCACGCTGTCGGATTTGACGTCAAGCCCACTTTCTTCGAATACGACAACTTCTACCAGCCCTGGAAGTCGCACTTCCCGATAGAATTCGTCGCCAACGCCGACATACGACAGGGCTCGCGTCTCCTCCCAGTCAAGAACTGGGAGGACGCAGCGACGCTCAACCAGACGATCGCGACCCTGAAGGACCTCATGAAGAGCAGTGCCTTGATCATGTACAACATGGTCGGTAAGAAGCAGAGGGGCGTCAGCAACGCCGTCAACCCCGCATGGCGCGACAACCTCTTCTTCGTCATCGTCGGGTCCGGCTGGACGGACGACAGCACCCCGGTCGAGATCGCTGCCGCCAACAAGGCGATTACCTGGGACAGGGGCGCGAAGTTGCGCTCCATCTCCCAGGGCTCCGGATCTTACCTCAACGAGGCCGATCTGCTCGAACCCAACTTCCAGCAGTCTTTCTGGGGCACGAACTATGACCGCCTGCTGGAGATCAAGAAGAGCGTTGATCCTTGGGACACGTTCTGGGCTCCCGCAGCTGTTGGCAGCGAGGGTTGGTACGTCACGCGCCAGGAGTCTTGGCTGCCTACGCAGAATGGTCGCCTTTGCCGGAAATAGGGAACGGGCATGTAGTGTAAGAAATATATATAATGTCTACAAACACCTTGGATCTGCTTCATCCGGCAAGAACCATCGTGTAACATATAGTTTGCCTTTGAATCCGATCTATGTGATTAATAATAAACAGAATAAACAGAATACATGTTATTCTATAAAGGATTAGTAGATCATACTATTTTTCAAGGGGCACTTGCATTTCATTCTCACACTACATGTCATGAGAACACTATTTCAAACGAACACATTAGATCTTCTGACGATGAGAGATACATGGCAATTCAGCGTAAAGCCACGTAGAAGACATTGTCACAGAGCACATCGAAGAAGACCAAGGGATGATCAATCACACTTCTGATTATGAAGGGTTTACTAAGACCAGCTACTAGAGCCATGTTCAATCATAGCCGACTAATCAGACACACGCTCCCACTTTCTATGACGCAGATTCCGCGGCAACCTGCATCGATTTCGGCCCCTGGAAAGCTGAGCGGGAAGCAGCAGGATGACGGAATGGCGGTGGACTACATATGAAGGAGATCCCACGAACCAGTGTGCCATTTGCAATTCTAGAGAATTTCGCGCAACGAGGGTTTCTATTTGCATAGACCAGATACCTAGTACGCATTGATATCGGTCATCGCGCACGTATCACTTACAGGGGTCATAGCATGATCGCAAATCCTGGTGCTTAGTATCACATGGTTGTGAAATCCCAAGTCAGCTCAGGTCTCAAAAGCAAGCCATCGGTCGACATACCACCGGCAAGGGAGAGGATAAGAACCATGCCATGTCTCGGGGGAACATGTTCAGCAGAGCAGGGGTCTGCGAAGTCTTCTTCTTCTATTGCGAGATCCAAACGGCATCGTACAGATGGGACAAGTGCTACTGCTACTACTGCTGCTCCTGTTCCTGCTGATGGTCTAGCTCTCGTGACACCTGCCATTAGTGTCATCCACCCGTCCGCGTGTTACCCGAGACAACCGAGCAAAGCTGATCTAATGATGTTCCCAGGAAAAGTCGGGTTAGGTCTGATGCTGCAGGCACGATGTCATGACTTTTTCAACAGCGACACATGCGACACAAAGTGTGAATGCGCAACTAGTCTAGACTAGATGACGAGCCGATTCAGAAGTCCATTGCATATGCCCGCTGAAATCCATTACCATCCTCCCATACTACCTACCTACTTACCTAGGCAGCACTTGAATACGCCCCCATAAACCTGCAGTCTCCCGTTAGCTGTCCCAGTACCCAGTCAAAGTCATCGCAACTAACCTCAGAGTGAGGAGATGGCATCGATGGTACCGAGAGAAAATCTGCTCGGCCGGCCAACTGTCTACGCATACTCGTAACTAACGTCACCTCACCTACGGCGAAGCGAAGCGAGGTTAGGCTGACTGACTGTCCCGACAGCAAGAAACAGCCGTTGGTATCCGGGTGTCATGGCCGTCGCCCGCGGCCGTCGCCATTGGCGCTTGATAGAAAATTTGCATTAGTACGGGGGGAAAAGCCAATTGTTGGCAAAGCCACTGCAAGCAGTCTTCATATTTCGTAAATAGCAGTAACAAAAAGCAATTAATTTCGGTATATATGAAACTCGGAAGCCACTAAGCTACGTGATTACGTACTAGGTAGATGGACAAAAACTAACAACTAACAAAACCCAATATCCAAAGGGTGGGCCCGTCCCGGCTTATCCTCGACACATGCCCATCAGGGACAATCCCAGCGGCTCGGTAACCCTGGTTGCTTTTGGCGTTTGGCGGAAAAGTTCAACCACAGTCGTGGGAACCAATCAATTAACAGCAAGTACATGCCTACCACGCCGACTCTTCATGGTTCATTCCTGTCCACTTTGAGGCCGAACTCTAGCCCTGTGCCTGTGTCTGGGTTCTTCTGGGTTATCGCCTCGGCCTCAAGTACCCGGCACGACTAGTTCAGGTACCTGGGTACTTGGTAACACTAACCGACACCCAGCCGCCGGGCGAGGTCCTGGATCGAGGCGATATCCGAGTCGTATCCAATTTACATCTTGCGCAGCGCGTAAAGTGCCTGCATCGTTAGTTTAGTTGCGCTCAGACGCGACTATGTCATCAGGTTATGTATGTACTTACTTGACTTACACAGCACTGCAGCGATCGTCCACCACTAAATGTGTTCCCCGTAACAGAGCCAATAGGCGTCGCCGCTGCGAGGCAAAAACCGCGCCTCCTATTCCAATGTAACATGACGCTGCATAGGGGCTGGGAACCGAGGGCACGGTTAGGTAGCACGCATAGAGATGCCGATTTCCTACTGTAGTACTTCAAATTACCATGTACAGAAGGCCGTGGATGTGGATATACCTATGGACTTTAATGTCGCGCACATACAACGTAAAACGCGTATGCTGTATTGCCTACTAAGTTACCTTACATATGGGTGGACCTCGTTCGCATTTCTGCTTGATGATTTCGGCGAGTACCGACACCTTATCTCAATTGGCCCTAGGAGGTAGACAGTACCAAGGCCCGGTAGGTACCATTATTCAATCGATGTGGCGATCAGCATCAGCATCAGCATCAACACCAACCAACCCCTGAGCAGCAGAGCAGATAACCACAAAACGAAATGCCAAAGTCATGTAGATTAAGTAATTGCCTAAGCATGTACCACCCAGGTAGCCACAAACAAGAGAGCCTTGCTAAGGTCGCGGGTATCTCGTTATCTTCGTCTAGCCACACTGCGCGTAAGCTCAATCATGTCGAGCATGGGTGGGCTCTGCGCATCAATTACGTGAGCTTGCCGGCCGTAGGGCTGGCAGGGGGGTAGGCTGCACCCAAACCAACAAGACCAACCAACATAGATGAGGGGAACGGCAAAGCCCACCCGTCCTGGTCACCCTTCACCCCGGTCATACAGTACTGCACATAGCCCTGGTATGGATGGGGAATTCCCTCTTCTCAGCACCGGTGAGAAACCAACTGCATTGCTCGGTAAGAGGTAAGCAAGTATATGTCGGCGCTTAGATGTTTGGGAGACGAGGCGGGGAATAAAACCAACAGGTCGTGCGAACTTTGTTATCTAGTGGCTTCTAGAATCTAGACTTGAGTCAACTGTCTACATGTGGGTAAATAGGTACATGTAGGTAGGTATAATCCATTACGACGTGTATGACAGTATGTACCCATATATGTAAATTGAACGAGACCAAGGCGCAGTATGCGCTCGGCATGAGAACAGGACCGCAGAGCTCGCGGACTACTGACTACTACGGTACGAAGACCTCTTCCGTACCTAGCTGACGCGGTGAGGATACCGCGCATCGCTTGATATGCCCAGTACAGTATCGTGCTCCGGGTGGTTGCCATGATATGACACCGTAAGCTGACTGTCTGTACGCACCGATGCAGTTTGGTGGACCATGTCTACTACTACCACTGAAGTTTATGCAGAGCTCGTGCTCTCAATCCTTATGCACTTCTGCGGCACAACCATGGCGAGATCGTGCAGATAGTCAACACCAAGGTTATCTGATGATCTGACCGCTTGCTAGCGCTGACGATGTACCTACCCATACATGATGTGATGTGAGAAGCGGAGGATTTGTTCATGTCGCATGGGAGATCATATCAAGACATTCACTCAAATCGGCCAGGGGAGGAGAAGAATTTTATCTTGTAGAAGTTTTTGTATTTATCTTCAATTAGATACTACTACGTGACGCGAGTACATGACGAAGTAGAGACTGGGTATGTGTGGGGGGAGTCGATAGCGACGAGATCTGATCCAGTGCCTCTAGGGCAAATCCTGGCTAGAAACTGATAACTATCAAATACCAGCATCTCATGTCGACACAACATCCGGCGATGATGATCCCATTGACGCGGAGGACGAACAATGTCTGCACAGCAGGCTGTCCGATTCCTTGCCTTGGATGACTTTTCTTCACTCCTCATCCGTATACACAAATGTTCCATCGACATTGTCAACAGTATGAGGAGATTCAAGTGCAGTGAGATGGTGCTGCAAATGTCATCCACCATTCCTGGCACAAGACCGCACGGGCATGTGTCTAAGCACATGCAATACCCGCCCATCCGGGCCGCTGAAGGGCCGGATGTAGAGTATTGTAACGGGACTCGGCGCGGCGCTTGAGGGGCCGTGCGGCGAGGGCCAGGAATGGTGGCGACGACGGCAAATAAAGGGCGATACGTATCCGGCCTGCGGATAGTCACATTCTGGATACTCAGGCTTCACTCTCCCTTTTCCTGAGACGATGAAATCCTCGCTGCTCACTTTCACGTCCTGCAACTGAATGCAGGACAATCGCCGTATCACGGCTTGCGTGATGAACCGGCGTCAACCAACCGTGGTGAAGAGAAAGACATCCAGTGTCATATCCTTTGACAGCGGTATCGCAGATACCATGATTAGTCTGTCATGATTTTGGACTGAAAAAAAGATCGACCATCGAGTTGGATATCGTCCGAAGCCAGTCCGTACGTTTCCATCGAATGTCCGTCATCGCTTGATCGATTCTCACCCCAGGAGTGGAAGGGTTCAACTTCAAGTTGAATACGATTCTTTCGTGGTTGGAATCTTGATTAAACATGTGTCGGCATTCGTCATTAGGTCGTCGATTCATTCTTAATTATTAAATGAGGTTGGTTGGCTTGAGATTGGGATTAGTAGCCGAGTTCTTGAAGCGAATGTGATGCGTGGCTCATGTATCCAGAGGTCTTGCATGTTGATCGATGAACCGGAGACCATATGTATGTGTAAGCCGCTTTTGCCGTAATATGAATAATAGAAAATTTTAATAATCCGAAATAGCCTGTCCCGGTTTTTGTCGGGAAATTTGTTGGTGCATTGCTGCGTGTATCTCTTTCTTTGGATGTATAAGTGAAACCGAACCTCACTTAATGCTGCTGAGGCCTGCCCTGGGTGTAAATGCAATCAATGTACCCTCCCGGTTCCTGCCATGATGAGATAGATAAAAAGGAAAAAGGTATGAAAAGGCGATGACCGGACTCGCGGTGCGAGGGTATGGATACTTCGATTGAAGGAAAAGTGACGCCCATACGCGAAAAGGTATTGTCGCTTAGGAAGAACGACGGAGCTATGCCGTCTGGCCGTCAGATGCGAACTCCATGCCTGTGCTGTTCAAGTCGAGGATTGAATAATTAAGACCGCTGGGCGATGAAACGGGATTCTTATGAGGTCGTCCCTACGGGGTAGTGATTCCTCGGCCTGGATGGTGGTTGTCACATAGTCATGGCATAGTCTTGAAACCGATCCCATCCGAAACCACCGTAGCCCATGTTCACACCGCAATGAGCGGCTAACGTGCTGGGAAGCGGCAGAGAGGGAATAGGCGAAGTGACCATCGGCGTGCTGTAGAATAGTCCCGCGGAACTGTATGGCTGGCTGTAAGGCGCAACAGGGGACGGCAAGTCCATCTCATGCAGGGGCATGTTTGCCCATAGTGGCGTGGAGTCGGTTGAAGACGAAGTGACAGCGGGGCTGGAGGGAAGAACGCGCCACGAGTCGACTGGTGCTGGAATTCCGGGGGAGTGGTGGCTCGGCTGCGACCAAATAGCAGCTCCGACGGGAGAGCTAGGCAAGAGAGGCGGCTGGCGGATCACGTCGACGATCTTGGGTGGCGGCGGGAGCAGGGGTTTGTTGAGTATCGTCATGATGTTGTTCTTCACTTCCTCGCTCTTCCCACATAGCAATTCCCCTGCACCCTCCTCTTCCAGGCCCTCCAATGCGGAAACGTGCGTCCTGAAAACAAACTTGTTGATAGCCTGAACAAATTCATCGTGAAGCTTCTTGGCATGCTGCTCCTTCTCGGGCCACTCATACGAGCCGGCCTTGGCATCGATACAGAAAACATCCTTGTGATGCTCAATGAGGGCTTCTATCGAATCCGGAGTTAGTTTGAAGGCGACCTCGTTTCGCATAACCATGTCGACATGAACAATGTATGCTTCGACGTGGATGAAGTCATAGTTGTGAATGGCCTCAATGAGGGGATTCGAATCCTGGCGCAACTCGCTATCTGGGTGTTTGGGAAGCATCATGGAGGCCAGTGTCCATATGGCGTTCGAAGAAGACAAGGTCTCGGTGAGACATCTCTGGTGTTGGAGCACGGAATTCAGTGGCCGCTTCACCCGGTTTATGCGCTTGAGAGTCTGAGTTAACCATGGTTCTACCTTGGAGCCGAGGACGACATTGACGGACGAAGCCCTTGGGGCAAAGGCAGCCGCAGAGGCAGGTAGCAACTGTGGCGGCATGGTGTGGTTGGAGGCTGTCTTGAAGACGACCCGAGCAGCGGAGGGACAAGAGAATGGGGGCTGTGAAGACTAATATCTAAGTGTGTAAATAGGAACAGTGTGAGAGGGGCGAGCGTCGACGGAACGAGCGGGCAGTAGTCAAAGTGAATAGTAACAAAACGGAAAAGGGCGGCAACGGAAGGAGGCGATCCCCAGACAGGGTTATTAGCTAAGACGCCTACAGCCGCGGGTCAGAAGAAGAGAAGGAGGAGGATATGTCGTGGAGGAGGTGGAGGAGGAGGAGGGTGAGACAAGCTGTGGTGGTGGTGTGGGTGGTGGGGGGTTAAGTATAGGAAGTCCTAGCAGGCGGGTGTCGGCGTGGAGTAATGCTGGTGGTATGCTGGTATGCTGGTATTGCTGCCGTGGATGTGGTAGTTCGGATCGCCTTTTTAACATGGTGCCGTCTCTTGATCGAATTCTGCTCGATTAGGCCGTATGTCGACTAGTATAGGGACGAGGACGAGGGTGTCGCAGGCGTGGCCCGCTCGCCTGCATGAGTAGACGATGGGAAAAGTTGGCAGGTTGCATCGCATCCATCCGTCCCTTCGGGGTCTACGAGAAGGCGACGGGTGGGACACCTTCAGGCACTGAGGTCGGCACCGTAAGGTACTACCTGAGGAGCTAGGGGGGGCGTTAGGTACTACGATGCGCTACCGTCCAGCTGCTCAGGTGCCTGCTTTAGGCACCTAGGTACCTACCTAAGGCTAAGGTAGGCTGTCAGGCTGTTACCACCGAACGACTTTAGGTAAGGGACCTACCTGCCCACTCCCGTCGCCTCCGTCTAACTGGCCAGCAACCCGTTCCGAATGATCCATGATGTAAGTAGGTCCCTTGCCTTAGGTACCTTCACAGCTCGCCTCGCCCATCTACCCAAGCATTCATGAGGTGTGCATGTAGGTGAGAAGTACTCCTTGGGCATTTGGAAGGCAGTACGTGTGTTTGGGCGGTTGGCCGTTGGGCCGGGTCCAGATACACCCCGGCGCAGCTCACAAGAATCAGGACATTTCCCCCGCTTGCACAACCGATCTGCCGCGCACTTGGCGCTGGGACGGGACAGCTTGGGCCCTGCCTTAGGCGAGCCTTAGGTAGCACACAACTGAGCTCTTAGGTCATGCGCAGCGGGGTGGGCTGTGTACCGGCCTGCAGATGGTTGACCCAGACGCAGCAAATAACAGTTCTGTCCGGTCCTGCATGCTGACAACCCAAGCTGAAAGCTGCATGTGGCACCACCACCACTACTACTATTACCACCACCACCAGTACCTACACTTACGCCGGCACGCACTAACATGGACGCTGCAGCAGACAGAGCGCACATCGCACATCGCGCATCGCAGCGCAGCGCCCCCTTTCGCCTCACCTCGCACTTACACGTACAGCTGTACTAGGTATGCACGCCGGCCTACTAACCTACAACGTATCTAGTTGAGAACATGTCTAAGTGCTCCATCACACACGAGCTCCGAATCTCCATGCTCGGTCTACATCTGCCATCTGCATACGTGCGTATGGTATGCTGTGTGGGGGAGCGGCAACGGGCTACAGTAGGTGCATATGTGTTCCCTCTGAGCTGGAGGCCACAATAGATTATTTACGCGAACGCGCAATGACGAAACCTGCTGCCCACAAAAGGAGTGGCAGAGTCGTTGTCGCAGCGACACAGCGACGCAGAACATCAGCCGGGAGATCGCTGTGACCGGACAAGGCGCCCGGCTATTCTAGGATACCGTACCGCCGAGAAAACACTATCTGCGAAGCAACATCGTAGGTAATCCGCGTAACCTGTCGAAAGGGTAAAAATAGGCATATGGCAAGATAAGCCGACATTGGCCGAGATACATGCCACTACAATCAATTACTCACTTGCTGAGGTACGATTTCAGGGACTGCTCGTACCCTGGTAGTAGACGAACCTTTCTGATATATGATGGTCACATATAGCAGAGACCCAAGCGCTTGCCTGTTAAAGCAGAATTCAAGCTTCTGCGATGACCGTGCGTGCGACTCGTATTACACTCACGCGCACGCGCGTAGTCTTTAGCTACGCGGCCGGCGTCTTCTTAGACGATCGTAGCCACGCGGCTCACAATAATAGCATACGATCTAGAACTAGGCAGTGATCATAAGGTATCTTTCATGCAGACCATATCGCATCTACATATGCCCTGCGTGGTGGCTTGTCGGCCGTTGATACATTCTTGTACGGCAAATGCTGATCTTGCCTACATTTCTTCATGATAACTGACGCTTTAACTTTAGATTTCACGGATGCTTCAAATTGGACCATACGTCCTTCATGCTTTGGATAAACGAGCTGTGCAAGGAGTCGCTCGATTGCTCCTTATTAGTTATATGAGATGAAGCCGTGCAGGAGGTGACAATGCCTCTGCGGCATTGCCTTGCCTTGAAGCTGACACTGACGCTACTCTGTCAATTAGTAAATGGCCAGGGTTGATGTCGGTTTGAGGGATGGGGGTCATGTTTCTCTCGTCTGAAGCGCGATGTACATATTGCGTCTCCCTTGCACATGGTACAGCTCGCGAAACTTAAAACGTCTGTTATAGGTTTCTTTTCTCGAGGCTTCAATGGAACGCCGTCTCGACCGTTGCTGCTCAGGCTTGAGTCAGTCAGCAATGCAACTCAGCAAAAAGCAAAATTCAGGGTGTTTCATCGGGTTCGACAGAAGATTGCAAGTACTTCTTCACCAAGCATCCCAAGCTCTTGCGCGCGCTCTCTCCCTCTCTCTCTCTCTGATCGAGGTAGCATTCAACAACTAACCCCTTGATGCATGGCGACTCATACAAATTGCACTCTGTCCTATGTAGATGTGTCAAAAGCACTTCCCAAGATAGCGGGCGACTAGTCACACACTATACAAGAATGATATCGGAGAAGAAGCTCGAAAGGTGTTGAAAAGGGTCCAAGAATATGCATCTATTGCCGAAAGCGGGAGCAGGGAGACTCACCTCTTTACCTAGGGTGACCCTGCTCTAAAGGGGAGAAATACACCAAGGCATCGTCAAGATTCAATGGCAGCCTGTAGATGGCAAATTCCCAGGTTGCGACCCTAGCTAGTGGCGGACGAGGAAGTGAAGTGTGTCGACGAGATTTGGCACTTCTCGCTCGCCATTGGCTGTATCGTATTGAGCCGGAGGGTAGCTTCAAGTGGGACTGAAACAGTGCCCAGTTTTAATTGGCCAGAAAGTCGATGGGCCAGGTAGGTCTGAAAGCTTCCGAATATGAATGAAACTGGACCTTCAACACTTGCACTCGAAGGAGATAAGAGGAGATGATGGAAGCGCATCAAGCAAATAGGGGATAGGGGAAAGGAGCTCTCCGGTTCTTAAGAGGGCGTATAAGCCCATTCTGGATGGAGACATCTGAATGACGAGGATCCCGTTTCGGCGAATTTGAACCGAAAGACCAGACTACTGGTAACGGCGTATGTAATGAACATCCCTGATGGGCACATCGACAAGTTTAGCTTCCGTGGGATGAGCCGAGAACACAACGAGTCGATGTGAGCATGGACTAACGAACGTCAAGACCGGCCCAGTGGAATTGACTTAGACATATGCCACATGTCATCCATTCCAGGCATGGCTTACAAACAGGATACCACGTGAGGTCATTTGAGATGGATGAGGCTTGCGGCGGGTAAAGCCAAAGGTCTCGATTGACGAGCAAGCCACATGTATCATGATCGAACGGAGCACTAGTTGACCTGCTAGTTGCCGTTCGAGGCCGTTCAGAGTCGTAGTCATGAGCTGAGACGGTAACCTATCATAATGGGAGAAACAACAGTAATGGATGGCAAGGTTGCAGGAGGATTAGAAAGAACACTAGTCGAACCAAACAACCGGGTTGTGAGCACGGACTCCAACATAGCTGGAGATCATAAAAGGGATTTACCCAGTGGGCCAGTATCTTGCAATGTAGCTCGGCCCCTTGGTAGGATGCATATTGTCCCGTGGGAGATTCCACTCTGTAGCTGGAACATCCATCGCACGATATCGATATTGCCGTCATTCGATCTATGTAAGAGGTTTTTCGTCTGTTTACTTCGTGGATAATTTCCGTCCCATTGCTGTCTGCCTGGGGGCCTGGGTTGTATGCACGAGTGGATACATACATTATCTGTACTACCCTACTATATCTCGAATATGAAGCTACGCAACTTACACACAAACCTGGCGAGCTTGAGTGGGGGTTCGATGGGTTCCCATCTTCGCTAAACCGGGATAGGCATCGTAATGGCAAGAGCCCGTCTCGGCAGGCTAGCAACGGCCTCTCCGTCTCGTGCATTTTTCAATAGAGGCCGTGGATTGCGACCGCTCATTGCCGCATGACGACGTTATCCACGGCATTGTGCCAGGCCGGCACGTAGCCCAGGTTTTGCAACAGCCGCGAGCAATTCAGTACCGTATCGTAATCGACAGGATACCATACAACGCTCAGCTTGCGGGCCGAATAGAGATTCCTAGGCCCCTTGCTCGCTTGCTATGTCGGCCACTGACCCCTTGGTCTCGTGACCAGTCGATCTTCGTCACATGCAAACCGCCTCTGGCTACCCGCTGATCTGAATAGCCAACAGAACCGCGTACAAGCGAGAGGAAGCTTCAATCCCGTGACAGTGCAGTACTAGACTCCTACATATGCGCAGGATCGTGAGATCACTGGCGCAATGACAAATTCATATACTCATCAGTCATCATGGTCGCGTCCAGAGCAGCCGCGCTCGAAACACAGCGCCTAACGGGCATGAATCGATATCGACGGGCGTTCCACGTACGCATGTCAGACATATACAATACTTAAAAATCAAGTAACAGAGTCAAAGTCCCTCGATCCTGGGGGAGGGCCTGGCTCTCGCCCGGAACAGAACCTACTGTAGCATCACGGCTTAGTGAGATTCCGCGGTCCAGACAAACGGCTGACTGCACGAACAGCCCATGTACTCTCGTCACAAAAAGACGAAGGGGATAGTAAGTGGGACGATCCTTAACGCTATGGAGTCATTATGTGCGATGCCACTATGCGTCCTCCTTCAGGGTTCTATCGAGACCTGACAATCCAAGTGGATTCGCAGGGCCCGCAAGCATAGCCGTTGAAGGGAATCAACGATGTCGAACGAATTTCTTTGCCGCCCAACCCAAGTAGATATTATCTTCGACATTTTGCAAAAGTCTGACGTAAATAAAACAAGCTCCTGTTCACGATACGTATCCATTCATCCATTCTACTTAGTATGATGCAGCTCATTGGCGCCTAGTGGGCTGCAATGTAGTAAGAAGCAGGCGAGCAGGGTGGAAACCGTCCCATGTCTTCTGTCAAAGTGCGCAAAAAACAAAGTCAGATGACAAGAATAGAGTTTTACGCTAGATCGTATTCCAAAGTGCGAAATGAGGCGCAAACCTCGGCAGTTCCAGAGGCCGTGGGGGAGAGTGATGATCCCGTTCCAAACCCCACTCCAAAACCTTGAAGCCATACCACATCATCTATCTCGAAAGCGAGACCGGTGTAGCTCGGGCTCTAGGCATGTAGGGTAGCGGTGGCTGAGTCCTGTTTGGGGTGACGCATTGTCGGTACTGGCGAGACTGGGGCGACCTGTAGACATGTTGTCACTATAAGGCTATTATTAACCTTGAATAAACATTTGGCTTTGGGCAGGGTTGCAATATGCAACGGAGGAGAGCATCAGGGAAATCGATGGTGTAAGTCACCAAATAGGTCAGTCGAACATGCTAATCTTTAGCGTATTGCTGGACTTTCTCTAAGTGCACACTACCGAGACTACGACACGTACTTACCTTAGGTAGCTTTGCACCGTTTCCACTGCATCCCTGGAGAGCTGAAAGACTGGGCCAAAATCGCGGGGTGGCAAGACAAGCGACAAGCGCCGATAGCTCGATGGCCTAGGTAGCCTGCTCCGAGGCCGAGTGATTCTTGAGTGGCTCGTGGTCCCACCCACGAGCGGCCTCCCATTTCTTGCGCCACAATGCCAGCAAAGCGCTCGAGGCGCTTGGTCGGCTAAGCCAACCCACCAGCCCCATATTAGCCACAGGAGACACATTAGTGGCTCGGTCTATTCAACAATGACTTCATCGGTACACGAGCATTTTAGAACCCTCACCCTCACTAAATACAAGGTACCCTAGAGACAGCAAAAGAGATCGTCAAGTAGGTAGCCGAGGTACCTTTTCGATATGGCCTTGCGGTGCCGTAACGTTTCAACATCATATTCAACCGGGACAGCAATTGCAAAAAGCCAACTCATCCTGACTCACACTCATGTAGCTAATTACCTACATGTGGCATGGATCAATGATCATCATCCGTCACGCCTCATTTGGGATTTGCAGGGAATTCTCCGAGTGCATTTCGACCTCAACGACATGACATACGAAGTGCAAGCATCGTAGGGGCCAATTCAGATCATGGCGGCCCGCCACTTTGGGTTTCTATTCATTGTGCAATGATGTTTTCAGGCCCCGTTTGGATTGGGCATGGAAATCCCAACCGGAACACCCGGGCTTCAACGTTCGGGTAGGCATGGGGTTCTTCCTTCACGCATTTTTCGCACTCTGTTGATCATCTGGTCTCAAGGGGCGTTGTGGCAATAGAACCATTCCTTACTGTCGTACATGTCGACGTGGCGGTGAACAAGCGCATTAGACGTCTATACCAAAGCGGTGAACGTGATCATCTGACATACTCCATTATGCTGGTCTGCGATATTCGGCACGCATTGTTGGAGTGTAGATGACCCCTCAGTTGGATATGAGTTAATTGATCATTTAATGAGTCGAGACTGGAAACGTTCAAGCGATACTCAAACGTTTTATCAACATATCATAAACCCAATTGTAGAATGTTCACGTTTGTACGTAGCACACTTTTCCTTCTATAGGCACAACGTTATTGGGCAGCTATATATTCAAATATGATTTCTTCTCTTCTCCGGAGAAAGGAGATAGCACAGAAGATCAAATGGCATCTCATACAACAAGGGGGTCAGGAAGTCGAAGCCGCTTACCGACCAGATCACATTTCTTCTCGGAGATTTAGATGAAATCGTCAAGTACTACAGAGATCTGCCTCGTACAATGCGTTTCCTCGCATAAGAAATAAGTCATTATAGAGTTCCACTCTCAACGCGATGCCGAGATTTCCAGATATGTTGGGAGGCAGTCAATATCTTCAACTTCGCAGTGGCAAGCCCGAGGATATTGTTTTCCAATCTGATTCCAATACTGCATCATAACTAAGACCAACTTTTTAGCCAAACCCTATAGTGTTTGAATTACCTATACTTCCATCAATAGTCTCGCTATCCGAATCCTAAGAAATTTCATACAAGATAGAGAAAATCAGGATTGACAACGTGACTGTAGTTCTTTTTCCAACAAGAGTGCCCATCACGACACGGTCTTTTAATGCCTCAATCCCAGCGATGCGACGCAATTCTATGCTCAATAGTGGTTCACGAATCCTATTATGGAGACTGTTGCGTTGAAAGTGGTACGTATATCAGAGAGATTATTATCACTTCTTCGGTATTCGGAGCAGAGGGTAAATTGCTTTTGTGAGTCTATGCAGCACCAGTAAGCCCCTCAAAATTGACTGAAATATATAACAATGATATTGCAGATGTGATCCCACGACCATGGTATGGGAATCCTGGCTTACCAATGGTACAACACATAAACCCGACACCCAGCTGAGTGTCCACACAACCATTGAGATTACCCAAGTTGCTTTTCTTTCATTCCGTCGTCTCGGGAAAATGATTACTACCTTCTTTTGCGAAGAGCTTGTTCTTGTCAGCGACCCCCAAAAGTCTTAGACGTGGACGGGCAAGATTCCATTAAAATGTCAAAAAGAAAAGACGCAGAACGTCATGCCATCTACAGCACGTCTCATGATTATTCTTCAACTATCACTAGTTACACTACCTAGTTGAAGGTAGCATTCGCGCTTGCAAAAATATCCATAGCAGTAGTTTATTATTACGTCTGTGAACTAGTGAAATCCGTAGATGCGCTGTGATAGAAGTTGAGAAGACCTTGGACATCATGGCTAGTACAAATTTCTTTTCCGCGTCTTCGAATAGATCAACATATAAGACACCTCATGCTAAGTAGCCAAGGTCACTGTGAAACGGCCCAAATATCCAAAACCACAGCGGTTGATTGTCACCCTTGCCGCATGTCAATCTCCGTCTGAAAGAAATGTGTAGCATGTCATTCATTGTAGCGCAGACCAAATGATGGGAAGCATCCCACCAAGCTGCAGCTTTGAATCAAACCAAATGTCCGGAGAAACTGGGAGCATGCACTTGATTCCCATTTTGTAATCTTGCCCTTGTGAAATCCGTCTTTACAGCGTTGCCTTTTAGACACTGCCCTTCAACTCATTATCGATATTTCGGGATATGTAATCCGCAATGGCCACTGTAACACCATAGAGTCAGTAATCTCTACATGTAGCAAGGCAGGACTATGCGGATGGGAAGTCTGTAACTATGACCAGGAGTAGAACGTGTCCACCAATCATGATCCGACAAGCTGAGGCAGGGCATAAAAAGCTCAAGCATTTACATACTATTAGTGACCATAGGATTGACGCCACTGGCAGATGGGAACACGCTGGCATCGGCCACAAATAAGTTTTGAGTGCCCCAGACCTGTATTATCGGTGTTAGCCACCTCTCCTTGAAGTACTTAATGCGCATTCGGTTATGAAGAGCTTGCAGAAGGAGGGAATGCAGAACATCCATCCCCTTCTGGAAACCATGGTATACGAAATGTTGCCAGAAAGAAGTCGAAGAAACTCCGACAACTAGCCTGCTTTTGCTTACCTTGCCCTTTGGATCAACAACGCCAGCGCTGGGTGTCGCGCTCATCCTGCACGAGCCCATCTGATGCGCACACCCAAAAGTGGCGAGCGATGAGTTGAGCCCAGTCCTCTCGATCAGCTTGATCCAAGCGGTGAAATCAGGATCGCTGATGCCTTGGTCAAAATTCTTTTCGTCAAGCTTCGCAGTCTCGGCTCCAATGTCCGCAGAGGCAGTTTTTGTGCGTTTGAACGACGGCAGGCCCGTAATTCCCGTCCATATCTCTGTTGCGCCCCTGAGAGAAAGAGAGAATTAGGTATCGCTGTTTAGAATTACGTTGATTTATTTGCTGAGGGGAAATAAGTCTGAGATGAACACGTACTGAATGTAGCATAGCTTTGCGGCCCCGACCATGCCGACTGTTATGTGCGCTCGGTCAAAGGCCGATGGGGTGTACGCAATACGCGGTCGACCATCATCTGGATCTGGGTACACTTGACCTGTGTCCCTGTCTCGGGCCATGGAGATAAAATTGGACATCTGTCGGGCTCGCAGAGCATCTAATTTCCACTGCAAGCCGCTCTCGTAAGGGTGACCGTACATAAGTACGTAAGGCTGTACTGGCAGTAAGCTTTTCCATAGTAAATTGGACGAATTTGGAATTTGGAAGTGAATCTTAACATGAAACACATACAAGCGTGCTGTTGGTCTCAATCTTGGCACCATGTCCTTTGCCGTCTAGGTTTTCAAATGTCGTGCAGACCGCAGTGATGATGCCACCTTCCCAACCCTTGACATCCTCGTCAAAGGAGGCTCGTACGCTGCCGACAGGATGAAGATGGAGGTTTCTGCCAATATGGTAATTCTAGCAAGATTGAGCGTAAGATTAATACGATATTTACCTCGGTCTGGGAATGGCATCGGACTGTGTCGACTTACTTTCACACCACTTCTCAGCAACAATAACGGACTCTGAAACGTGCCGCTTGAGACAATTACTTTCTTCGCCTTCACATTGACGATTCGTTGTGTTCTCTCAGACTCAGGTCTTTGGAGACCGCCGTCTTTATCTCTCGATGTCCATTTGCCAACAATACCAATTGCAGCATTTGAATCATTCTCATCGAAGATGACTTTTGATACCTCCATGCCTTCAATAAAACGGGCACCTGCTCGCGACGCAGCAGGTAGCCAACACGTTGCTGGACCCTGTTTCTCACCGGCACCACATCCATGACCGCATCTACCACAGTAGTGCTCGGCACCATTCGTGTTTTGCGGGCAAGGTTTGGCATGCCAGCCGAGCTTATGGGCGCCGTCCAAGATAACCCTGGCGCTTTTGTTATGCCGCATGGTTTTGTCACTCACGCCCATGACGCCACAAACACGGTCCAGGCAGTTCTGAAACTCTTGTGTTTTGAAGAAGCCAAGTCCCTCAGCTGCCCATTCTTCGCGGACGAAGCCCTGGGGCTGAAGGGAGACACTCCAATTGACAGTACCACCACCACCCCAGTTGCTGCCAGCGAGAATAAACACTGAGCGGTCGTCCGACTGCATAGCTGCCTTCCCCTCATAGAGGAACTCATTCGCTGCATCGGCTGTCATGGGTAGCTGAGAAGGAGGGAAGTAGTAGCCTTTATCTACCACCAACACGTTGTGGCCAGCTTCAGCAAGCACTTTCGCACAAACGCCACCCCCGCAGCCGGAGCCGACAATGACGACGTCAACATCGACTGTGGCTGGCTCATCGTCGACTGGAAATTGCATGAAATTGTAATCAAACGCAGGGCCGTGTTTATAGTCCTCCACGGCGTCGGAGTAGTCGCTGAGTTCACGGAACAATGGGTCGAGCTGTGTGAAAGCTATCTTCGCTAGTACTGTGAATGACTCGGCTAGTTGAGGGAACGTCTTCATCCACGAATTTTGCCATGATTGTAGGATGGCTTCCCGAATATGGAGAGGCTGCTCATGAACTGGGGATCTATATCCCGTTGCCAGAAGACTGCCTAGCTGCGTGCTTCACCAAGAGGGTCAGGAACTATTTCCCTCGTGCTACACTAACACCACCACACCAAAGCTCTGTACGTACTTGAGAAGGCCTAGAAGGCCACCGAATTTTCTTTGAGACGACTTGGGCAGATGCCCAATGACACGCTTGATATGCTCGATGTATTCCGGCGATTGTACGGGCCTGGAGCGGAGATACTCTTTGAATTTATTGTAGTCGGGCGCATTCCTCACATGTGTCTTGGTGCGCTCATAAGCTTCCAGACATTGAGACTCAGTGATGTGCAGATGATTCTTATCGTCCGCAGTCTCGGAATCAGTCTTGGAATCGATGACAATCGACGGTGTCACTGCGTCAAGCAAAGTGAACAGTGTTGCCCAATGCTCTTCGCTAAAACCATCTACCTCGAGAGGAGCCGGAAGATTGACTGGGACCGGGCCTTTGACACGAACTGAGGCCGTTGCCATCCTGCAACGCTTACGCAGGTATATATATACACGTGCAAAGTCGATGTGCTGAGTTAGGTCGTCTGGCCGACTCTTGCGTCTTGTCCGACGTTTAACTGAGCATATAATCCAGAAGATGTAAGGCTGGAAGTGGAACAAGCATGACTAGGTCCCTATAGAACCAAGATGATAGAGACCCAAGATCCTGGGGTAGTAGCGGGCGCTAGTCTAGTCCATCCAATTCCCTACGCGATCAACCATGCCAGCTATCGAAGAAGCGCCAATCGGCAGAGAGGGCTCGTCCCGTCCAATGCCCCTCTGCGGGGTCTTCAGCTCTTCACAATAATTCATGGCGATTTCCCTAACGCTCAAAGACCCTTACTGTTGCCCGCCAATATCGTTTGTGGCGGTTCCGGAAAGAGTATAGCCTAGAACATGGCAGCCGTATCGCGATCGGTACTTTGGAAGGTCGTGCGTGTATCGTTCAGATATCCATTCGTATCATCTCCTTTCCTAGACGCCTATCACTGATCGCGAGGAGCTTCGAGGTTCCATGTAAGCAGCCGACTTGTGATGACAGCGTTCCGCGCGACATAATACCTTATGCAGTAAGGTGTTCGAAGGCGAGACTCTCGCCCCACATGAACATCATCAACTGAGATGAAAATGTGAATGTAAGCACAGTCAGGCTTGGGGTTAATTGGACAGACTCGGGAAATCTGGCATGGTGCAAAAAAAGTGAAGGCTGGTCGATGATTGATAGCGCCCTCATCTAGATGTAAAAGTTTCAAAGCACTTTTTCTGTCCTTTAATCCTCACAGTAAAAACCCAAGATGAAGCACGCATCATTTTCTTCGGGCTCATATTTTCATGAGAATACTTACCGAATTCGTCTACCGTGGGAGCTTTTGCCACATTTCAAGGAATGCGACGCCAGCTGTCTGACTTTCGAGACCAATGGAACTTGACTTAGTTGTGAAAAACACTATGGTCGGATTCAGATTCAGATTCAGATTAAAGTTTGTTTAATTGATGAGCTACCAGCCGGCCTGGCATGGCTGGGTTCTCGGTTATCAACACGTTGGTTTTTTGGGGGTGCCTTGATGTTGAGTTATATACTAGATGTCGAGGACGTATTATGTGGGTGAGAGCCGTGATGCGCGCGATGTGTAATTGTTTACTTATGGTGGGTCGTGGACTAATGCATACAGTTCCAGCTTTGTGGAGTGATTGCTCCCAACAAAATCGGCGGCAGCTAAATTTTCTTTAGTGTTTCGTCCTCTTCACCGCCGAGATGGCTAAATTGTCTCAACTGTCCGAGGTTCCAACTGCCCAATCAGTACAGATTTCACAATGAAATCCAGCATTAGATAATACAAGGTAGGTACCTACATAATATCGTATGCAGATATCTGCTGCTACCTTATGTAGTGAGGCGCATCCCCGAGCCTCGGATAGCAGCGAGTACCCCGCCAAGGGCCTCGGAGAGATGGGCATGATGGGGTTTGTTTGGAATTGGGTCTCCGATACCGTAATCTAGATAGATTCATGCCCACGCCATGAGCAGAGCAGCAGACAAGATGAGACCGCTACAGTAATAGGAGACGCATGCAGTTCCCCATTTTGCGCCCTTAATTGCTTTTCCGTTCCTCACTTCGGCAAACGATCTAATCGCACTGCAGTTGTGTATCGGCCTGCATCATGTACGAGTACCTCTTACACAGGCACACAGGCTTTCCATCTTATCGGGCGCATCGGGCAACAATAAGCCTCAAGTTGGACGAGGGTATTCGCCAACCAGCTAGGCAATTATCGACTTGATCACATGCAAACAGGAGTCATCAACCTCCATGGTCAGCATGGAGTCCCTAGGCAGAGGGCGAGAGGGTTCCGAGGTCTTATCTATGTAGGGTTTCGAGGATATATCGAATTTCCATGCCCCTTAACGTGGGTCAACAGCGCAAGCGACTTGCATCCATGATATGGATACGCGATTGTCCACGGTGGCTCGGGTGGTACGGAGTATACATAACATCAGGGTCCAGCGAGCTAGCTGTGTTTGGCTGAGGGACCGAGTTGTTGGGCCTTGGGGAGCTGGTCCAGAAAGTCGCTGGGCATATCCACATCCTACACATCCTACCTCAGGTACCACCTCCGAGCACCTCCTAACATGCAAATACTGGGTAGGGAATAGGTGCAAAACGAGCAAACAAACAAAGGTGCACTCTGCATCGTGGCTACTAGCATGAGGTCATCTGTGCAGGTGTTTGTAGATTCGAGGTCGTGAGAAAACGAGATAGACAGACAGTCAGATGCATGTACCTATGCGTACAGCGGTAGACAGATGCGCAATCCGGAGAGGCGGACAGTTACCATTTGGGGAACATGCTGGCTCGCCTGGACGCTGCGGCTAGGCCTTGTTGTACCTGGGCAGCACCTGGTCTATGGATGGTCTCCTGGGCCCTATAATTCCCGACGGCCAATGAGATGGCACCTACCACGGCGCACCCCAGCCGCACAACGTTCAACTGTTGAGTCTTGTGCAACTGGCTCACTGGCTCCTCCGTCACACCTCACACTGGGCAGTGTCATCGACTTCATGGTATCACGAACCGCAACCGCAACACAATGCGCACAACCGTATGGCAGGGCGGGCCATGGATCCCCCATCATTATCAACACGGCCTGCCGAGCCGCAGTTTCTGCCCGCCCGTCCCCAGTTTTCCCACTCGTAGCTGCGATGCAGCTTCCACTTCAAGTAGAATACCCGCCGCGTGCAGCTTGTCCTGATGAGTACACTGCGAGCACTGATACCGTAGATGCTGCTGATCCATCACAGTGGCCGCATCGTAACCGTAGGAATCTCGCCGCTCCATTTTCTTGTTGACCCATTCCACAGATATCGACACACTTGCCCCCGGACTAGCCAAGCCTAGGTAGGTATACGGTATCTACCAGGGAGATCCTGTATTTGACACAGCTAGCTCCCTCGTCTTCGTGTGTTCACTCACAAAGTTTCAAGTCCGAGTTTTGTTTAAGCTTCGGCATTGCTTCTGGCGCTTATTGTCCCTTCTTCTCTTCCTCCTCCACCACGAAACCACTCGCCCAACAGACTTCTACATAGGTAGCCTGTCTGCGTTTCATCTTCGTATTGTTCGTCAACTTCCGCCGTCTTGTCCATCCCGATATCCTCGAAGCTAGGCGAAACGCCGAGCCTACGGAGAGGGGTCATTGGAAGGCGACTCTGCCCAGTTCTTCTTCTCATCGCCAGTCCGAGTCTGAAAGAACTTCCGAGCATCAGTGCCGATACGTTCACTAAGGGGGTATAGAGTCTGTCTTTTTTTTTCTGCGTTGTCACGATGTCGGCACCCATCGTCTTCGCGTCGTCCCCGGCGGCCAGTCTCTTCAAATTCCCGCCTCATTCAGATCCACAACCAATCCCTCCCCCACACTTCGACTATCTTTTCACAATACCCGATCATTGGTACACAGCCGCCTTGGATGCTAGAGTGCCCATCACAATTGCTGCCGTTTATGCAGTCACAGCAAAGGCCCTCAACGCCTACAACAGATCTACCGGCAAGAAGCCATGGGCCATCAGCAAAACGAAAGCTTTCCATGTCTTCGTCGTTTTGCACAACATCTTCCTCGCCGTGTACTCGGCTTGGACATGGTACGGCATGCTACGGACACTTCAGAATACGTTTGTCAGCCCGAACGGCCCTGATGGTTGGGCTGGCACCGTCGA
Organism: Astrocystis sublimbata; assembly: GCA_022453515.1. NCBI lineage: Eukaryota > Fungi > Ascomycota > Sordariomycetes > Xylariales > Xylariaceae > Astrocystis > Astrocystis sublimbata. The sequence continues at coordinate 146,905 of JAJNNY010000032.1, read as the reverse complement.
TAGCTTCTGCAAGGTGAACGGGCCTTCTGGTCTGAGGAACGCTCAAACCTACAACATGGCAACCGGCACATGGGGCTCGCTTTCAGGGATCGAGGGTTCTCCGAGTCGCGAGCAGGGCGGTCGACTCTGGAACAACGGTCTTGCTTTCTACGGGTGGCTGTTCTACATCAGCAAGTTCTACGAGGTTTTTGATACTCTCATTATTCTTGCCAAGGGCAAGTTCAGCTCGACCCTCCAGACCTACCATCATGCCGGCGCGATGATGGCCATGTGGGCGGGGATGCGGTACATGTCCGTCCCTATCTGGATCTTCGTATTCTTCAACTCTGCTATACACTCGATCATGGTGAGCTCTGCGCCCAAATGCACTATTGTTGAAAGTTATCTAACGGATTCATAGTACACTTACTACACAGTAACCGCGTTCAACATCCGAGTCCCCACGTTCATCAAGCGATCTCTCACCTCGCTGCAAATCTCGCAGTTCATCATCGGTGCCTCGGCGGCCATGGTCCACTCCTTCGTATCATATCTCGTACCCGTACACGTTTCCGGTGCCGGGACGAAGTACCAGAAGGTGAACTGCATCGACACCACCGGTCAGACCTTTGCCATCTGGCTCAATGTCACCTACCTCGCTCCTCTGACATATCTGTTCGGCTCCTTCTTCGTCGCCAGCTATCTCCGCCGCAGCAAGGCCGAGGTCGTGCGCGGCAAGACCGATCGCCGCCGCAGCAACGTCGTCTTGGCCGAGAAAGCTAGCTGGGACGCGGCACGTGGCCTCGAACGTGAGATGTACGGTGAAAGCAACGGAAACGCCATCATTGAAGATAGCTCCGAGCCATCCAGCCCGACCAGCTCATCTGGTGCCAGCGAGGGGAATGGCCTACTCCGTGTCCCTAAGATGAAGAACTAGTGGCCCACCAATCAAATGTCCAATCAAATATCCAATTCTCACGACGGACGTTTGATCTACACGCCAGCGCCGCAGTTAGCCGCTGGGTCGAAATATGATTTTTAGGAGTTTAGGAGCAGGGAAAAGTCATCAAGGAGTCATGTAGGGACTCATCAAGTTAGGGTAGGGTTACGAGATCAAACGAGGATTTTCACATCACAACCAAATCAATATGCATTGTACCAATATTTCACCTGGGCCGCATCATCCTTTGGCCTTAAATATCCGGCTGAGGTACGGGCTTCATGAGTGGTTTGTTCCATGAGGAGGTAGACAATAGCATTTAGATATACACATTTTAAAGAATGAGAATTACGTATAAGTTTATTTTCAAATGCTTGGCAGTGTACACCTTATGTGATACTTTAATGATTATCTCACCAACATTGAGTCTACAAGAAGTGAGGTTTGGCATGAGTAAGTATACTTGAAAGGCTCGTTGCTAATCGCAGGAATCTCATCATCTTTGCACTATTCGAAACGGACAATAATTCTTTTCAAAACCATGTGACCATCCCGATATAGATACATGATCTTTGTCTATATATATTACAGAGTGAGCGGTCTGACTCTAAATGAAAAGCACAGCAGTCCTCTACCGATTAGTTGCTCTGTCTCTCCCTCACTATACCACAACCCCGCCCTTTCCCCATTTTCCTCTTCTCTCTCTCTCCGCCTGATGATCACCATCCAAGAAGCAAGAACACACCCGACTTATAAGGAGCTAGCTATCTATCGTAAACAAACATTTTACGATGCGGGGGAAAACGAAAAAGGACGGAGGTTTAGAGCCTGCTATCTCAAAGTGAACATACAAGGTTATGTACTCAACTCTGCATTCATCCATCCATCCATGTATGCTCTAGTATGTAGGCACATAGGCGCTCTCCACTGGTACCAGGCATTAAGGAGCGACTCAACCGAATGTACGTACGTACGTAAGTATCCATCTGCCCTCACCCCTCCCAAAGTTGTTCTAGGTAGGCAAAGGTAGCCACTCGGCCCCTGCCTTGGTCATGGATGCGCAAAAGACGAAGTGGTATATAAATAGTAAGTATGATACCCAGGATGCCAAGGAGGCTTGCTCCATATCGATTTGCATCGAAATCGGGCACATAGAGCATATCGGCAATTACTAGGAGGATTAAGGGAGTGGGTGCATCGCTAGGACTCGGACACAAGGGAGAGCGAAAGTACGGATAGATGAACGTGTCCTCAAATTATGTCATTATATTTTGACGTGATGAAACAGCAGTAGTACGTAGAACATGTCTTGTTGTTGGGGGCTCACAGGCCCAACAATCCCAAGAAACAATCCGTAGTAAGTCGTAGCACTCCGAATGCAAGCCGAACATACATATTGTATGCTCAACTGACAAGTACCTAGGTAGATAGGTGGCGGTGATCCAACTAAGCGCTATCCGAGGCCTCGCAAACATTTGCTTGCTAGCGCCCCGTAAACAAAATGTGAAGACTCCCAAAACTCCACCAATGTTCCGAATCCCTTCTATAAACGACCGATATAAATCGTAAATCAAATGTGCCTCACCCATGAAGCAAGACCGGCTTCCAAGGACAAAAACCAAATAAAACAAATGTCTATAAACTCGCTGTTTATAGCCGGTCCCAGGGGAAAAATGCCCTCATGCTGGGTATCATAAATGCAGAAAATGTAGTCCAAGAAAGACCCTGTACCCTGAATGCTATCCTTGACTCAATGTATGATCGCGGTGTTTATGCTCGTAAACTCATCTGTGTAAGGAATCGTTCATCTGTATGTGACAAGATATGTCATTGGTGTGATATAGCGTTGCGTCGTGAATAGTGTGCGACCGGATTTGGCTAGGTTTCAATGAAGTGAATCGACCTTTGCTACCATGACGATGGAAGGCTGAGAAGGCGTGTACCCAAGTCGAAAAGAAACTCTTTCATTTGAACCGTCTGTATCGTGTGCGGCCTAGAAGGTGCTCCAGTGCCAGTCTCGCGGAACACTCATAGCGACCTCAGCCGGCTTCGGACCTTTGGGTGCCAACCCGCCCGGAGTGGCAACAATAGGGCTGGCAGGTACGGTTTGGGAAACATTCCTGTCGGACGAGTCATCGCTGGACGCTTGACTATTCGTTCTGCTGCGCCAAGCCTGGAATTCCGAAAAACAATGCGCACATGCCCGGCTCACGGTTGCCCGGGGATTATAGTGCGCATCCTGGTCGAGCGGAACAGCAAAGGCAGAGTGAAAATCGCAAAAGATATTTCCACATCTTCGGCAATGATGTCGTCTTGTCCAGTAGTTGAAGTGGCGCAAGCATGAAGGTTCGTCACAAATGGAGGCTCGAGTGTCGGGCTAAAAAGTGCGTATTAGCTAGCTGCTTCTTTCACGAAGCATAACTAGTAGCTCATGACCCGACCCGCACCTATAGCACTGGGCAGTTTGTGCCGAACTGTGCAAAGATGCGAGAGGCCTGGTTACGATGTAAAACATACCTTCCAGTGCTGCCGTGTCGGCGGTGCAGTCGGCTTGGGGAACAGATCAAGGTTCCAACTGCTGTCGTCGCATTTCCCATCATCATCATCGGTAGGTCGTCGGCCGGGGCGGCCCCAAGCTCCCAAGACAGGCAGGGTTATGAAGCTATTAGCAGATGACATAGGCCTGTCGTCATCCTGCGTTGGTGTCTGAGGTTCTCCCTCGTGCTTTGTCGCTTGGCCATTTTTGGAAGGGTGCTGGGTTGGGCGCAAGACGGCAGGCATGTACATTGGGCGTAATCGCTGACGGCTGTATGGTTTGGGCGAGGTGGGGGAGCCGTTGTTGGAGCTCAGGGGGGATACCTGCTGGGATTGATAGCCGGCCGCCTGCTGGGACATGAAGTCGGTTGCCTGTGCATGCGCATATGCGTGCGGCTGCGGCTGGTGCTGGAAGTAGTGCGACGGCTTCGTGTCGGCCATTCTAGGCATTATGAAGTCGGTTGCCATTCTGGGAAATTCGTGGCAGGACTACCACACGACCAAAGTCAATCGTACAGTGTATAATCGCAAGTGGAAACAAGACGTCGTCGGGCTTCCTCTGGTGGAATGAGTGTTTCTGTGGTGGTCGGATTGTCGGCTGTTGTTGACGACTTAGAGTTGCGCAAGGGGGGGACCAAACACAATGAGTGATGGTTGGTGTAAGTTGTTCGTGTTGGCGAGTATGACTTGCACTAATGCGTGGCGATGGAACTCGATCGACTCCGGGAGCGAAAGAGCCAAACACAGCTTGCGGACTGCACAACGAAGAATAGCAGAAATCTGGTCCTCGTACGATGGACTTGCTTGATCTACCAGAATACAGATGCGCGTCGGGATGCCTTCGGTTTGATAAGAGCAACAAAGGACACCCTCGGTTGCTGTGAGGCGCTGTCTTGGTTGTCCGACCGTTGCGATACCTAAAAGTAGCGGGTGCCGAAGCGGAACTGTTGCTGTCCGGCCGTTTGGCGCTCGTTTGTACTTGTACCGTACACAATGTGCTCGGGCGTACGTCAAAGAGCGGTAGGAGACTGCGTGTAGAAAGAAATCGATCGATCGATCTCTGGTTTCTAGTGGCTGAGAATGGCTGCGAGGATTGGGCGAACCAGGGGGTCGGATAGGCGATGGACAATACAGTAGGTAGACAATAGACTATTGGTGTTGTTGAGGTACAGACGAGTTTCTGTGACTACGGATGAGAATCGTGGCGGGAGAGCGTGGCGGGTTAGGAGGTAGGTGGGATGAAGGGTGGGATGATGCCCAAGTAATGGCGACGCGGGCAGAAGCGAAAAGCAGCACACGACACTGGACGGGAGCGGTTCACGATGTGTTCGGAGGGAGGCACGCTACTGATAAGGTGTTAGTCGGCTACCTTGCTACCTTGCTACCTTGTCCACCTTCGTCCTGCGCTACCTATCGATACCTCCGCATCAGCGTCTATCCCTGCCGACCCATGCCGGTCCATGTGGGCGAGTGGGCGAGGCCCCCCCTCCGAAAGCGTAGCTGCCAGGCGAGGTGGCTCCTGGCCAGGTATCCCAAGGTATACTAGCCCACAAACTACCGCCCGTAGTGAGAGGTAGTAGCGATTGTCAATTACAATTTAGCATCCTGGATCATCGACTCTAACCAGCGCCCTGTCATTGGCCCAGCCTGGTCTCAGGGTCGCCCTGCAAGGCCCACTCTGCTCATCTTGGCACGCCTGTCTCGCAGGTCTCACACTGTGTTGCTGCTGCAGCTGCCCTGCTGACAGGCGAGCAGGCCGTGTTATTCTGCAAGTGCATACCGTGAGCGTCGACTAGTTGTACCTCTGGCTCGTCTGGCCACCTTTTCACGACTTGTAGATCCTGTCGGGCCCTGTCGAGCCTGCCGTACGCCGGCGGCGAGGTAGCACTGAGTAGCACTGATGTGCAAGGTGTAAGCGGCGGTCAACACCAGCCATCGACCATTTGCTATCTGACTGGCAGTTCCTCCTCACTTAGCATTTGCTGATCTTAGGCGGTAGTGAACACGATCAGCCATTCGGAGCGCGAGCCCATGGGGTAACGTGCACGTCATACAGCCATTGCTACCTCGGCGACGACACTGCCATCTCGATCCTCGTCGTCTTCCCAAACCGTCGAGAGCGTTTGGCAGCCGACAACGCTCAACTTGGAATTATCCAACCGAGCCGAGCGAGCTACCGCAGGTCTTACTGGCCTGCGCCGCGGATGGCGAGATGGTTGCTTGCTTCGTGGCAAAACGGTGCTGCGTGGCAACTCGGTCGTCTTGTTTCTTTCGGCTTGCGTCGGGGTGGCCGACACCGGGACCGTTAGACGCATGCTTTTGCCATCTCCATCGCATCCACGAGAACCCGTTGAATGCGCTTCAGAAACTCGGAGCTGAGTAAGCGAAGCCAACTACTTTACCGAGTTTACTTACTGGGAGGCCTTGGAATTGAGTGCTGCTTCTTTGCGGTCGACATGTGAATTCCATTAAAAAGTCAGCTCACTCTTTCGACGACTCAATCGTAGTTCTGCTTCTACGTCAGGGCAACTGACTAAGTTGAGGTGCCTGACGAGTCTGAGTACCTTTCGTAAACTTTTGACAGCTCCGCGCAACCCCACTGATAAACTCGCCCTTACCCTACCTTACATAGTGTTTCCTCAACAATCGCGATGCCATCCACTTCCGGATCACCGACTACCGCTTCCTTTTTATTTGAATGGTTGTTACGGGAAGATTAAAAATTTCCAAGGAAGAGAGATCCCGATACGATCCACAGCAGTAAAGCATTCGATTCAACAACACTGCCGGCAAGGTTGGTGATCAAACATCAGTACTCATAAACTGTCATCCTGGCACCTGGGCCAATGCAGAGACACCACCTCCGCGATGTATGGAGGTAGAGACGTTGCGCTACCGGCCCCGGCGATGCTATTCAACCATCCATGCAGCCATGGACCCAAACCCAAGTCGCACACGACAGTCTATGCGGAGGAGAAGCACTGTACCCTACAGTGCCTTGACTGCTGCAGCTTTATCTTTCGGTCGACGCTGATTGGATACTGCAAGACACACTAATGCGGTGCAAGTACGTAAGGTATACTTATGCCAAGCCTACAACCAAATGCAAAAGGGACGGATTTTGGTATGGAAGCTACCGAGCTACCTACTTGAGTAGCCAAAATTATCTGGGCTCGCTGGCCAAGGCCCCTGGCTTCGGCTCCTTGGGCGACCAAATCGGTCCGTGTTAGATTGACCGGGAAGGGTTTTCTCTCCGGACTACGAACGCCATATGCCTAGGCAAGGGCAGGTCTTTGCCATAGATGGACGGGCTGGTGAAATTATCAGCAAGATGAAAAGGCTAGGTACGCCACGAATGCCGTCCAGCGTAAATAGGATTGGTGTTGTACTGGACCTGCTAGCCAAGACAGATCTAAGGTAAGTACGTATTCAGTTAGATACTGCGCAACGCATGCGTATGTATGCGACCTGCAGTGATATAACTCTGGACCCTGGCGCAGCCTGACAAGTTCGAATTGCCAAGTGGGCTTGAGCTTTTGCGCCGTTATCGCTCAACCGTAATTGGTGGTTGGCACCGCTCCGGATCAGGAAATCCTAAGCATGCAGGCATGTTCTTTGCACCTGTCTGCCTCCGGCATCATCTTGGATTATTTACTTATGAGAGCAGCATATAGATCCACCTCCACATTTGGCAACCCTCTCATGAGTAGCTAGGTTTCGTGACGTGCATGCTTGTCAGTCATGGCTGGTACGATGCGTTTCTCAAGCAAGTCAGTTTCGGTTTTGTGTGTTTTTCTTCAAGATCAAGATCTTCAATGCATGAAATGGATGCCAAGCAGCATTAGCCAACTCGATGCTTATTATCTGGTGTATATTACATTATTGACGTCGGTGTATCCAATTTTCCCCATATCGGTGTAGAACACAGCAACTCCATGCTGATGTGGTCTGACACAGATGTCAGTTAGACGCAGATACCATAGACCTAGCATCTTACAAACGGAGATAAGCCTAAGACACTTCGTGGTACGCTCGGGCATGGGAGATACGGTTGATCGCGATCCTCATTAGATCAGCCAACGGCAGCGTCAAGTCGACAAAGCCGGTGGGCCATCCTACATACCGTCGACCCATCGTCCGCTCTTACCGCCTTCCTTCAAGACGACCTTGAGACCTTCAATTGTCATCTGCTTATCTACCGCCTTGCACATATCGTAGATCGTCAAGGCCGCTGTGGAAGCGGCTGTCAGTGCTTCCATTTCCACGCCCGTCTTGCCTTCGCAAGTCACCGTAGTCTCGATGTCGACCCGGCCAGCCTCGTCGTGATTCTGCACGAGCTGGAGGTCCACTGTTACCTTGGAAAGTGCGATAGGATGACATAATGGGATAAGGTCTGATGTTCTTTTGGCGGCCATGATGCCAGCCACCCGGGCCACGCCCAAAACATCCCCTTTCTTGATTTGATTCTCTTGTATGAGCCGGCAGGCGGTCCTGTCCGTAAATCGAACGCTGCAGGTAGCTTTGGCCAATCTTTTGGTCGGCGACTTGTCCGAGATAGATACCATGTGAGCAGCGCCCGACTCCGAGACATGCGTCAACCTGTTCCCATCCGTTTGACGTTCTGGTGGCCGGTGAGTGGTAGACTGACAACGGATCTGTTGCAGACGCGCATGGTTCCTGAAGTCGTGCGGCAGGGGGCTCATGTGGCTCAATAGTGACGGACCATGGCGAATGACATTGAAGGGGGCTGTAAGGTGCGATGGTCGATAATGGCTGTCAAATATTGGGCTCCGTGAATCTGCCAGGCGAATGGTTCAGCTTGAGCGGAGAGCGACAGGCTAGCCCAGCCCATCCCGTGGCGCCCTTCACCGGTATTTTTCCACCGCCAGCGAGAAGTTCACCCACCTATCAGGATCATCGGTCTGTTCTTCATGTGTTCCAATTCACCGATGCCAGCATGTTTCGCTTTCTTCCTCTTGACTGCCAAGCCGATGACATTTAGTAGCTCCTCTTCATTCGGTGCCATGCCACGCGGTGTGGACGTATGTATATGACCTTGCTTCCTGTCCATCTCGATCTGTTTCATAGCCTCGAAAGCTGCCTCGTCAATTGGCTCGTCGTTGTTAGACTGCCTCAAGATATCTCGCAGTGAGACCTCCGTGTTGCCGAAGAGGCAGACCTTGAGATTGCCGTCGCTCGTGATGCGGAGTCGGTTGCAAGTGCCGCAGAAGTTGTGCGTCATGCTGGTGATGAAACCAAGACTGCCCGTGAAGCCCGGGATCTTGTATGATTTGCTTGTGTCGTTTTTGTGGCCTGCCAATTTCTCAAGCCCCGGATAGCTTTCTCTGATGAGATCCAACATTTCAGAATAGTTGAACATTTTACCCTTGTTCCACTTGTTGCCGTCAAAAGGCATATACTCGATAAACCTCACCTCGATATCCCTCTCCCGTGTCATCTCAACAAAGGGTATAATTTCCCTATCGTTGACCCCTCTCATGACCACACAGTTGATCTTTAACTTGATGCCCGCGCCAACCTTATTCAGCTCCAGGACCTTCTCTATGCTCTTCATGACGGCGTCGAATCCTTTCCGCCTAGTCATGATTTGAAACTGCCAGGGGTCAAGAGTGTCGAGACTCAGGTTGACGCCAGTCAATCCTGCTTCCACCATGTCCTCCAGCTTTCGATGCAAGGCTAGCCCGTTGGTTGTCAGGCAAAGCTCACGAAGTCCGTAAGGTCGAAGGGCACCGATCTGCCTCATCAATGGCAAGATGTCTCTTCTGACTGTCGGTTCCCCGCCCGTGAGGCGAATCTTAGTGACACCCTGAGAAACGAAGAGGGTTGAGAGCATGATGATCTCAGGCGTAGTCAGAAGCTCATTCTGCGGCGAGAGGGGGACGCCCTCCTCAGGCATGCAGTAAACACACCGAAGGTTACATCTCTCAGTGAGGGATATACGCAGGTAGTCATGCTGTCGGTGAAAGTTGTCGGTGAGAAAGTCCGAGAAGGGCCTGGCGTCGTGAAGAAGAGCCCGACGAGAAGTGTGCCGAGTCAAGGGCGCTTTCGAGATGGTAGAACCGGAGTCTTGCCCCTCTGCGGCTGCTGAAGCCGTTGTTGCAGCATGTCTCACAGACACAGCATATGGCCGAGCCTTCGGTTTCGTTATCGGCAACGCCACCGGCGCCGAGGGCCTGATGGACCGGGCCGCCAAGCGCTGTATCGGCATGGCGACAGAGCGACGGCAACAGAGAGGGGAAGTTCAAGACTCTAGTCTGCGCATATTCTATCCGTATTTTATTCGTATTTCTGCCGGCAATTTCGATGTAAGGCGCATATGCGTATATACCGAGGCTCTCCCGTGACTATATGGTGCAAATATCTGGCGGGCGGAGAGCTTCTCGCCACTGATATCTCTTGTAGATGCGGTTGATAATCATTGTGAGCAAGGTGTGGGGTCCTTAGCCGGCTCTATGCGGAGGCGCGTCGGAAATAAGTACAAGCATCGGTCGGCCACTTGTATGGTTGGACCAGACATGCAGAGTGATTGGACACGGGAAGAATCCAGTCTTAGTAAGAAGCCCATGTAGGTATGTACCTAATGTACCTTGCTCGCCAATCCAGGCTGCATCTACCTACCTAAGGTACCTACTACCTAACTCAGATTATCTGCATGTAAACCGCGGCCCGTAGGGACTGGCATTTACCTATTTTGCATGCCCTCTACATGTACCAGAGATTAGGTCTACTATGTAATCTGCATTTTCTGCATATGGGTACGGAGAAGTGCCATATGGCATAGAGTGAGCGTCTCTCTCTTGCATTAGCCTTTTGATGGCCAGTGTGATTTCAAGTTTCTAACACTGTACGTTGTTGAGGCATATCCATCATCAGAACTAGGTATGGACTCGGAGTGATATCACTTACTTATCTACGATTAAGACAATCACAAGCCACATCGCCAACCCTCACCGCGTCCCGAATAGGCCACAGGCCTGATAGGGTGCCATTGCCCGTGCTCTACCTTGGATGCTTGGGTCGAGCAATAGTCATTTGCCAGCGATACAGGCCGTGGTTCGCGACGCGACTATCGTTGCCTCCTGACTGGCCCAGGGCGTTGAAACCGGAGTAATCGTATTCGAGTGAAGCCCAGAACCAAGGCGCCTTGCTTGATACGGCTGTGGCCATCGAGCATCGAGCCTTACTCGCCTTACATCAATGCGAGGTCATCATACCGTGGACCGACATCTCGCCCATCTCGCCCATCGCACGTCTTGCACTCGCAGCACCATGCACTTCACCAACACCTTTAAATGTACTGGCTCGCCCCTGTCGTCCTGGTTCTTCTCGTGCCTCCATGAATGTTGACCGCATGGTATGCTGACCCTTCGACATCACAGCGTCACCCCACAGCATCCCGAGCCCGAACGGGGAGTATGTGGCCACTTTACTACCAAACAGCATTGTTGTCCGGTCCATTGCATCATTGAGCATCATCCGGACCCTCAAGCTACCTCCAGATGTCTCCTGTGCCGTGACGGCCTTCGTGTGGTCCCCTTCCTCTACAAGAGTGCTGGTCGCTGTCGCCGACCGATTCCATGTTTTCTCGGCACCGAGCGGCGACTTTCATGGCCTTGTGCAGATTCCGCAGCCACTCGCCCCCAAGCCAGCATTCGTCACCTTTGGCGCCACTGACGATGAAGTCTGTGTCTTTTCCCCCTTCGGCATCAAGCTGACTACGGTCAATCTGGCAAGCTCCAAGGCAGTGGAAATCAACAACCCCAAATTCTTCAACGCTGCGGCTGCGTCCCGGGGCTATTCGTTCCGGCCCGGCACTCGTCATTTGGCGCTCCTGACGAGGACTACGGGCAAAGACATGGTTAGTATCCATCCTGCAGGTACACGCGAGCTTCAGCGATCTTGGTGTCCAGACACCGTCGACGCTCAGGGTTTAGCGTGGACGCCGGATGGAAGATGGCTGGTTGTGTGGGATTCCCCAGCTCATGGCACCAGGGTTCTTTTGTGCACTCATGACGGCCACGTCTTCAGGGACTGGCGCGGCGACATTTCTTCCTCTGCATTCGGTGACATGGATCAATATGGACCCGGCGTCAAATTACTGGCATTCAGCCCGAACGGACGCTACACAGCCGTGACCGCCGGGTCCAATCGCATCTCAATACTCAATGATCGATTAGTGGAAGCCGTGCGGCTCCAGCATGTCACAACCGTCGAGCCCAAGCAAACACTGCAGGTAGGTGATCGCTTACTCTCCCGACATCACCGTCTTATTGCTAAGTAGAGACTAGATCTGGCAAGAAAATATCGATGTACGCCCTGGGCAGCGGACTATTCCGTCCTTCATCAAAGCCACGCAAGCCCTGAGCCCTCCGGGCCTATCGCCAACCAGTGTCTTGGACGTACGGCATGGCTGCAATCTTGCCATATTCGACTCCTCGTCCTCCCTCTTGGCATCGCGGCTTGAAAGTGCCCCCAGCACGGTCTGGATCTGGGATGTGCCCACGTCTGAGCTCCGAGCGGTGTTGATGTACCATGCAAGTGTTACAAAAGTGGAGTGGCATCCTTCACAGCCAGAGCTTCTGCTTGTCAGGTGTGAAGGTGAAGGAAGTAGCCTCGTATCTGTCTGGGATCCCCTCAGCAATGGTCCGCGTCCGATCGATTTTTTACGCCACTTACCAAATGCGAAGGTCACTGGCCGGACTGATGCCACTTGGCTGCAGACTAATACTGAATCAGCAGCTTTATTTCTCACCGATCATGCAAAATACATGCTGCTCTCCCTTGAGGAGGCCGATGTAGATGCAGGTGCACAAGCAGCTCTACCCTGGGCTGCGCAGGGTACAGTCGATCCGCACGTGAACGCGAGCACGCCAACCGATTTTGTAATCTCGAACATTGACACGGATGACTATGACAGTACTGACAAGGATGATGGAATTTCCGAGCTTGACGATACATTCCACTTCAAGAAATCCCCTGTCATTTGAATAGAGATACCATGAGATCAGGGGCCGCCTGGTCTGTTGGAATCGTGTAGCAATTCTGTCATTTCAGACAGGTGAGATGTCAGATTTCGTTCTGAACCTTGGCGATTTCATCGGGTCACCATCTACGGTCGCATCTTGCCGCAACCAAGACCGCGGGAGTCTTCCCTAGTTCCCATCTTGCTATCAACAACAGCGTCAATCCCACTCTACCTGACGTACTTCGAAGTAGATTTACGCCAAACGAAGCTGGATATTCCAACACTAACCGTCAGGACTGACGCCAGTCATGCTACACCAAGTTGAAGAAGATGTAGGTAAACTGATAGGTACTCTGTTCTGAGAAAGGCAATCATGGGTTAGGTCGGGATTGCAGGGATTTGATCCAATCGGCATAGGATGGAAGAAGACGCGGCTTACCAGCTCCCCAGCTAATACGACTTTATCCCCTTCAGCAGCCACCCCGACGAAAACAGAGAGGATCTTCAAACAATGGCCATGCAACAACACATTTGAGGGTGTCATCAATGGTTATTGAGTGATGCAATTCAGAAAGCAGCCTCGATCATGTCCTCCAAGGAACTCATTTGAGATCCTGAATGCGAGCATGCATACATGCCTGGGTCGAGTCAGAGAAAAGATACTCTAGCACTAAGGCATCGATCGTAGTGACGACCGTTGGTTAAGTACCTTTGGTGGCGGGGAGGTCCTGCGATCTAAGAATGCGGTCAGGATACGGTCGGCTCGACCAACACCCTCAAATCTCTCAACCCTCGCAACCCTCGCAACGTAGCTCCCAGGACTTGACAAGCCAGGAACCGGGTACCCGGGCCCGCCGGGTTGAAGCAGCCGACAAGGGTGCAGAGTGAAAGTCACCTACCTAGCCTGACATTTTGACCCAACCATCTGTCTCCAGACACGCGTGCAGCTTCTCGCCTAAAGTTGGGTTCAGATCGAGACGCATCTCTACTCGCTAGCGCTAGCTACTACGTCTGTTTCAAGAAGTGACTGTGACTTTGTGTGTCTAGACTCAATCCAACTTCACCAGTTGGCCGTGTCCTGATGCAATGCTCCGCTGAGAGAATTTGCACCGTAACACCAAGCACAGGTGCACACTTCACTGGCCACAGGCCCGCTCAGTGGCCACATGCAGCGCACGAGAAAGAGAAAACGAAGCTGTTCGTCAACTTCCGTCCGACTTGGTCACCAATACTTCAAAAGCTCTGACCCATACGCTTGCCGTCTTTGGCCCCGTACTCACCACTCGTCAAACTCGTTCCATGTTTTACACCGATACCACGCCAATATACCTCTATGCGTCTTGTTGCATGGTACCTACTACCTTGTAGCATATCCTTTGCCATTCTCAGTTTGACCATTCCGTATAGTAATAAGGATGCTGTGTTTGACGGAGCACCAACATTCTTTTAGGCCTTGCTTGTCACCCTTCGTGGTGCAGGTGCAACATAAATATATATCCATACATACCTACTCCTCTGTGTACTCACTCTGGGACATTCCCATCATACTTATCGTTCCGCCCGCTCATAAGGTCACTTGATGCTAGTCATATCGTTACGAAGCAAAGTGTCGTTTTCTGCAGTGGCCCGTACAATATGTCCCAAGAATCAGTATATCAGTGCCAACAACAGGTACCTATCAATGGCACAATCTCGGGAATGGTACCGCCAGGAAACGAGACAGGGTATTACTACATTCCCATTGCAAATGTGAGCTGTCATTTACTCATTTCGCCACCTTCACTTCTCTCACAGAGCGAACAAGACCCTAACGCAGGATATACATTTCAGTTACCGTGGCAGACATCATGGCAAGAACTCAAGGACCACGTCCGAACAGTCTGCCCAGTCGAGCGAGTTGAAATCAGCGAGGACAGCACCAGTGGCCATGTAGTTTTGAAAGGCTGCGCGAACTTCGATGCTGCATTCCGTATGGTTTTGCAATATTCTTTCTGAAAGAACGATGCGCTAAATAGGCCTCAGGACTCTTGAACGGTGGTATTTTCCACGATCGAGCACTCATCGCCGATGGCAGAAATGCATACAGTTGGGTTCTCATAAAACATCAAGTAAATGGGTCAGCATACTTGACTCGGTTCGCGAAAGCTCCTGATGGCGCAGGATCTTTCCATAAATCCACGCCTTCACTAATGGAGCAATCTGCTCCTAACTATGGCGAAGTAGGTTGATCTAGATTAGGAATCGCCTGATTTCAAACTCCTGTGTTAAACGATTATTACTAATAGTGTTTAGTGGTCAGCTACGCCTGTCAGTCCATCATACATGACAAGTCCGGTTGCGGACTACCCGTCTAGCTTTGCGCCATACACTATGTCAGATCACGCTGTCTCGGCTTTGATATATGGCATGACTAGCTGCACTCTTGAGCAATCACCAACTTCATCGGTACAACACCAAGCTGGTCCAGCCCTCGTGCAATCATCTACAGCAAGTCTGCGCTACAAATCTAGCAACACAAAGAAACACCCCAAGCCCCATAGTGACACAGTAACTCGAAAAGGAGGAAATTACGTCACTCCGAAGAGACGAAAAATTGTCATCCGACAGCTCCAACCCTGGGTCGATGAAGCTCAGCTTCGAGAACTCATTCGTCAAAGCTCTGGCTCCGCTTCACAGAGTCTCCAGGAGCTTGATGTGCCTCTAGCAGACATTAAGAAGGGAGCCATATGCGGCTACGCATTCGCAACTTTCAATTCCAAAGAAGTTGCCGACAAGGTTATCAAGAGACTACACAATTATCGATATGAGGGACGCGTGCTAGAAGTCAAGCATATGAAAGAGGGTGTACCTGACTACCAGATGCCTCAGAGACCTCGTTTCTACCTACCACATCGTTCTCATAACACACCGCGCCAACATCATGATGACAGGAACAGAAAGGGGAAAGGAACAGAAAGCCTTACTAAGACGACCAGCTCCGGCCACAAGGGGAGCAACTCCATTTCCTCGGGATCGGACGTGATAATTGCCCACGGGTCCTCACTATCGCGTCTCTAAGTCACGAAGTCATCTTGATTAGACTAACCGTCTACGTACCTTTCAAGTGTAATACTATACCAAAACTTCTGCGTAGGCAGACTTTCATATTCAAAAGTTTCATCGCTCTAGAGCGATCGCCGTTTGCAAAAATATATTGCTGAAAATCTTTGCCTCATTTGCATATGCAGCACCAATAAAAGAGCACCACAGCTATTCTCTATCAAATACAACTCCGCGGTGTCAACATGGTGTGTGGCCTCCTACTCTCTTGAGATATGTATGGCTTTCCTCCCCGCACAAACGGGATAGCGACTGTAGTCGTTCGGTATCAGTCAGCATCGCAACGTAGCCATGTTGGTGGTTGCCGTCGTTGGCGCCCTCAATATCTAAGCTTTCTGCTTCATGCGCGTGAACACCTGCATGCATTTGCTGCTGGTACCCGACATGATGCGACTTAGGCAGATGCAAATATCCTTGACCATGTCCCATAAGTCGGTCCCTCCCTTTCTTCTTGCGCCCTTCTTTCATTCCCTTTGGTTCAACTATTCGCGCCCCTTGGGTTTCATCGCGGAATGTTTATATTGCTGTAGAAGGTATATGCCCCTGTGTTTTATCATCCCTCACGTCGAAAGGCACTGATGATATGATGTCTAGTATCCCTTGATGTGAAAATGCAGGCTCTTGTACTGAATGAAGCAACTCCTGCGCCCTATGGTTAGCGACGTAACGAAACCCGGTACGCGGACCCGAGTGCAAGATACACCCCCTTGCCTGCATCGACGCGATCTGGCACACCACCAGAACGATTGGCCTATCCCGGAGACTCCGTCGTCCGTTTGCGCCTCAACCCCTGACCGGCATCCCTTTTCCAGACCGACCCTGGCACCCACCATAAAACCCTATTCCTGCTTGCAGACTTACCGATTGCCGCAGCCCGTCCCATCTTCCCCCTCCCCCCCTTTTGTGCATCCCTTCAAACCCCCAACACAGCAATTCGCGCGGAACATCAGCAGCAAACGGACGGCCCGTTGCTTGCAGGGGGTGGGGGAGAACGCTATTCGCGGCAGCATTGCAGGTCTTCGGGCTCTGGCGGGGATCGGATAGCCGCATGCATTCGTAGGTAGGTAAGGCGGCAGATAGAGCTCACTCAACATGATCCAGAACCAGAAACGATAATTACTATATACCACCAATCAGCTACCTATCTCCATATCAATTCTGGTTCGCCATAAACCAGTACTTCACGAATCTCGTATCTCTGCTCGTATAGTACTTAAGGTATACTACACACCCCCAAATTGGAGCAGGCATGGGGGCGTACAAACAACACATCCACAGTAACACTACCACCCCCAGTCAAGCATTTCCACAAACCCTTGCATCAACACACACGACACGACACCACACCTCCTGTACTTTTGTACATTAAGCGAAACCAGCGGGAACCTAGTTAGTAGCTGATGACATGATTGTGCCCACCGTCTCTACTATTTCTGGATATAGCTATCTATTCGTGTTCGTGATGCGTATCCAATCGCATCAAAAAGCGTGCCCCTCCCTGCCTTACATGTCAATAACAGCGAATGGCTATAGGCGCCGGGATATCTTCCTTCAGGGATGAATAATCATCAATTCGTGGGGGGGAAAGCTTTGAGTAGTATTATATCGCCTACCTTATACTTTCCAGGATAGAACGGGACCGCTGAATTATGTTTCTAGTGCTTTTATTTGATACGTTGTCGACTTTTTCGTTCCACTTGCTTGATTTTCAAAACGAAGAAAAAGAAAAGAAAACAAATTAGTACTCAGTGACTTTAGCTACGTTATACATCAACGGATGAGCTATTCGCAAGGAACGGGATAGGAATGTTAAAGTGAAGCCGATCTGATATTCTCAAAGACCAACCCGTCTCGGGTTGATAAGGAGTAATTAATACAGTATACAAGCAAGTGACCAAGTTGCACACTCTACCGTGCCTGCCCAGAAGATAGAGATTCGGAACATTGTAAAGTGTTTCAAGGTGATTGGAGTTGACAGTCAGTCACACTGGCTCAAATCTTTGCCAAGTTGTCATGAGATGCCATAATTATGTCCTTGGATGAGATCCGCATGGAAATGCCCCTAGGTTTACAGATCAATGATAAACAATCACCGCACCATATACAGCCTAAATCGCCGCCCTAATACATCAATCACACCTTGACAAACTGCATATGCGCAGCGGTAGGGTAAGAGTCTGGTGCCAAAGCCAACATGCCGCGTTCATACATGAACAACCATACAGCATCGGCATCGATAGCTTCGAGCGCGGCGCGGGCCTCGAAACTTTCAGACTCTAAAGCATCTGCAAGCAGCTCCAGGATCTGATCGAAAACATCATCGTCGATGTGGACGTAAGTGACGATTGCGACGAGCAGGTTCTGCACAGCATCCCAGAGCTGCGCCACCTGCGCGAAGCGGCCAAGTCCAGCGCCAGAAATACCACTCCCGTGATCAACAGATCTTGCAACTCCGCTCCCACTGTGTCCAATCTCCAGTTGACCACTTGACGTACGAATGGGGATCATGATATCCTTTTTCTCCTCTAAAGAGCCGGTGCCAAATGGAAGCGTTGATGTGACCGCTCCCAAGTTCTTTCTTCCTCTGTCTTTACCCCGTTTCTGAGACCCCAGAGCCTCGGCCCTGACTTTGCGACACCATTTCCCAAGTCCGTTGTCCCACCACTCGGTCTTAAAGCGGGTACTCAAGAAGTCGCCGGCAGCACCACAGAGCGCACACAGCGCCTCGGAAGCTGCGACGGCCACGAAAGTCTCAGGGTCATAGAGACGTTCGACAAACACTGGCCACACAGCGTTGACGAGGGGCAGAAATTCGTTTTCGTCGGGAGCGAGAGCTGGGCACACCGTCTTGAGAAGATCCAACAAGGACTTGCGGAGCGCCGGCGCGGGAGAGGTGAGATAGTGTTGAGTCAAGCTTGTGATGCGGGAGAGCAGCTGAAATGTCCGCGTTTTGGGTGTCGGAGGCTTTTCGACTTCTGTACCTGCTTCCTCGTCCGCGGGCTCGGCTGTGACGTTCGATTTGGCCGGGTTGGGAAGGTTGTCTAGCTGTTCCCATTCTATCTGCTCCTGGCGCAGCCTCTTTTGGCGTTCATGGCGCCCATCTAGTATCTTGCACAAGTCGCTAGCAGTGACTGTCTTTGGGGGGTTTTTCTTGTGGTCAATCCTCTTTTCAGTCTCTTCGAGTAGGAGATTGCTTGACTTAGCCCCTTGCTGCACAACCTCTGAAAGTACGCTGAACAGACCTTCCACAAACCGGGTGTAGCCATGATAGTTATCAAGTGCTGCAAATATCGATGCTACAACGTCGTCGAGATATGGAATAAGCCGCGGTCCAGTAAGCCTAATCATCATCCGTAGAACTTGCGTTGATGTTGGGGAGATATCAAATGCGTTGAGGCGCAGAGACACCGAGTTCACCATGTAGTCAACATTATCAATAACCATGTCAGTGACGGTCTGATAGCTGCATGATTTCGCGATAGTATTGAGACTTATGATAGCATGTTGTCTCAGCTGCGCATTGTTCGAACCGAGGAAAGTCGCAATGGGGTACAGTACGTCGATCAATTCCGGTCGAAACTCATCTCGAAGCCTTGATGCTACCAGGGTCGTGACTTCGAGTGCAATGGCCTGCATTCTCCAGTCCACATCATCTGCTTCAACCTGCGAGTCTAGAATCGCAACCGAGAAGCTATATAGTTCTTGTAAAGAAGACTCGCTTCCATTGGAGGTCTCGTCTGCTGCAGACAAATCGAGAAAATCATCCAGTTCTGATGATTCAACAACCGTTGACTTGATCAGTTCGAATGCCAGCCAGTAAGAAGAAACTTGACGCGCTCCACTAGATTCGCGCATATGGCTCAGCATGTCGTCAGCAAGTCTAATGCGTTGAGATTGTGAACCAATATTCGCGAGGAGATTGACGAGTGCGGCACGAGTTGGGCGCTCAACCTCGCTGCCAATTAATACTGGCTGAAATATTGCAAGCTCGGTCTGCGGTACCGT
Source organism: Astrocystis sublimbata (assembly GCA_022453515.1). Taxonomy (NCBI): domain Eukaryota; kingdom Fungi; phylum Ascomycota; class Sordariomycetes; order Xylariales; family Xylariaceae; genus Astrocystis; species Astrocystis sublimbata. The sequence goes on along the minus strand of JAJNNY010000032.1, from coordinate 127,361 downwards.
ACTCATACTGGTCAATTCGAGTGCATTCGGAGTGATTTCAGACAGGATAGTTCCTGGTTTGGATCCAACCACAAGTGCTGTTGCGCTATCTCTTAAAGAGGCGGCTAATGAATCATCCAGAATAGGCGAGTCAATTTCCAGGGACTCGATGAAGCGTTGCCCCTCCAAAAGATTTCTCATAGCTTGCTGCTTCACTTGCTCTTCGCTAGATTGTACTAAACGTGGAAGACTTGTGACCCAGTTATAAACGGTAGTTTTGATAGTATCTCCAAGTTCTGGATATATCCTAGCCAGATCAGCAAGACCCGTCTCACCAGCTGAACCCGGATCAGAATCACTGCGTAGGATCATTGCCGTCTCAACTAGTATAGGCGAGGCACCAGAAAGAGAGCGGTGACATTCGTCTAGCAGGGTTATGCACAGCTCCTTCAGGGCAGTCCGCACATCCTCGGATGAATGGGCTCGTAGTTTTAAGATACTTGCCAGTGCCAGTTGGACCTTGGCCACGGTCGCCGTTAGCCACGAGTTTGTCAGTACTCTGCTGGTGTCCTTGTCATCTGTATCGCCGGCTGGCTTGTCCAATATACCTCTCACACGCATATCTCCGAGTACCTTCGTAAGAACATCCCTCAAGTTACCGATGCCTTGCACGAGGACCTCCCTTCGAGTCTTGAATGAAGCTGGTGGTGCCAAAAGCGAGCTTAGCGCGGATGTGATTCCGGGTAGGAACGTAGCCAAAGCTGCCTGATCCTTGATTGCGACGACCAGCGCATGAAGCGCCTGTAGTGCTTGGACTTGAATCGTAGGAGTCCGGCCATCAGTGACGCCATCTAGAATAACAGTGATGGCATGGCCAAGAGCAGGTATTGCGTCTTCCTCGGTCAGGGCTGTGGCTCCGATGGGCGACGACCCCGAAGCTTTGAGGAGAGAAGTCAAGGCTTTGAATGACTCCAGCTCAGTCTCTTCGGGCACGTGGGCTTTTCTCTCTTGGCCAGGCACACCGCCAATAATGAAGGTCAGGAGCAAGAGCAACTGGCGGGCAAGCTCTTTGGGCAGCTTGCTCTTCCAGCCATAATCAACAAGGGTTCTGAAGCACTTGATAGCGACCTCAGTCAGACGAATGGGGTACTGCTGCTGATTTCGCAGAATGTTAGAGAGCGGGAAGAAGATGTAATCGGCCAACTTGTCGTCCAGAACGGAGGCATCCTGCGACACTTGACGATCTAGAAGCGCGGACAGATTTTCCGTCACCTCGAGCAGAGGCTTTGCGCTCGCCTTCGGATCCGAGGAGCGAACGGCCAGGTCATTTATGGAGACGCATCGTGGCTTGAGCTGCGTGTGGCATTTAGCAGGCTGCTATCAAGACCTAGGGTGCTTGGCATAGTAATTTACCTCTTTAAAAAATGCATTTCGGGCATCCGAAGCAACAGCTGTCATCTTCGACGATGCCTTATTAGCAGCTTCGTTTGGAACTCAGGGCCTGCCGTTGAACCATGCTTGATGATGCATAAGCATAGGCACGGACAGGGTGGAAGAGATAACTTCAGGTTACTTCCGAGCCTCATCGACGAATTCACCTAAAGTGCATTTAGGAGGGGCTGATTAGGTAGGTGCCTACAAGCAGCACGGTGGGTAGAAGTAGGTACCTGTGACCCCATAATGGGCCGACGTTAGTGGTCCCGTCAGTGGCCCAGTTCAGTGAGTGGCCCAGTCAGTTCAGTGGATGAGTGGCTCTCAATGGGACCCTCAATTCCAGCTCACCCAAATCCTGCTCCGACACCAGGAAAATAGCAACTCATTGAAAACTTCCTACAACCTGTCACTATTATTGATTTAAAGTAGAATTCTTTCCCGTGCATGGTCTTGTTTACTGCTATCAAATTACCCAAGGTGTCTATCTGCACTTGTTATGCAGATACCCATGTCTGCGATGCCGTTCACCACGACTGTGCACCCTTTCCGCTCGCCAACGTCGAACGCCTGCGCTTACGAGATTGGGCCCGGCAACGCGATAAACGCCCTTGTTTTCATCGGGGGGCTAGGCGATGGACCTCAGTCAGTAACTTTTCCCTGGTCAATCCTCACTTGAGCAGAACTGCAGCTATTGTTTGGCAACTCCCAGTGCCAACTCACTCACCTCGCACCCCGCCCCAGCACTTTAACCTGCCCCTGTTGGAATTGTCTCTAACCGCAAATCTCTCATAGCACCGTACCCTATGCTCGGGAATTGGCCAAGCGGATGAAGGAGGACTCATTACTCGGTTACTCGTTGTTTGAATTCAGGTTGAAAAGCTCTTATGACGGGTTCGGCTTTGCGCGGCTGGTCGACGATGTTGCCGACATCGCAGCGCTAGTCAAGTATCTCCGGAGCATTGGCATGGAACGAATTGTCTTGATGGGTCATTCCACTGGCTGCCAGGTATGAACTGCTCTGAGGTATTCGCCGTTCGGGTGATTGACAAACCCAGGACTGCTTAGAATACACCGACCCGGCTCGTATGTGACCCCCCCGAATCATCCACCCACCTTTTAAGATTATTGACATCAATGTGCTACAGACAATGCGCCCCCAGTGGATGGTTATATTCTTCAGGTCAGTTCACTGGAGTCTTTTATGCCCTATTCTAGCACGGCTCGGACGCATAAATTACCGTAACAGGTATCTATGCTCCCGAGACGCCTGCAAACCCATGTTTTACGAGCAGTGTCTTTACTATAATAGGCAATTATTGACTCCAGGGTGATAAATAGGGCCCGGTCTGTGACCGCGACGCCATGGCACTTGAATGCGGATATGCCGAGCTAGATGCGAGTATCAAGACCGCCAAAAAGCTCATCGATGGCGGAGAGGGTAGCAGTCGTATGACAGTCTCTCGTTTACCCAGCTTTATGAGGGATACGCCAGTATCAGCTTGGCGGTGGTACGCTCTAACAGCACCTGAGTATGTTTCGTCACGCGAAGTCTTACCTCAAGTACGAATCACGTTCTAACCCAAACTTCTTTGAATAGCGGCGAGGATAACTATTTTTCTCCCGAATTGACGGAACAGGTGGCTGCACCGTACTGGTCGCGGGTAGACAAGCCCTTATTGATTCTTCATTCTGGCGACGATGAATTCGTTCCGAAGTCCGTCGATAAGGAAGCTCTGGTCAAACGTTGGCAAGGTTATTGTAAGCCTGGCATTGCTAGCGAGCTATCGGGCACCATACCGGGTGCGAACCATAAAGTCGAGGAGTCTGCAGCTGAAGAGTGGCTTTGCGACACGGTGATCCAGTTCCTGCGTAGCTTCGGATAGACTCAGGAGGTACAGATGTTGCATCTGCATCACCTGAGTGCTGAGTATAGATAAGGATTTGGGAGTACCGGACTGTGCTCGAATCAGCCAGTCCTCTATATTTTATGCTTTGGCTCCCAAAGTCAGAAGCAGGCCAGTTTAGATTGTCGAACTGATCTTGTCAGAAAAGCATCACATAATTTGATCTTTTAAACTTGCTGAAATCCATAAGCTGCAATATCAAAACAGGTATTCGGTTGTCCAGCAGCAAGGCCCTTTCTGTGCCATCAGATGCCGGCTGTACCTACTACAGGGGTATTAGATACGTCTATAGCGCCGAGATCGCTTAAAGGCCAATTAGGTGCCACACTCCAGGTTTACACTTTCACACGTAACCTTGTTTGATACGATACCTCTTTTGCTTACGTACTTGATATAAACTATTTACTCATGCCAAACGTAAAATAAATTATCAAATTGAGGATCTAGGTCTCTGCGGGTGTGAATGACCGACGGTTCAAATCATCATCAGATGCGGAGCGACATAGTGGGCTCAAATACCTATCTAGGCCCAATCAGGGAGCGTCAATGTGAGGAACCTCATCCGGCTCCTTATCAGTCAGTCAGCGTTGCTCAGTATTCACCGATCACCACTTGAGCTTATGATGAACTCAAATAAAGTCGACAAACAAGATCTATGACAAGATGATTATTCTCAGCACCAACTTCCTAGCAGCCGTTGTCTTGCTATTTGCTGGGTGGTATATATGGACATCTATCACTTCCCCGCTTCGGGCGTTACCCGGTCCTAAGAGTTCACTCTTCACCTCGCTGCTTCTCAAATTCCATGAGTTTCGCGCTCAGCGTACCAAATATGTTCACGGATTGCATCTACAATACGGGCCAGTCGTTCGTCTCGCCCCCAATGAGGTGAGGATACCATATAATTGACTGTTGATTCGAGTATCTCACGTCGAACCATGCAGGTTTCGTTTGCCTCACTCGAAGGTATAAGGGAGATATATGGATCAGGAGGCAGTGGATATGATAAGACAGAGTTCTATGATCTCTTCCAAGTGTATGGGAAAAGGTTCGTCAATATGCAACACTCAAATCGATTACAGCTGTTGGTCAAGGCTCACCTCACACCTACATAGGACTATGTTCACCACGTTAGACAAAGAAGGCGTATGTGATAAGACAGACTCACTCCCACGAAATATACCGCAGAGCTAAACCTTATCGTAGCATGCCAAAAGAAAAAGGGTTCTTGCTGATCGATATGCCAACTCAAATATCATGAATCCCCAAACGCTTCATGGTATTGCCGAACGATCCAGAAGATTTACTGAGAGATGCTCTTGGTCTGTTGGTCGAAGCATCGACCTATTCGTATGTGTCCCTCAAACTCGTATATCACACGAATCGACTGACGCTCCTAGATCTGTGAGTCGTGCCTTCAAGTCGGTCTACAACACAGGATACTAATGGGCACATAGGCCTCCATGATTACGCCTTTGATGGTGTTACCCATCATCTTTTTCATCCTCATGGCTCCGATTCCCTTCGGAATGAACAGCATGAGGAAATCATGAAGCAAGTCGCATTTGATGACAGCCTTCAGAGTAAGTTACCCCTTATATGATAGGGGTTATGGAAGTAATTATTGAACGTGCACAGATCGGCTCGTACAATACTATAACCCGCCATTGCATAAGGCTATAGGCCATGTCCTTTCCATGTTCGCAAAGCCACGAGAGACGCCGCTCGCAGACGATCTGGTCTTCTCCGCGACTCAAAAGACAGACCCCGCGCGATTCACGCTCCTGAGCCGCATGCAAGATAAGACCTACGGAATGGAGCACATCGACATGGCCGCCGAATGTCTCGATCATATGGCCGCAGGCATCGACACAACTGGAGACGGGACATGCTTCCTCATGTGGGAGATTTCCCAGCCTCGATCGTTTCACGTGCAACGCCGACTACAGAAGGAGCTGCTCTCTAACCCCGATGTCTCGTTTGACAAGCTGCCATACCTCGACGCCGTCGTAATGGAAGGTCTCAGATGCTTTCCCGCGATACCCATGTCTTTACCACGTTACGTTCCCCGAGGGGGGCGCACAATTGATAATTATTTCCTCCCGGAGCACACTATTGTCAGCAGTCAGGCATATTCGACCCATCGCATCGACCAGGAGGTTTTCCCACAGCCCGACTTATTTCTACCTGAGAGGTGGCTCGAGAAGACAGGAGAGCTTGATCGGAAGAGACTTTTCTTCGCTTTTGCCAGCGGAGGCAGAGGTTGCATTGGCAAACAGTATGTGAAATCTTATAATATTAAACTTTAAGAGTCTAACTTGTGGTATCTAGTCTGGCTCTAGCTGAGATCAAGATATTGTTGAGGGATTTCTACTCGCGTTTCACAACATATCCTGATGAATCTATGACTGATGAGGATATGGAAATGGCGGATCAATTAATTTCATCTCAGCCAAAAGGCAAAAGATGCTTGTTGAAGCTTGAGCCTATCGAAAAAGATACTTACAGTATCATGGAAACAGGATAAAGTACTTTGTTGTTCAATAACTGCCACTCATGATAGAATGAAAAGCTCATCCGCATAACGACCACGCTCATTAGTAGTCAGAGTATGAAGGGTCGAAACTGCCTCGTTATTTCATCAACGACTCGCTAATTTTTAACAAAGTTATTGGATCAAGAATAATTACCTGTACAGCAAACGTTCATAACGCTCAGAGGCATCAGCAGATATTTTCCTCCCTTTTCACCACATTTTGCAACTTTACGTTACATTACTGTGGCCACGCCGTCTCCGTTTCATATCTAAACACTTATTCTATGAGTTTTTAATGAGAAACTCTTATATATCATGGTCACTGATCATCAATTTTCTGAGCTCTATCTCATAATTATATCAACTTTCAGCAGCTAACCTTCGAATTTTATGAGAATTGCAGCACTCCCGAACCTTTCAGCGCATTTACTTTAGTATATACTCAGAATATTGATGAATTGTCTTCATGTCAAGACTACAACACGGCTTCGCAGCCACCTTCACCGGGTTGATACACTTAGTGACAGCAATGCTTACTCGTAACCTATTTTCTCTCTAACGGTGTGAGTTTACTAGTAAATGGCCCCCAATGCATGTGGCTGTCTCTGTAAAGTTTAAATTCCAGTATTGCGCTATCTAGATTGATGCGTTACTTCGGTCTTGATGGTACAAGCTGACACTTCTGCCATGTCTCCATATCACTCGCGTTCTGCATTTTGATCACCGTCGCAGCGCAGAGTGTCCAGCTACCCCTTTCACGTAGCCTACCGCTTACTACCCCATCAATTCTGCATCCTGGAAATCATGAGGTGTGCATCGTGTAGGTTTAGTTGGGCAGCGATATGTACTTACTACCATTGCCCAGCAACTTTCGCATCTGTTGTGGTGCCTGCACATGACAAGCTAAAGTCCTTCCACGCAGACGGAACGATAGCCCGGCTCTTACAGACAGGCTTCATATGTATTAACATCGATCTGGGTCCACATTCCGGTGAACCCGGTGAGACGATGAGATGCATTGGCGGCTATTGTTGCCTCGTGGGCGTCTTGTATCGGACCACTGCGCCCTAAACGGAGGTAGCCATCGAGTGTCATCGATAGTGGAAAAAGCATGATAACGACCTTTTGAAAAGTTGTCCTAGGGTTGCATTGCACTCAAGTCGAACATTCCCGTTGCAAGGGATGTAACAAAGACTGTCTTGAGTTTTCACGCAGGGGATCGAGCATAATCTCCACGTAACACGGGATGAACATTGCAATTAGACTAGTTGCTCGATAGTTTAAGTTGTGTAACTGTATAGATCCTCAATAAGCCACGCCACAGTGTCTGGATTGCAGTGATGAACCGCTGTTTACAAGGGCTATGAGAACTGGTATTCCCAGTAACTCCGGAGTCCGGGGCGTATAGTGGCACTTGAATGCGCGACTCCTAAGCGCTTAACTTAATCAGCTATAAGTGTACATTCATGTTCAGAGCAAAAATATTATCCGAAGCGGCAAATGCGCCCAACAAAGATAGTACCCAATACTTTGGTCAAAGCAACATGCCGGGGTTAGAGCGAGCTAGGCGTGTCTCACCTTCTCACTCACTGAAATTGTCTGTAGCTAATAAGGCCTTTCATGTTGCATGTTGCATGTTGCATATAGAATGGAGTAGGTAAGGGAAATGGTCTCTAAGTGGAAGCCAAGACGAGCTTTCAATTACATGCTGGAACGTTTTCCTGCTATCCGCCACTCGGGAACTCCTTCCATCATCTTGTCTGCCCAGCCAAGTGGCTTGACAAGATATGCGGGATTTCGTGTAGCGTCGTAACACATTGAATTGCTACCCTACACGACATCACCCTGGCAAACCACAGGGACGTCATCCTTAATTCACAATCTTGGTAACCTGATCGTGGATTACGATACCATTTCCCACGATCTGGAACTCCAAGGCCCCATGTCTTTATTTCCCCTTTTAGCGCATATAACATGGGGCGGCCCTGGGGCCTGGGAAAAGAAACGCATGCATGTACATATACCCAGGGCTGTGCCCCCCATGCTTCCAGCCCCCCAGCCTCTCCCTCCCCGGAAGTAGGCGGCGTTGGAGATCCGGTGCCATACGGACGGGAGGCGCGATCCCATAATTTGCTTTTCCAATCCCATAGTCGCCATCTCTGCAGCGAACAGTGACAATCGCAATCGGAATGTTGCGCGCGTGCTAATTACCACCTTAGGTGGCACATAAGCCGCATCGTCTACATCATCGCTATCCGCTTCTGGCAGACGGCATGTCGGCGGTGAAGAAGATCCGATGTAAGTGGCAGCCGTGTATTGGGCGACCAAACATGGAGATAACATAGCTGCAGCTTACCACCCGCGGCAAATCTACGCGGAGATCCGGGACAGGGTTGTTCTTTTCTGCTAATCGTTTCGGTTCCCTTGCCCTCCATCTCCCTTGTCTACCTTGCGGCAAGGGTTTTCGAGCTGGCATGTTCTTATTTCTTTCTGCCTTACTTTTACCTGCCTGTGTTGGAAAGGCGAGGAAAAGATCCTTTTGGCTTGGCATCTCAATTGTCAATGGCTCTCGTAACGGAAATCCGAGTGCGCGGGGGTCGTCAGCGACCCCCGCGGGTACCCGGTACCATCAACATGGGCTGGTATTGGTATACATGTGAACAGTAGGTAGCGGTGTGTGCTGATCTGCCATTGGGTCCCGGTACCTGTCCCAGGTAATCGTTCACCACCGAGGTGTGCTTGTAACACCATAGGATGATCATTCTAGTTACCGACCACGGGGCGAATCAGAAGATTTATCCCTACCCAGACTTTGTACCCAGTAACGGCTGAACCCCAGTGACTCCAGCCTCCGACCCCCTGGTATTTGATTAATGATCAAGACTTCGCAATGTTTCGCGTCTACCTAATCTGGGTAGAGGCCATGCATGAATGGATCTGGCCAACTGCTCAGCTCTCCCTGCGCGGTCTAATCCGGGGAAGTGGCTCAAACGCTCCTCCCCCGGTCATCTTACGACGACAGATAACGAATCCCCATCAGTGCCCAACGGTGATCATAGCCCAAGGCAAGGCGAGGCGCGAAAAAAAGGAGAGAGACCAGGAACATACCCATACTCCCAAAATGCCCAACGGCTCTTTCTCTCTCTAGCAAGGGGCTTTGGCACAAGTTCCCCCCGATCTTTGTATCAAGTGCTTTTGCACTAGAGTGAAGGAATATAGCAGTAGCCTAGTAGTAAAATAGAAGTATAAGGGTTAGGTATTAATTCTATTAATTCCTAGGCTCTCTTATATAATAGGAGTCGCTTAGTCCTTATATATACAGATCTAGTAGCCCAGATAGCCCCTATAGGGGAGCCCCTAGGTCATAATAAGGCCCTGGTTACACAGCTTCTAGGTTATAGTGATGCCCTTACTACCGTGACACCTGATACTTTGGCAAGTATGGTTCAAGTGACGTTGAATAGGTAGGTATTTAAAATAAGAGCTCAGCTGCCCCACAATCACGGGCGCCGTCTTTCATATACGCTGATCTCTAAATTGCATAGATCAGAGGAAGATCGAACGGTTCTAGATGAGCGTGTAATACGTGACCTGTCCCCCCTGTAACAACTGACCCCATGAAAATCCCAAGTGACCCTATCAACGTCGGTGCGGATGCCTTCACAGTGAAGCTGCACTGGCTAATTCCCAATCATCACTGCAAGGGAGTCGGATTTGGTATGTGCCGCGAGCGGAGGGTTGGGAGTTGGAATTTCCTGATTCGCAGCTGTTGTCTGCGACAATGGCAGCTTGGCTTCGCTTAAGTAGGTAGTTTACAGTACTGTTTGGTGTGTACAATATCTGAGAGAAATCTGTGCTGCTCGTTAGGTTGCATTGTAGGATCTAGATCTTGAAAGTGCTGGTGAGTGTGGTGATAGAGCTCCACGTAATAGTAACTCACTTGATTGTTGAGTAAGCATGTCATGATTTAAGTAAACAAACCATACCGATAGTAACCTGTCATAGGCTTCAAAGAAGGTTGTACATAGATTGAGGAGTGAAATTTTGCTGCACACACTTATTCTATTAATTTCTATCTCTACACCCCAGCATAGCAATGTGAGGAAGAGCCGTTAGCATCCAAGCTACTCACATATATGCAACCATTCTTTCTTAATCACGTTGCACTTGACTTTCTTCTGGCAACCGGCTTTGGATTGCTATGATTCCCATATGGGGCAGTAATAAACATACTAACTAGTTCTACCTCCCTGCACAAGGGTGCGCACACCACACACTCTGCGCTAAACCAGTTTCCAAACAAAGAGAACTTTCGTCAATTGCATTATTCTGGATTTTCGGGTCCGCCATACAAACAAACAATAACTTTGGAAATTGAAAATTGAAACCAAAGAGATGAGACACAATGACTCATATCGATCTTTGGCTTCTCGCTGTGTAATGCAACAGAGCTAAGGTTCGCTCATAACATCGTTTCTGTTTCTTTTTTGTGCACAATGCCACCGATCAACTAGTGGCCACCATGTAAATGCCGTTTTGAGAAAATTAGGCACGGGACGAGGGAGATCGCTCTGCAAAAGGCATCAAGGAAAGTAGCAAGAAGAGAAAGAAGAGTGTGGGTGGGCAACATCGTCGAATAGCCAGGCATGAACGTGTGGGGCCGCAACAACTCAGAACTGCACTCGTCTGAAGTTGCCAGAATTGCGGGGGCGGCTAGGGATCCTGTTCTCTTTCGTTCTTGACCAAAGGTACCCCCATAGACGCGGCACCAGGCACGTAGTTCGGATAACCCAATTGGTGACGTGGCGCGTCTTTGCCGACAACGCCCCTAGGTGCAAACATGTCCCTGTGATGTGCCTCGGCAACTGGACGTGGCAAGCCGTCGATTGGCGAGAGTGTGTACGGTGTGCCAGGGGTCATTTGGGGATCGAAAGGGTGAACACCATGCTGCTGGGGTTGGAAACCGTACATTGGTCCACTGCCTGGCACGCTCGAGCTCGACCAGGACGGGTAGATCACTGGCGTCGCGGGGCCTCCGTATTCAGAGGGCGAATCGAAGGTGGACGACCTTCGGCTAGAGTCTTGGGGGCTTGTGTACATCTCATGTACTCCGAGAGTGTTATTACCGTAGGCCGGTGCCGAGGTTGCAAGCGCGGGACTTCCACCGTAGGTTGCTCGACCCGACATTTCGGGATTGTAGGAGTGTTGCGAATGGTAGGAGGCGTGCATATGGACATGGTCGTGGAATGTGTTGCTGGCGAAGTTGTTTGTGTCATTGTATTCGTCCTGAGCATGGGGAAACATCTGAGGTCCAGTCGGTTCTTCTGACGAGGGAGGGGTATATTCAATATCCCCTTCGTCATCCGAGTCTGAACCTGCCGAGGTTGTGTTAAAACGTACTGATCGTGTCTTACGACCAGTTTTCTTTAACACGGTCTCGTCTGCCACTTCCCTAGTCTCTTCATCCGAGTCAATCGTGACAAATATTTCGGTCTCGGCGTCTGTTCTTGCATGTAAGCTTTCAAGTGTCGAATGGCAGAACCCGGAAGTTGATTATCAAACGTACCCAGCTCGCCATCTTTATAGCGTGCCTCCGCCTTCGCCACCTTGAACATCTCTCGAAGATACCGTTCTTTATCCGCATTAGCGGGTGCGGTCTTGTCGCAGTAAAACGTCTTCAACGACTCAGCGGTCAACTTCTCCAGTGCGTTCAGGTCCAAGTCAATATTTTCAATGGCTGGATGTCGCTTGCCAGCCGGCTCTACTAGCATGCGCACGATATGACAAAGAAGAAAAACACGCTCTAAATCCATTTTAGCAAAGGGGCAAAGAATTGGATAGCTTGAATAGTTACCTTCTCTGTTGATGTGGTCTGGCTCCTTATGTTGCAAGTAGTATTTCTCATCTTGTCCGAGCAATTTATATTCCATGGGCCACCACGCTGGTCTCGACTCGTCCCCTCTTGTGTAAGGATTATCGGACTGTTTCCTGGGATGGACAGCCTTGATCCAAGCCTTTGCAATGATTTTGCAAACATTTTGCTGGCTTAGCCAGAGGCAGTGGTAGTAAAAGGCGAAGACCGCCTCGTGATCACCGATTTTGATACTTTTCAAGGACCGCACGGAGTTCATGTGGGTCTTGTCCATTTTAAAACTGGCGTTTTTCGTTCCCTTCCCTTCGGCTCTCTGTCTTTTATTTGACCTGGGAGCTTCATCTTTGCCAACATTGCTTCTTCTGGCGACTCGGTTGTTCGCGGTCGCGGGTGCGGTCCCTGGTTCTGAAATAGTCAGCATAAGCCAAAGCGGCGGCTCCTCTCCAGTAATAACATGAAAGTACCTTGCTTGACACGGGTCACCTCACTACCAAACGCCTCATCGTCGAAGAAGACGTCATGGCTCAGCTGTCCAAATGGAAAAGGAGTCGAGTAGCATTCGATCTGCCCATCGTTTACGGCCGCTACAAAAAATGCTTGGCCAGGGATCCCACAAAGTTCTGTGAGTGCCTTGTTGATGGACTGGCATTTCGATTAGTGTGTAAGCTTAACTTGTCTAAGGGAAACTCACCCAGGGAACACCTCTTGATGCTGGTGAGTCTGTGAGGCGATTGTCCCTTGGGGCATATTCTGCTTCCGTCCTGCCGGGGCACCAAGCCGCCGGCACGGGAGGGGCAGGATTGTTCACCATGGCTAGATCAATCGAGATACAATATTTTCAGTGGTGTGAGCTCCAGTAGGGCAGTAATGATCGTGCCCAAGATGATGGTCTGAAATGTTGTCAAGACAGACAAGGCCTATACTACCTTGTGCACGAATGCGTGGTCTTGGGTGGACGTGATATCAAGGATGAACTGAGACGGGTAGGGTATAGTTATAGTCTATAGCGGAAGACAGATGATCGTGTGGTTGAAGAGAGATCAAGTCTACCAGACAAAGCATTCGGCAACGAAGGCTAATATATGTGAAATCCTCCTCCGGAGGTCGACTGGTGGAGAATAGTGCAGGTGCCTTCCTGGGAATCTTAGTAAAGTGATCTTAAGGGTCTTGACGATGGTCTCTGGAAGTGGACTTAGCCACATGAGGAACTAGTGCCTCTCAAATGCAACACAGTTGTCCTTTGTTCAAGGAGATCATCGGGGGTTGTTTTCCTGGGAAGCTATTTGGAAGGTATGAAGACCCAACGAGAGGCGCCTACAAAGGTGTTGGCGCTAGTGCGGAAAGACTATTATCGAGCTGAACTTGGCCCAGCTGCTGGAAATAAAGACGACCAATACTTTAGTCGTTAGACACTATGCAGGTGAAATTGTAGCCAGGCTCCTGGTAGAACTGAAGCAAGGTTGGTAGCTAGTCGAATATGCAAGATGCTACGAACAATGAACATCTGCCTCCAAATCCTGAAGATAGTGAGACATTAGGTAAAACACTCCACTGACCACATACGAGATTGTACATGTAACTTCCAAATACAGTTGGACCGTGGAGCAGGAAAGTAGCTGGCGATGACCACTACAAGCCAACACAGCCGCTTGATGTTTCGAGAGATAGTCACTACAGAAGTGAAGGAGGTGGGTTGGATTCATGGAATGTAGGTAACTACCTAGGTATGGAAAGAAGCGTTTTGTAGCTATGCACTTACACACATATAATCAACTTCGTGTGCATTACGAACAAGAGCAAAAGTAATTGCAAGTATGAGAACAGCACGACATATGCTTCCGGGAATACACATTCGAGGGCCAAGACGACAGTGCTTACCCTTTTCAACACCCATCTAAAGTCATGCTACTACTTGCACCGACTAGATAACGAAGAGCAGGGCATCGGAAGAAGAAAGTAGCTTTGCAGAACAACTTGAATCTGAAGATGGAGTAAGGGATACTATGCTCAAGGGGTGACTATTTCGCAAGGATTCTTGCAGATAGCTTGCTTGGCCTTTGCCTACTCGTACAGGGAAAAATCCAAGAGGCGCGAGGGGGGGCGATCAGAACTATCCGCTGCAACTGTAGCAGGTAAGCTGTCCGGCCCGGTGGTTGGCAAGCCGGCCGTTGCGCATGCCATGGCCATCCGGCTGCAAGGTAAGAGTAGCGTCAAATAGATCGACGCCTCTACGTGTGGATGGACAGGCCAGGGAGGGGGCGGACACGACTTCACCACCTTGCTCATTCCTTTGGGTCAGGGTACGCGCGTTCCCTGGCTGAAGATAGATGTGATGGGGGTGCCTGTACCAAACCATTGCCATTCACAGCCCGTGCTGAAATCAACCACCTCACGAGAAAGGCTAGTATAATTGGAAATGACAATGAATTTACAACGATATCACTTGCTTCATTGGGCAATTGTCGACAGAGAAGGAATTCGTCCTGAGGAACAGAAGCGGGCATATTCCGAAGCATCTAGTAGGTGAATGGGTGAGTTGGCGATGTGTGATTCGCGGTAGGATGCCTCTTTTGCCATGCACTTCATGTAACTCCCAACAGTAACCGAGAAACGATTAACGCGCGCGGGGGTACTCAACTTCTCAAGTGTACCTAGCGAAACTATATGGTAAATAGTTTTCAACAAGACCCTGGGTAGTACGTAGCATATCCATGAGTGAAGCACAGACAAGATAGCACTGAACCCATTTGATCCAAACAACATCGGGATGGTGGCATGTGACCCTGTAGTAGATAGAATGTATTGCTAAGGTATTTTGGATGTAAAATGGTGAAATATATGTACCTGGGTAGGTAATGCTAGGTGGTAAGAACCTAATATTTTCAGGTTGCTGCTTGAAGTTGGTTAGCGAACTCGCGTCCCAATGTGTAGGGAAAAGGCGAAGTGCTGCCCATTCCCGTCACGATGCCTGGCGCTACCTGCAGGAGGGGCTGGCTCGCCTGGTAGGTATCTGCAGGTCGGTCCGCTTTGGATACTGACCCAAACGAGAGCAGTTGGGGGACGTTGGGTAGCATTAGCGGCGGCAATTTAGTGGAGTTGAGTGGGTTCGCCATGGTAGGAACGCGTCAAGACTGTGATCTCCTGGTGCATTTATTACACTTACAATCAAGGTACATGGGATGACGGGGGATGTCGGTGGAGTACTAGCCGTGAGGGATTCATCTAACCCATATCAGGTCAATACTTATATGTACCTTGGAATATCTAGTATGCTAGGAGCTAGGTACATACTTAGATAGTTGGAGCGCAGAGGGACTAATTAGTCGACATCTGCTATTACATCAAGGCTCTTAGTTGCAAATTGGAACCTTGACACCTTAGGCAATTATGTAGGCCGATATATACTAGGACAACCCGGGTCATCTTCCGGAGCAGTCGAAACAGAAAGGAGCGTTGCAGTGGTCTGCAGACAACAAGAGCCTCCTCCCATGCATCCCGCATTGCATGATTCCTATCTTGGCTGGCCTTCTCTTCTGCTCTGGTTTAGCACTGGGAGTTACGTACCTGAGGTAATCTCAAACTTATGTGTAAGTACCTAGGTATCTATTTACTTGCCTAAATTCAGAGGTCAATGTCAGTGGAGAACGGCTATACTCCCTTCCTTGCCTGATGCCTGCATCCCTCGCGTGCTAGTAGCCCTAGTGGATCTGTTCACTACCCAAAGTATAAACCTACTCGACCTCCATATATAAATAAGCCTTACTGACGATAATCAGTGGGGTTAATGCAGAAGGGACTGAAATAACAACACCTCCAAGCTGCAGACTAGGTCCCTAATTGAAGGCACACACGCTGGCAAGTTAGACCTGGCTCCTGGTTACTCAGACATAACGCATTGTCAAAAATATTGTTTGCCATGGAGGTGTTCCAAGCAATTGAACAGACATACTAAGTCTTGAGGGTTCTAAGCTACAATAATCGGCATATATGTGTTTCTAGCTAACAGAGCTGGTAAGTGGAAACCGTGCTTAGAGTATACCCTCCAAATCCTCACCTCAAACACACCACGTCAATGAATAAAGACTCAATGAATAAAGAGTTATATGGTTACGCGGTCATTGGAAATTATATATTATAAACATTTAATGTTAAGCTTAGTTAAACGTTCTCCATTTTGCAATGTAGCTCATTTTCTTATAATATATTGTTACACTTGGAACTGCTCTTTAATAAGTAGAAGAGCCTCCGTTTGAATGTTTCAGTTTAAACGTTGGGAATGCTAGCTACTAACATACATACTTTTAGCCTACCCCTGCTAGATGTTGTGCCATGTGTATTGGCTTAGAAGCATCTTGGTTATTGATCATAGTCGAGTGAACACAGATGCTAAACTGCATGATGTTGCCAACCACTACCTACTACCAGTTGGTGCCTAGTTGCCAAATCCTAGTACAAGGCTTGTAAACCGCTCCAAGCTCCTCAATCACCCACCCATCCACATCACCAATGTGGAACAGTAAAGAGATCGGAAAGTGGAAGAAGTCGCCTACCAGATAGTTTCTTTGTAATAACAAGGCACAGGCCACGTTTCCTTATGCTTTGTTACCAAACCTCAGCAGCCGTGAACCTTGTGCCCCACATCATTTCAACGGGCTTGTCTCCAGCCATGTCTCAGCAGCAGCGAACAAAGAACGTCTGTCTCAGTAGTTCCCAGGGTGAGGTATTGTTAGGGTCTGGCTAATCAATAGTGACTCTCCTTTGATTGCCGAGCATTGTGTGATTGGGTGGGAGTAGTAGACACATGCCGCTGGTAGAACTGTCTCCTCTCTAATTACAGCAGGACCTTCCCGCGTAAGACCTTAATCAATAAGAACGGTTCGAGAAGGTAAGCTGAACCAAGCTTGTAAGTATCTTCATACAAACTAGGATAGGGCAAGGCAGATCCCAGCTGTCTGGGCGCGGCCTCATGTGAGACTCATCCTTTCGACATTTATTAAGCATAGCCCTACGCATTACCTCCATCAGATCGGTTGGGTTAACGATAAAATCGCCACCGTTATGGCATTCTTGGTAACAAAAGGCGTAGAGGCTGCGCTGTACTGTGTTAAGTGAAAAGCCACAAGACACTACGCAGGCAGTATCGAAAGTAATATCCCAGCAGATGCTGCAGCCCCTCGGCATACTTCCCTTCCGCCTGTTGGCGTAAGTAGATTTCCAATCCGAAGCCGAACGGCCCGAGGCCCTCTACTTTACAGAGTTGCCGACCTACCTAGGTAGGCAATATTCACGAGCGGTGGCTAGGTGCCCTAGGGATGAAGTTGAGTAAGATGTAGACACTAACGTGGTATGACGCTCGTCCCATATATCCAAAAAGAGTCCATAATCGTACTACGAGCTTTGGGTTGCTATTGCTGTGGGAAAACAAAAATAATGTGCACGGCGTTGGCAAGCAAAGAATCTTCATTGGTAGAGTGTCCAGGCAAGCATTGAAAGCCTCTTCTGATTACTGCTTATAGGCTGACATCGCAAGAACCCCAAGAGAAATCAATGCGGGCGTGACATGATTGGACTAGGCGCTGTTACTCGCAAAGGCTTACAGCCTGTCCCAAAGTACCTACCTAGGTAGGTACTTAAGTAAGTACTTAAGTAAGTAGGTACGCGGGAGAATAAGAAAAGTTCCACACAGACGGACCCAAGCACCTGGGAATTGGCCGGGATTTCACAAAGCCCCTAATCAACCACAGCGACATTGCTCATCCAACCGGACGCTTCCCCTCCTCAGAGCTACCCAATACACGCCTCCCAGCCACTCATGCCTTGACAAGAATGCGAGGGAGGGCAAAGATCAACAGGTTTTTTTCAGTTTCATTTACTGCCATGTATAATTGGAGTGAGCAGGCTGCCACATCCGACCCTAATGCCTAAGTACGCAAAATGTTGTTTATCCCATGCATGCGCATCACCTGCATCGCAGGCTTGACGAGTTGAAATTCAGATGGAGACTTACTTACTTGCTTCCTCCCCTTTCCCCCCAATGGCGCCCGTCATCTTGCTCTCCGTTGCTGGTATCTCGTTACACGGCAGACGAGGCACCTATGTCGTCGACGCCAGAGCTTCAAGATCTAGTCCGTTTCTACCACCACGTGCATGATGGGTGTACAATGCCCCTAACTGTGTGAACTCTGGTTCGATGCAAACCCATGCAGTCAACAGCTAGCTAGCTGCGTGCTGAATATGTTGGTGGTGGTGGTGGTGTGGCCGCCTGCGGGCCTGGAAGAGCGTTCCCGATGCACAAGCAGAGGGAGGCGTGCATATGTAGGTAAGTAGTAGGCATCGTGGCAGCTCTCTCTCGAGAATTGCACTTGTTCTAGCTGCCCGCAGTCTCACCGCCACGCGTCTAGCTGCGTGTTGATCGCAGTTCTTATCGATCGCCCCCATCGTCGTTCTAGACTTTGCAGGATCTTGGCTCCTGTCTCCATCAGAGATGCCCTACATACCTTACATGCTTTCACATATGCATACTCATATGTACATGCAGGCGGTATCTGACCGATTGGAACGTCGCGGGGTCCGCTCGTCATTAGGCTCGGCTATTTTTGCTTGACTGTCGTCAACTGGCCTTATGCATTAGTCCTGCGTAGATATGCGGCTGCGAGAAAAGCCGTAGCCTGTTCGTTACGTCTAGGTAAGAAACTCGAATAGCCTATCAGACTTCCAATCAAGACAATGACTAGAAGAGATTCGGGAGTCTCGTCCATTTTTACCTAATTCGTTGTTGTTGCATAACGATGCACGAGCCCCCTACATGAGCTCCTGCACGAGGGATGTCAGCAACGGCGCGATGGCTGGCTGACCGACTAATTCAGATATTTTGCCGCGTGTAAGTAATTCACCACACACCAAATGGCGTCCGTCGGCTGCGGGGCCGGCAGTGAGGCGGTATACAACGAGGAGATCGATGTGGCCACTAATGAAGCACCATCGAAATCAACGCGTCCAGGATGTGGCACTCCAGCCCGCAGAAGAGGGCAACTTTCCACGCACGAGATGGTGAGACAAGCCAGCATCTGGAAAGCTGTCGGCCACTAATAGCGCGGTCGATGGTCAAGCATGTCGACAGATTCGGAAATAAGACATCCCCTTTCGAATCGGTGGTACGACCCGAGAACCAGAAATAACTTGCAACCCAACACATGTTATTGCCTCGATCTCTACACCGCGAATCTCTCTGTATGGATTAGGGCTGGGCTGGGGAATGCAAATCGTATATTCTGCACGATTACGCATTAAGGTCTCTCCCTTCCATCCCCTCAGTAGGAAACAATGGCTCCCTTTGATTACTTACTCGATCTCAAGGCCCTATGACCGCTCTTGCATGCATGACGATGGCGGATGACATGGATGAATCGATCCGCATGCAGCCATCTTCTCCCAAATCGTCACCACTCCGATCTGGAAACCCATTCACACACAAGTTGATTTAAGTGTGTTACGAAACCCGCAGGGGCTCAAGAATGGTTTCTTAATCTCGAAGGCGCATGCCAACTTTGACGAAAATCGCCGTATTATACTTGAACCGTCAGAGACTACTCGGCAACAGTCTGACAAGGCTGGTCTAGCAGGCATTGAATACCGAACGATGACATCGTGCCTAACCGCACAACTACGTATGATCACGACAAGCACATCATAGAGTGAACTCATAGTTGGTACAATGTGTTTTAGTAAATTGAAAAATGTTCTACAAATGTGCAAGGTCCTACTCCGTGTCGAGACCTGACTGCTTTACTAAACTGTAGAACAAGCCCTTCTTCTTGATGAGGGCTTGGGGGGTATCAAACTCTGCCACCTCGCCCTTATTAAGGACGACTACCCTGTCACTGTCCATAATAGTATTGATGCGGTGGGCAACGGTGATAATTGTGCGATGAGAGAAGATATCGGAACGTAGCGTGGTTTGAAGCATAGCATCTGTCTCTACATCGACGGCAGCTGTGGCTTCATCCAAGACAAGAATATTAGATGGTGTAAGCATAGCGCGGGCCAAAGAAATCAATTGTCGTTGGCCTGCCGATAGATTCGAGCCTAGAAAGAGAATAATGTCAGTAGGTTTAACGAAATTGAAAGTCATGTTTATTCAATTGTGTAAGATACCATGTACTGTCATATCCCCTGATTGTTATGCGTTGCAGGAAGACCAATGTGTAATACAGGACATGAGAGCCGAAAGACAGAATAGGAGTATCGTTCATCACTTACCTCCTTCATTTATTGTTGCCTCAAGGCCACCGTCCATGCTTGAGACATGCTCCTTCAATCGCGCGTGATCTAGAGCAACATTAGTAGCTGAACACAGAAGAAAATGTCACAAGTACTGGTGACGAGGGAGGTTAATGATCAATTAGCATTAGACTTACCAAGTACACTCCACAATTCCGTGTCATCATGAACATGCCCAGGGTCAAGGTTATCACGAACTGTGCCCTCAAATAGAGCGGCGTCTTGAGGAATAATGGCGAGGCGTCGTCGCAGGTCCAGTAACCCGATTTTTGATGTGTCTAGATCGTCAATGTTGATGTTGCCAGTATCAGCCTCGATGAGCCGAAATAGAGCTAATGTTAGCGATGATTTCCCAGCGCCTGTTCGTCCAACCACGCCAATTTTCTCGTGTGACTTGATATCAAGATTGATATTCTTCAATACCAAATCTAAGCCTTCACGATAGCGCGCGCTGTAGTTGCGGAATTCGACCGCGCCATTCGCAGGCCAGGCGACAGAGGGACGGTTACGTGAGACGATTTCTGGAGCCTCACTTGGTAGACGCGCATATTCAAGAATACGCTCCACGGAGACGATGTTGGTCTCCACCTCTACCGTCTGACGCACGATCCAGTTCAGAGAGGTGGTGATCTGGAGAGCATAAGACATCGCCAGACCCACCATGCCTGGACTTAGCCCGCTGTGGTTTGTGACAGAGACAATGGCAAACCCGGCAGCTCCTAGGATGATGACGGCACCGAGAAACTCAAGACGGACCGCCAACCATCTATTGGCACTAATGGAAGGAAAGTAGGCGCGGAGATTGGAATCAACCCGATATTCGTTCTCCTGCTCGAACCTCCCTTGCTGACGATACGCCCGGATGGTATTGATGCCACCGAGAGATTCCTGGAAGTGTGCGTATATAGGACTTCGACTAACACTATCCAACCGTTTGAGTTCTCGCGACGTGCGAAGGTAGTATCGCTGAACCCAGTAATACACTGCACCCAGTGGAATAATCAAGCCAACGAAAGCCGGCGTACCGACCGAGATAACGACGAGGGTAAAAGCGGAGCGGGCGAAATTGATAAAAAGCATATTGAAAGTTCGTGCCAGGATCTCGTCCAACCTGTAAATATCGCTCGAAAACCGATTCAAGATTCTTCCGGCTGGAGTAGTATCGAAGAAAGACATGGGCGCTCGGAAGATGGCCGTCGCCATTCGCTCGTGCAGTTTTCTTGATGCCTCGATGGAACAGAAGATCCATAGGATAAGAGTTTGCACAACCGATAATGCAGCAGATCCTACGCCAAAGGCAAAGTAGATACCGAGATATTTGCCAACGTCGGGGTTACCACCAGCTGCGCTGTTTCGCTCTGACCAGTTCTTGAGCCAAACGCTGCCACCAATCGAACCAGTTTGTGCCGCAATCAATGTGAACAGATAAATGCTTACGGCAACGAGATTACTTGTTTTGGCATATTCAAAGTAAACGTCCCACTTGACTTTGCCCTGCTCCAAGTGTTCTTTCGACTGGTGAGTTCTGCCCCTGGACTCTTCCTCGTCGCCAAGTTTTCCTCTCGGGCCTCTGAAACTGGCAGCACTCGCTCGCCTCAAAGTCCCCATGCTGCCTCTGCGATGCTGAAGAGTTGATGAGGCCCCAGTCTTAATGGGTGCCAGCTCAGCCAAACCTTCTTGGGCCTCCTCGATCTCCTCTTTGTCCTGGTGGCCTTCGGGCTCAATGTATGTTGATGTTTCACTTGTAGACCCATCAGGACCAGAGCTCGAAGAGCTAGCAACCGAGGTAGATGGGGCCGAGTCCTTTCCAGAACCCTTGATTAAATCGGCGATGCCGCCTTTCATGGCAATCAGCTGACGGAATGTTCCACTCTCCACGATCTCACCTCCTTTCAACTGATATATGTAATCAGCGTTGCTGAGAACAGGGATGGCGTTGGTGGCAAGAATTCGACACTTGGAGCTGAGAAGACCTTCGGGTCCCAAGACGTTCTCTACTATATGCCGAGCCACGTGAGAATCAACAGCAGATAGACAGTCGTCGAGCAGATAAATGTCGGCTCGGGCATAAACAGCACGAGCAAGAGAGACTCGTGCTTTTTGGCCACCACTCAGAGAAATGCCGCGTTCACCAACAACCGTCTCATCTCCGTCAGGGAGTTGCGCAAAATCGTCCAGAAGGGCACATGCTTTCACCGTCTTTTCGTAGAAATTCGAGTCATATCGGTAGCCAAAGATGATGTTCTCCTTGACGGTGGCGTTCATGATCCACGACTGCTGAGCAGCATATGCCACTGTTCCATTGACACGGACTTCGCCCTCGGTTTTCCATAGGTCGCCGAGGATACTTTGTAGAAGGGATGATTTGCCTGTGCCAACTCGGCCGACGACACATATGAGGTCGCCTTTGTGGGCTCTGAAGTCAATATTCTGCAGAACGGTCTTTGTCTCATGACGATTCCACGAAAATGTGCCTTTGCGAATGACTACCGCATCGTCCCCTCGCGCCTCTGGGGCGGGACCGAGCTCGACAGCATCAGGTTGAATTTCTTCCGCGTTTAAGTAGTCACTCAGGCGAGTGGCAGCAACGGTGGCCTCGATTATCGAAGTAATTACCATGGGCAGCACAGCGAGCGGGAAGGTTAGCAGATTGAACAGAGCAAGGCAGGGAAAGACAATGTCGGTGCTCAAAGGAGTGTCGTGCGTCCAAACGAAGATTGCAAAAGTGGAACAAGAGACAAGGAACGGGGTGGTGGACCAAGTGAAGTTGGCGAATGCTTGTCCAGCGCCAATCCTGCGAAGGTTTTTGAGTTCCAAGTCATTCCTGACAAAGTTGAGCTTGTTCATGAAGGCGGTACTCCATGCGTAAAGCTTGATGCTCTTCATGTTGTTGATGATTTCGGCAATCAGTCGACTACGCGCATCTTTGTTCTTCATTTGCTGTTTCTGCAATCGCTTCATAAAGCGAGCAATGAAGCCATTGATGGGGATCATGATAAGCATGACGCCGATTCCAGACAACATGGACCAACCCACGAGCTGATATAGTGAAATCATGCATATGGTGATCTGGAAAGGAGCAGACCACGCTTGCTGGGCGAACTGAGTCAAGTCCTGGAGCCGCTGGCCGTCAACAGCCATGTAATTGACGATGTCACCAGTGGTCTTGGAAGAGCGGCCCTCATTTGAAAGCTTGAGTGACTTTTTATAAATCGCTGAAGTCAAGCCAGATTTGATCTGCATTCCTGTAACGAAGGCCAATTGGAAGTATTGATGCTAGTGTCTTGTCAACAATAGTGCGTCTTAGAGTATTCAAGACAGTTAACTTACGATCATCGTGGTTTGCAATGTTGCGACAAAGAACATGGCAAGCGCTATAGCGGCACCCTTGATGGGCGGCTGGGGCTGCTTGCCCTTGCCATACGAATCCACAAAACTGATCAAGTAGCGCAATAGTTGAGGCTGCGCGAAAGCAGAGAGGTCATTGATGAGCTTGTAGACGGCTGCCCCTGTGTAAGGGCCACCATAGGCTTTGAAGAGGGCTATCCAGAGGCTGGGCTTCTTCCGATGCGCCAACTCATATTGCCAAGCGCTTTCGAAGCGGCCGCCTGTTGCGCGGGTAGTGCTGTCTGGAGACAGACCCCATAGATCTTCCTCGGTGAGATACTGCTTGTACCCGAACTTCATCATGGGGGTCATCCACGAGAATGAAAGACGCGAGAATATCGTCGCATACTCCTGGGGGCATTCCACGCCGTCCTCGTCGACGAGTACCTCGTATAAGGTATCGCGTTTCGGCCACAGCCACTCGAACAAGAACGCGAACACGGACAGACCTACTCCAACAGTATAAGTGATGAAGTATGTCTGATTCTTCACATATAGCTGCTGAGAAACCAAGGATCGGAGCTTGACAGCAAACGCAATCAGCAGCAGCAGCCAGTAGAACAAAACCACGCCGTTGGCATTTCGCGACCGGTTGTGCTCCAGCCATTGAACGGCGAACATGACACCGAGCGACAACAAAGTCGCGAGAGTGGTGAGAAATCGAAAGTCTCTGGGCCATATTCCGGGGAAGTTTACGATCTGGATAGCAAGTTGGACAGCGATATCGGCAATCACAAGAACGAGCAAAGACTGCGCACCGTTACTGTCAGCGACCCAAAGTTCACGCGGCGTCACGAGGAAGAAAGCTCTCGGGCTCAAGGCGACGGGTGGCGTCTGCTTACCTGTTTGGTCCAGAAATGCCAATCCTGGCCGATGGCAACAGCCTTGCGCTTCCGCAGCACGTACCAGATGGCCAGAGGCCCGCAGACGAGCCCGAAGGCGGCGACGGCGAAGACCCAGACATCGACAAAACACGGGGTGAAGTCATATCGAAAGGGGCTGAGAGGGCCCCAGCCCTCGTCGTTACCGCATAACGGCTGCTTCGTCGAGTCTGTAGCACTGAGATAGTGGTTTCCGAGCTCGAAGATGGGCCGGTGGCCGGTGAACGATCCGGTCAATTGGAGGACCTCCTGGGATTGATCGCCGAATCGCATGACCATGTTACGCTGAGACGCTGCAGAGGAGAGCTCGGGACATAACACTGGCTGGACTGGAGGGATGGCGCGATTAAGAGCTTGAGTGACGGAAGTGGAATGCTGGATGCTCTGAGTTCTAGAAAGGAAAGTTTTCCAGAGCTGACAACGCCGGTCAATTAGTCATCTGCTCGGACGGACATAACGTCTTAGCTCGCCCACGATGATGATGTCTTGTCGCTGGGGGTTTTTTTGACATGGGCTCTGATGGGCCGCGGCGCCAGGCGACCAGGATTGCATGCGTAAGGGCTCTAGCGTAGT
This sequence comes from Astrocystis sublimbata, assembly GCA_022453515.1. Taxonomy (NCBI): domain Eukaryota; kingdom Fungi; phylum Ascomycota; class Sordariomycetes; order Xylariales; family Xylariaceae; genus Astrocystis; species Astrocystis sublimbata. Next base: position 102,515 of record JAJNNY010000032.1, on the reverse strand, counting down.
GGCGATGCGGGTGACCATATCAGGCAATAAGTGGAGTCTCCGCTGCCCCGTTACATGCACCTAGAGCTATGACCTGCGAGATACCCGACCTATGGATGCAAATGGAGAGTTGGCTTTGTCATCTTTGTGGTCCTTGTAATCTCACCAGTCACCGCTTTTCAAAGTTATTCGGCATCTTGATCAATGTAAGCATACTTACTTGTCTACCTAGATCTAGTGACTCATACGAATAGAGTTCGCATAGTAAAAATACAGCTTGTGGATAATCTACTATCATTATCATGCACTCGTCGTACATGTTGCATGTGGTACTATCTGACCGCAATTCCATGTTGTCTGCAAGTACCTACCTACTGTGTGGGGTATCGGACTCTGATGTGCAGCCCCGCCATGTAGCTCTGTTCGGGAATGTACCTACCTTAGCTGAATGCTAGCTAAATGCCCGGAAAGGTACCAACATATGCGGGCAAGCTGTTATATAATGCGGAAGTAGATGCCGGGGTAGGTGCCTAGCGGGCGGCGATAAAGAGCTTCACGCGCACTGAGTCCGTCCACCTGCAGGACCCATTTTGAGACCGACTATGCGTACTGTAAGTATCACAGGTGTTGGACGTTGCACAGGCTCTCTATCTCCAGACATTGCATCTCCAGACACCGCACAGCACACCCGACACGATTATCGACGACATGTCCCACAGCCTCAATTAAGTAGCTACCTCGGCTACCACGCATAGCAGTCCGTCAGTCATCATTGCATATTCCGCATACGAGCACGTCCCACCGACAGCAACCAATTCCAACTTTCCTGCCGCAGGACCGAGCCAGGTCCTATCCATGCCTCCAACCTCCCGCTTGTCTTCCGACGGCCCGACCCATCCTGCTGCCGCCAACGCAGCCATCCCCTCGAAACGGAGACTGCCCGAGTCCGACGCCTTCGCCCCCCACCGCCAGCCCGGCCTCTCCTCCCACGGCTCCGAGCATAAGAGGCACCGAGCCGCTGGCCTGAGTGCCCCGGCACCCTCCGCCATGAGCAAGACCTTGGGGAAGAGGCCGGCCGTCGTCCACATGGCCCGGCCCGCCCGCCCCTTCGAGGGTCCCAAGAAGTTGGTCATCAACAGACTGCGCCCCTCGCCCCCGCCAGGCGACCTCGAGCCCTATTACGAGAAGAGGAAGCAGGAACTGGCTGACGCTCTCGATGCCATCTTCCACCAGCAGGAGCCACGCCGCGCTCTCCACGCCCTGTACAAAGGTGTCGAGGATATATGTCGCCATGGCGCCGCCGCTGGGCTGTATGATCTTTTGCGCACCAAGTGCCACGCTTACGTGAACGGCCCTCTTCTGAGGTCCATCGTGGCAGACGGCGGATCATCCAACATCGACATGCTCCGAGCCCTTCACAAGCACTGGGTAATCTGGAACGCGCAGTCGGTACGCCAGCCCCTCCCATACCACAGGTGTCATGTGCCATGTTAACAACGCACCAAGGCCACCATCGGTTCGGTTTTCAGTTATCTCGACCGTTCCTACCTCCTGAATCACAAGGAACTTCACCTGATCGATGATCTCGCTATTAAGCTTTTCCGGGAAATGGCATCCGTGTCTGTACAGTCACCCTCCCTCGCAGGCATATGCGAGCTGGTTGACCATGACCGAAGAGGCGAGTCGCAGTTTGATCCCGCACTATTACGTGACTCCATCACTATGCTGCACGTCCTGAACATCTACAGCAAGTCATTTGAGCCCCGATTCTTGAAGTCTTCCAGTACCTATCTGCACACGTTTGCCGAGGAGCGCAGCGCCGCTTCCCTCAAGTCCTATATATCTGCCTGTGAGAAGCTTTTGTCTCGCGAAGACGATCGCTGTAATGCGTTCAACTTCGACAGTACTACCAAGCGACAGCTTATGGACGAAGCGCACCTTGTCTTGATCGAAAACTATTCCGAAAAATTGTTAGATACCGGCAGTATAGGCAAGCTGCTGGACGAAAATTCTGTAGACTCCGTGAAGGCCCTATACGATCTGCTACGGTTGAGTAACCTTCAGAGAAGGCTGAAAGGGCCGTGGGAAGAGTACATCAAGAGTGCTGGCTCGGAAATCGTCAATGATACCGCCAGGGGAGATGAGATGATAGTACGATTGCTCGAGTTCAGGAAGGCTCTAGACGTCATGGTGAGAGACGCCTTCAACAGGGACGATTTCATGGCACAAGGCTTGAGACAAGCATTTGAAAACTTTATCAATGACCAGAACAACACAGCGTCACGGAGTACAGGGACTTCGCAGGTTGGTGAGATGATTGCCAAGTATATCGATATGCTCCTTCGCGGTGGTCTAAAGACTCTCCCACCTTCACTCATCTCCGATGCCCAGGATCGCATGGATGCGGAGAGAAGTGGCCAGGCCAGCACGGGCGACGAGGATGCCGAGTTGGACCGGCAACTAGACAAAGTCCTCGAGCTCTTTCGTTTCATCGAAGGCAAAGGCGTCTTCGAAGCTTTCTACAAGCAGGACCTCGCGCGGAGGCTACTAATGGGCCGAAGCGCCAGCGCGGATGCGGAAAGAAGCATGCTTGCGAAACTAAAAAGCGAATGTGGCTCCGACTTCACCCGTAACCTCGAACAAATGTTTAAGGACCAACAGACGGCCCGTGATGAGATGGTCTCGTACAAAACGTGGCGTGAGCGCAACGGCCATGCCAAAGGCAACCTCGACCTCAATGTTAGCGTCTTGTCATCGGCGGCGTGGCCCACGTACCGCGATACACAACTGGTGCTACCTGACGAAGTTGCATCTCATATCGAGCAGTTCGGTGCGTACTATGTCAACAAGCACACTGGACGGCGGCTCACCTGGAAGCATACCCTTGCTCATTGCGTTGTGAAAGCACGCTTCAATAAGGGGTCTAAAGAATTGCTTGTCAGTGCCTATCAAGCTGTCATCCTGACTCTTTTCAACCAAACCGATGAGCCACTGTCCTATCAACACATTGCCGAGCGTTCTGGACTGAGTGGCCAAGATTTAGACCGCACGTTGCAGTCGCTGGCATGTGGCAAGGTCCGCGTTGTTTCCAAGACTCCGAAAGGCAAGAGCATAAATCCGACAGATACGTTCGTAGTCAACAAGACCTTTTCGGACCCCAAATTCCGCATCAAGATCAATCAAATCCAACTCAAGGAGACTAAAGAAGAAAACAAGGAAACGCATGAGAAAGTGCACCGGGACAGGCAGTTTGAGACGCAGGCCGCAATTGTTCGCATCATGAAGAGTCGTAAGACGATGTCCCATGCCAACCTGGTGGCCGAGGTCATCAATCAAACCAAGAAACGCGGAGCTGTTGATACGTCAGAGATCAAGCAAAACATTGAGAAGTAAGTTGTTACTTCGTATGCCATCCATCCGTACCACATGTCACTAATCGAGTCTAGATTGATCGAGAAGGAGTACATTGAGAGAGAAGGGTCATCTTATGTTTATGTTTCATAAGACATCGAATCGTATAGTATATGCCTTGCGGGCATCTGTATAGAACACACTGGCTAGATGATGGACATACTGAGGAAGTGCCGGAGCTCCTGCCTGTTGCTGACAGTGGGTGATCGCTTTGGAATTCCAGCAAACATCTAAATATCTCGAGATTGCTGGTAACTGGCAGGCAAAGTGGGCCCAGCTTTCAACAGGAACACAAAGGTTTCCTTTGAGTCTGCGATGAATTACGATGACGATGAGACGAGAGCTTAGCTTGTTACTGAGTTTAGCACTCAAACTGATTGGCGCGAATATCCCAGCTAGAGTAGAAGATAGATCAAGGTTGTATAAGACCAACCAACAAGAGACAACACAGCAGAGTTGCGACGAGGTTGCGCGCATAGCAGCGCGAATCCACCAACTTCCTGGGTATTCACAAGTATACAGTTACATTCTTTCCTGTCCTTTCCACCTCAATCGTCGTAGAACCCCGTCTCCCAAACCACCAAGCGCCCACTCTTCCGCTCGTCGTCAGTGAACAAGCCGTTCCACGTGCTCCACACCTCGCGGAGTTCAATGCCGTGTCGGCCGCCGGGGCCCGCCGAGTCGAAGTACTTGCGCAGCGGCGTCTCAACGCCTTCGAAGCCAACGATGTACCGGGCCATGTGCTCGCCCGGCCCGTCACGCGGCCACATATCCCTAGCAAGATAGGTGACAGGGTCTGCGTAGAACAGGCGCGTTTCATCCTGGTACGCGGCTCGCTCAGGCGAGTTCGGCGCCGTGTGGAGCGGCGGCTCGCATGTGAGGGCGCGCGCGCTCAGGGATGGGTAGACGAGATGCGAGCGCCACGGTGTCGAGTGGCAGGGCATCAGGAACAGGGCGAATAGCTCTTGCAGCTCGTCGGCGCCGTCTTCGGTGGGAGCTGTTGCGTTCTGGGAGGAGCGCCCGAAGTGGAGATGCTCGGGGTGCACGCGCTCGAATTCCGATCGCAGGAACGAGATCACCTGGACGGGTGCCGCGGCGTGGAACCAGGACAGATACCCCCCGATCACGACGTTGACTACCAAGGCGAGAGCCAGTAGGGGTTTCCTCCTCCATCTCAGGGCTGGACGCGGGCAAGTTGAGGCATCTGTGGTAGAGAGATTGGTGAAGAAGGATGCTGTGTACGGCGCGGCGAGGATGTGAAGAGCAGGTAGAAGAGGTTGGATGAAACGGATCTCTTTATGAGATACTAAAGATAGAGTAGAGATCGTCGTTACAACGACAAAGGTTAGAGCCTTGAGGGTGTTTGCTGTGGTCACTGAATAAGATGCTTCTGCGTCTAGAGATTTAGCAAGAGCCTGGAGGGCGAAGGGGGTCATGGTTGTGCAGAGAAGCGGGATGCCTTGGGATAAATAATAATGCCAATCGTTCTGCCCGTAGAAGACTGCGAGGTCCTGGGTCACGTTGAAATGGAGCCACTCAAAAGGGGGGAATTTCCAGTCGCCGAAGTACTGGCGGTCACACGCCAGCGAAGCACCAAGGGCAATGCATCTGTGGAGGTTACTATACATTCAAAAAAAAAATTATGTTTCTGAGACTTACCCGCAGAAAACAATTTCGCGGAAGAGGACCAGGAGCACCTTTTGGCTCAAGGGCGACTGGCCACTCAGTGTGAAACGTGTGAGCACCAGAGTGCATATTGCTACCCATACAAAAATATTCGTAGGCCGCAAGAGCACAGCGAATGCCGCTAAGATGAGAGACGCCCTCAACCTATCATAAGCACAGTTAGGAAGGTCGTCGTCATCGTTTGATATGGAAGTTGTGTTACCTGTTGACTAGGCCCGGGGCTTTGAGGAGGCTGGACGAATCTCGCGACTCATCTTTCTTTTCAGCCTCGATACCAAGAAGCTCCCACGGCCAGTAATACAAGGCCATGGCAGTCAATGTGGTCTCAAGACAGTTTGAAAAGGTTCTTGTGGCGGTATACCATTGCCATGGGTTCAGCAACGCCATCAGCAGCTGTGACCTATATCAGTCACATTTTCTGGGCGACCAGTCCGGGATGTATAAGGATGAACTCACAACAGCCCACGAGGCGGCACTACTTGGCCCATACAGCTTCTCGGCCAGCTTCCAGGTGTACCAGTCACTCGAAGCAGCAAAAACAGTCTGCAGGACCTTGGGGGCCATTAGCAGCCACTTAGCCTTGACCGTCGGCACGTTGTACGAAGCCCAAAAGCTGTCCACAACAAAGTACCCAAATGCGAATATCGTGGGATGGATTGACGAGCGAAGCGCATTGCGCCATTCCTACCTGAGTGTTAGCGAGATCTCGAAGTAATTTTACTGTTTCTTGGAAACTGTAGTTAATTCAGTAGCTGACGCACCCAGGTTAGCCAGGCTTTGCTGTTATCTCCGTAGACCAGCTGCCATGCTGGCTCAAGCACCTGGAAGTATTCATCTGGCTGAAAGAAAGTCCGAACACAGAGCGCATTGACGAAGCGTATGGCGAAAATAACGGCAAGCGCATCTCGCGCCTGTTCTGCGATGAGACGATCTACGCCTGTACCCTGGCTATTCGGCGCCTCTGTCCTTTTCTCTTTGACATTGCGAGCTGTCAGGCTGTCTGTTTTCTTAGGGCTCATCTTGCAATCATGGCGTATGTCCGTTGCTGCTTTCGGTCTTTCCGCAGGTTCGTCTTGATAAACAGACTTGACCAACTGTTATATATTGTAAGTTACGTGACAACAACTGAGGCTACCTGGCATCCAAGCTCGAGACTAGCAATTCATCCATCAACATGGCAATCTACGGAATAGTCCCAATTGGTCTGAGCTTGGCCCACATGCCCGATTTGGCTTGCGATGTTATCGTCCGGTAGAGGCAGAATCGCAGCAGAAACACAGCTGAAGACCGATATACGCCAGCTGCAATCAATAGCGCCAGCTGCTGGTTACTGTACAGATATGAGAGTGGCCCCCATGCCCATGCCCCCATGCCTGCGTCATACCTTTTTACCTTCATCCTGTAGCCTCCAGAAGCTGTGCTCTTCAAATGTGTTACATGTGATTGGCCTGCTCCCGAATGCTACTAGAGGCATCTTCCGTCCGTTAAGTGGCATTTCCGTCCCGCTACCGGCCTCCGATTCGCATGAGTACACCACTAAGGAGCTCTGACGAGATCTAAATGGCCTCTTCAGCTGCGACAAGTTCACTACCTCCGTGCGGACCGTCGTAAGTTGTTAATTCAATGCAAGGGGCAACATAGTGCAATGTTCTGCTTTCGGGTGTACACTTCGATTGGGACTGGTAACATGGTAACCAAGTACCTACTGCAAGGAACCCCCGCGCCTTGTTCGTGGACACCCAAAGCTTAAGACCCAATCATACATGGCTGCTTCTCCTGTCACCATGACATAACAACTCAGAAACCGTTACGAGACACAAGAGACAGCGACGCCGACGTTGACGCTTTGCCTCGGAATCAAGTGGACAACAAGCCCATGTGACCCCTCGTTTTTTTTTTGCAATCTGACCATCCGTGCTGCGGTTGAGCCGCATCGACTTGCACTTAGGGGTATAGTGTCCCGGTGTAGCTTCTCTGACATTACGTACAGCTCGACGTTGCGAGCCCGCCCCGCCTTTTCCTTCGTTACTACAAGTTCTTTCTTGTCCTCGCCTCTTCAGCTTGTTGCGCTGATCTTTTTACTTCTCGAATTGTGCCTGATTACCTGTTGCCGCGACTTGTTTGGGCATCTTCGTAACGTCTTAACCATCACAGAGCTATTATTCCACTGCCCCAAGCTGTGCTGCAACACGCCACCTCATCCTGCATTGATTTATCACATCCCACCTTCAGTCAGACGTCCTCTTTTCCGCAACAATGGCGCCCCATGCCGATAACCAAATCCATGCAGCCTCCACAAAGAGTGCGATTGATGCCGAGCATCAGTTTGCTGCCCATAACTACCATCCCCTTCCTGTTGTCTTCGCCCGTGCCCAAGGCATCGATGTCTGGGACCCCGAAGGCAAGCACTACCTCGACTTCTTGTCTGCCTACAGTGCAGTAAACCAGGGCCATTGCCATCCTGAGCTTGTCAAAGCTTTGACCGAACAGGCTGGTCGCTTGACTTTGAGCTCAAGGGCTTTCCACAACGATGTGTTCCCCAAGTGGGCTGAGAAAGTCCAGCAGATGTTCGGGTACGATATGGTTCTGCCAATGAACACTGGAGCAGAGGCCGTAGAGACTGCCATCAAGATAGCCAGAAAATGGGCGTACAAGGTCAAAGGTGTACCGCAAGGCAAAGCCTTGGTCTTTGGCGTTCAAGAAAACTTCCACGGTCGAACGGTGCGTTGGGTGTGGCGGGCGGACATTAGTTGCGTAGCTAACACGCAAACAGATGATAGCTGTAACGCTTTCGACTGACCCTGAGTCCAAAGACAACTATGGTCCTTACATACCAAACATTGGCGCCACCTCTCCTTCCACTGGAAAGCCTATCCGGTACAACAACGTTGCTGATCTGGAGGCGGTGTTCGAGGCTCATGGCAAGGAGACGGCGGCCCTCATCGTGGAGCCGATTCAGGGAGAGGCAGGCGTCGTTGTTCCTGACGATGACTACCTCAGGAAGGTCCAGGATCTGTGCAAGAAGCATAACGTGCTATTGATCTGTGATGAGATCCAGACTGGCATTGGCAGGACTGGGCGGATGCTCTGCTCGGAGTGGGCTGGGATCAAGCCAGACATGGTGACACTTGGCAAGGCCATCTCAGGTGGCATGTACCCAGTTAGCTGTGTTCTCAGCAGTAAAGAGATCATGCTGGTCGTTGAGCCTGGCACCCACGGCTCTACCTATGGTGGAAACCCTCTCGGTTGCGCTGTCTCCATTCGTGCACTGCAGATCATGGAAGAAGAGCAACTTACTCAGAAAGCGGAGAGGCTAGGAAACGTATTCCGCGAGGGTATTGCCTCCTTGAAGTCTCCGATTGTCAAGACAATACGCGGTAAGGGTTTGCTAAACGCTGTCGTGGTGGATGAATCACAGACAAATGGTCATTCTGCCTGGGACCTATGCCTTCTCCTCAAGACGAAGGGTCTTTTGGTAAGTTCTTGGGTGAAATCGCACCATGTGTGACAATGAATAGTTCGTACAATGGCTCACCTCCACCCAGGCTAAACCGACACACGGAGACATCATCCGATTCGCACCTCCACTGGTCATCACCGACGAACAGATGCAGAAGGCGCTTGCCATAATTGGAGATGCACTACGGGAATTGCCGAACATGAAGCAACACGAAGATGTTCACCCGGTATTGGAAAACTAGTCAATAGTTCGAAGGGCACCTTGCTCGCCACACTTACGACGCCCTGAAGGTGTGCAGCTAGCGCGATAGCTCCAATGTCGCAGATCCAGCACTACCTTCGGTGTGCCTCTGCGATTGCGAATGAGGAAAACCGAGGAAACCAGCGTGCGAGCCTCGGATTTCCGGGAATGGAGTAGCACCACTACTTTGCAGGCGAGCTGCGTGCTACGTGCTGGCAAATCGATGTTTCATTCTGCATCCTTCTAGCTACAGTTCGTTGTGATCAATCACGTTCACGTGATTACGTCCTGAGGAACATCAAAAGTACAAGGTGGAAGGTTTAGATTGTCATGCATGATGTACGATGGACTGCTAGGCACCGGTCAGATGTAGATGACCCCGGAGTATGTTGACTATTGCCACTACGAAGACATATGAATACCACTCCTCGCATGCTTATTCTCTTGACAGCGTAATCTGACTGACATATATTCGGATGAATTGATAGTGCAGGCGGACAGAGCACGCCTCCCTTGATGAGTGAGTGCTGTAGAACGAACGGCCAGAATGATGGATTGGTGCTACTGCATGCATAGCTCAGACATTACACAAACTCAGTCATAGCTACGCACATATGCCGCAGCTCCGATTATTGGCTACAAAGGTCTAAGTGGTACGAAAGTTCAATCCCGCTTGTTGCGTAACAGTGCATACTTGCCTACTATTTGCGTGAGTCAATACCTAGCGAGCTGTGAGTGCCACCAATGAGAAGTTACTGTGGAGAATCCAAGTATGAAGCTCAAGTGTGTAAAGCTCTGCATCTACATGTAATGCGATATGTCTCTTAGATAGGTAGATCAATCTATATCTCCAAACATGCACCACATGTCAAACATGCAGCTCATGTCCAATAGTACGAGCAACCCATTCAATAATGGATGAGACATACTGTTCCCCGCGATGACTTATTGCTTGAGCAATGTTGCCTATTTTGAAAAAGCATTCAGATGTAGCTTAAGGCCGCTGCCTGATCGAGCGAAAATGACTATACTATGTTGTGCTGTGTGGGCCAAGATGATGTGAAAAGCCCCAATCTGCCCAAATGAAGGACAGACCGATCACAGTACTAGTAGGTGTAGCTGAGGGAGGTGTCGTCCTCAGTCAACAATACGATTAACCCATGCAGTTGTTGGCGAATCGAGACCCGCCAGGTGCATGTCACCTATCTTGTACATCCTTTCCTCCTATCTGGTTTCCACGACCATTGGACTCTGCTCCCTCGCGTGTCGTATCAGAATACACATTAGCACCTAGATTGGGAGAGCAGTCGGCGTATCACTGGACGTTTATCGGCCAAGATAGCGATCCACAATGATAGCCGATCGCGAAGACGAGATAAGGGGACAAAGCAGAGAGCGAGCCCTAGCTAGACCTACCCTTTGACCTATTCTTATCGATTCCTCTCATCGCCTTGCATCGATAGGAGGTGAATTAATGGGGCTTCTTAGGTACATAAGTATGTAGATGGGGAATTAGGGGTCCTGCTAACCTAGCTTGTTCTGGTGACGTGTACAGCTGCATCCTACCCTGCGATGGCGAGGCCTGTTTCCGTTGCAGAAATACCACCCACAGGGGAATGACATACCACCCTACCAAAACTCGGAACAAATGCTCGCGAGGTATGTAGGTATGGGTTAGTTAGTGTTCAGTACTTAAGGTACGTGCTGCTTGAATCGATGCTAGGTAACCGATAGCTCGCTCACCTTGAGCGGCCTAGAGACTTGGTCGGCGTGACTGGATGGAATCCTACCTACCCAGATAAAAGGCAACCACATGACCGCCTCTAGGCGCTTGCCACCTCGCAGGACCGTGAACCATATAAGTGTCTATTTATTAATCTAATCCCGTAGGTTGCCATCATGCGCGCAGCAGCGCACATGCCCCAGACCGCTCATCAGATTAGGTATTCTGATGGGCGGGATGGCGTCAAAGCCTACCTGGGCGTGCAAGGCAGGGCTTAAGCGCTTGTATTTCCTTTCCATTCTGTTCATTGAGAACTGATGAGTTGATGGGCTAGACCGGATCTCCTGGCATGGTTTCTCGTATCCCTTGACAATGCGACAAAGAAAGAGAGGAGGTGGATCGTTTCGCTTGCCATTGTTTATTGTTTTTTTGAGAACTCATGACACAGGTATCACAAGCGCCCGAGTTGTTGTTGTTGTAGGTCTCAACAAGCCCAGGCAAATCATTGCGGTTATTCAAGGTAAGAAGACGCGATGATGCAACACTCGACTGGAGCTTGTGTACAGGCAGGGCTTATGACCTCACAACCACAATGTCCAATTGGAGCTTGTGAATTCATACCTACCTAGGTAGACATCAACCATGGTCGCGAGTATGGCGGGATGTGATTGAGCAGTTGAGTCCAATGCCGTCTTACCGCCCGTGAACGGCCACGGCGTATTACACTTCCACAATCAGGGTCCTGGGGAAGATCGACAGTCGGTACATGTAGGCATTGGTAGTGTGTATGCAAGGGTGGGTAGTCGTGTCACCACAACAAAATGCGTCCGCATGAGGTAGCCCGATGCTTCTTATGGCAGGCCACGAGGCGTTTGGCACTTTTGACAAAGGGGCAATATTAGCGATCGGCTGTGTCAGCCTGGATCTACCGCATACGAGTAAACAAACAGAACTGATAGCAGACATAGTGCGCGCTCGCGCAAGGCAACCGTGGGCGAGGTAGGAAAGATACTAGCGATCGAGGATTAGGTACATGTACCTAGTAGGTAAGACAATTTGATGGTATACCCCTGGTGCACTCTCGTGGTCGTCACATTATCGGGTGTTTTGTTTAATGGAAACGTCATGACTTCGGTTAACCTAGGCCTACAGGGGATTAAGTCGAAACATGTGTTTTGCTTGGTGGCTACAGCCTTCCCGTCGATTGGTGAATAACAAATAACTGTTCTTTCGTTTTGTCTGGACTTAATAAACATATATACGATAAGAGCAAATATGAGTTTTGAGGTTCATAAAGTAGGTAACCTAGTACTCGGTGTACCTAGGTACGCAGATTCGTTGAACCCCGACTGCTGGAGCACACGATGCATCCATCAAGGTGCCGGGAGCCAAGTGATATCGAAATGTCTGAGACCTGAGTACCTGTACGCCTGACCGTATGCACCTGGCGAGTCTGGTCTGGTGCTGTGACTTTTCCCTTGCTTACCTCGCCCTACCGACGGTTGCTGGTTGCTGTAGTGTTGTCGCAATAACAGTGCCAATTGACGACCTCGGGTAGAAACGAGGGATGGAAGAGTCTACTACAGTACGCGTTGTTCCGGGCGTTCATCTGTACTTATTCCACTTGCGTAAGTCCACGAATTCACGCTACTGCAAGCCTGAAGCATCGGGCCCGGCATCGGCTTCTAGACTTGGATGGAGCTCTTAGCGCTAGGCTAGGTACGGTGGCTCGTTGGCTCGGTTGGTGAGCTAGCTCCTTATCAGTCATTATCACGCCGATGAAGCTGTCACGGGTTGCCGACTGACAAGCCCTTGATGTTTCGCTGCTCATTGTTCGCGTCTTGCTTTCAAAAGTTAGCCGCATGCCTTGTTGCTGCAATCGCAGCCGTGATCGACCTCCAGGATTTTGTCCAATGATAACGCAAGGCGACCAGCCGTGCGCTATCTGCATTGCCTGAGTTACTTGCCTACAGTACCACCTAGTAGTAGTAGTAGTCGTTCTGGGGACCCTCTTGGTCTTCGATCTGCCTCGAGTGTGTTAGATTGCGCCTTTCTGGTAGGTTATTGTGCGGGGCGGACTGCCTCCTAATGTGATCCCCTGCCCAGATCTCGTGATACCGATTGCCTTGTGTCATTGAGGGGGGGACGTTTTATCGTTGCCTTCGCCGTCCATCTTCCACTTCTTCCTGTTTTCTACTACATCCCAAGTTCCATTCTACCCTAGCTAGATTTTACGACTATTACTTTTCGCCTACTCTGTAAGCGCCACATTCGTCTTCTCGGCAGTGACGTCGACCATCAGTATTCTTCAGCCCGAGTCTCAGCTCAGCCGTGCAAAGCTCCGTCATTAAGGCAGTCAGTCTTCTTCCCCGGGTACCTACATCCACTGTGCGAGCCGCTCCCGTCCACAAGCTGTTGCATCCCCATCATAGATTCTACCTCAGGGCTGTCTCGCCTGTTGCTGTTGGAAACATACAGTCCGAATTAGTGTCCCTAATACGACGGGTAGTAGGACGCGAGCTGTCTTTCATGACCGAGTCATTTGCTTGATCATCGGCCGATTAATACCTACTTTACATGCCAACCTACGCTTCGTCAAGATACTAAGCCAAAGCATAATCACAAACACAAGTTGCCGACCTTCAAGCTCCAACCCAAGTATCCAAGCTAGGTACCTGGAAGCTACCTCCCCTGCTCGAGCTTGAGCGTTCCGCATATGTTTCCTGCAGTGTTGCAGGGTTATAAGTCGCTATCCAGCCTCCACCCAACATATTCCGAGGGCTCCCTGCAGTGAACGCAGCGTCCCAGCAAAGGCCCAGTCGCCCAGCCTATTCCTATTTCTATTCCACTCTCTGCCGTTGACTCATCGGAAGTTAGTCAATAACAGAGTCAGTTATATATACCAAGCCAAAACTTCGCGGGGCAAATCGACATTGGCAGCGAACGGACGGTAGCACCGTTTTCCAGAAGCCCTGCCTGTCGTGACTGCACTGGTGATTCAGCAGTTGGTCGTCAGCACAACGCATCTGCCGGCCTTTTCCCTTAGGTAAGTGAAAAGGCGCAATAACGACATAAACAGTGCACGGAGGCAGTGTCCACGCAGTGCCTACTTAGGTACCTAGACTTACCCAGGCACCTACTCCACTTTGGCCACCTGGATACCCTGCCGACTGCCTCTTCGGACCCGTTTGATATCGACCACTAGTACATTGTACCCCGGTAGGCAAGGCGTAGCTGGGAGGTACCTCAGGCCAGTGAGCGACCCGAGTGTGCCACCTACGTGCAGCGCCTGCTTGGGACCTGCCGGGCTGCGACTACATGTAAGTGCACCCTCCTCCACTCCGAGATAGGTATCCAGCTCAAGGCTCACTCGCAGATAGCAGATAGCCAGCCAGCCGTATACCTCTCGCCTCTCTCGGCAGCTTGCCCATCCTGCCGTGCCACCATCCAGAGCCAGGTCCGCTTCGACGTCCCTCGGTATGTCTCCGTTCTCTATTTCTGTTACTACTACCACTACTACCTACTACTACCTCCTCGAGCTCTCCATTGGATGCGCCGAGCCCTCTCCGTCTTCCGTCACCCATCCCCGTCAGAGACATGACCTCTGACACGACAACGACGACGAATGTCATGGGTTGCGCTGGCTAACTCGTCTTCACCCTTGCAGCAACCGTCCAGCAACCGTCCAAGGACCACTCCCAGCACCACTCCCAGCACCACTTGCAAGCATCTCCAGATCGCTCGCTCCCCGCCTGACAAGGTTCCCATCCTCGATTGCACACCAGCTCCACCCCCGACCTATCGGATCCTGTCCCTACTACTCGTACCTAGTACATCATTCCCACTTCGACCTTCAGTTCCGTGCATCTCAACCTGAGACGCGCGCCTGTCTTCAACTTTCGAGCTTCTTTCATCCCGACAATACTTTGTTCTCTTCTTCCGCCCGTTTCGTGCCAGACACGCCCCATCCGATTCCCCCCATATTCTCCTTTTGCCAGATTGGTCCAGCCTCAACGCCGGCCGTCCTCTACGTGTGCCCATGAGGACCATTCCGCGAGACCCAGCCCCGATTCCCGATCCCTTATAGGCCCGTGGCCTGCGACCATCTTCCTGTCATCGCCAAATCCACACAGGAAGCCATGTCTGAAGCACGAGTGTCTTCGCGTCGGGCGAGGACCGGTGACGATGTTGTTGGCCATTTCCTCATCGGCTCCGAGATAGGAAAAGGCAGCTTTGCGCAGGTCTACATGGGCAAACACAAGGTTCGCCGCCCCCTTTGAATTCCTCACATGAACAAATATCTTGATTCTCCGTGTTGTCAACACCGTCCGTGCCCCCAATATACCTTGACGACCATGGAACTGCATTTACTGTGGTCCGTATGCGGCGGCGTATCATCCCCAACCATAGACTCATTATTGAGACTAACAGTCAGCTAACATCAATTATCCAGGTATCCGGTGCCGCAGTCGCCATCAAATCCGTCGAGCTTGCCCGCTTGAACAAAAAGTTGAAAGAAAACCTGTACAGCGAAATCAAGATTCTGAAAAAGCTCCGACATCCGCATATCGTCGCCTTGCACGACTGTGTCGAGTCGTCAACGCACATCAATCTCATCATGGAGTACTGCGAGCTTGGAGACCTCTCCCTATTTATCAGAAAAAGGGACAAGCTCATCACACATCCTGCGACTTGCGACCTGGCGCGGAAATATCCTAGTGTCCCCGGATCTGGCCTAAATGAAGTTGTGATTCGACATTTCCTGAAGCAACTCGCCAGCGCCCTGCAATTCCTACGAGAAGGCAACTTTGTTCATCGAGATATCAAGCCTCAAAACCTCCTACTACTTCCATCTATCACCTACCGAGCGACAAACCAGGAAAGCCGGCCAGTCCTCAGCGCCAGTCAAGATTCACTGATACCCGCAGTTGGATTGCAATCCCTACCAATGTTGAAGCTAGCAGATTTCGGGTTTGCCCGGGTTCTACCATCCACCTCACTCGCAGAAACTCTATGTGGCTCGCCCTTGTACATGGCACCCGAGATACTTCGTTACGAGCGGTATGATGCCAAGGCCGATCTTTGGTCTGTAGGGACCGTAGCCTATGAGATGATAAGCGGAAAGCCCCCGTTCCGAGCAAGCAACCATGTTGACCTGATCCGCAAAATTGACGCGAACAATGATAACATCAAATTCCCCAAGGAAGTTCAGGTGACACCCAATATCAAGGCCCTCATCCGTGCTTTGTTGAAGCGTAAGCCAGTCGAAAGAATGAGTTTCGAGGACTTTTTCAATCATGATGTTATTTCAGAGCCCATTCCTGGGCTGATTGAAGATGACATCCCAAAGCCGCATCGACTCTCTTCCAGAGACTTGCGGGCTCTCTCCAAAACAGAAGAGCCACAGTTAGAACGACGTTTGTCGACGCACCAACGTTACAGAAGTGACACAGGCATAGCGAGTCGAGAGTTGGATCAATCATCACCCCGAGACAAATCAAGATTGTCGCCTTTATCTACCGCATCAGAAGTCGAGACTCAATTCGACCCAGCTCAGTATACCGTACAATCAGGTCGTGTAGCATCAGATGACATTGCGCCTGGTCTTGGTATCCAACGCCCTCCTGCTGTTCCATCATCACGGTCGGCATATACGAAATCAGCCCTTACAGAGGAGCGACGGAATCGTGCCAACTCTAACTTGTCAATCAACCGTGTTTCACGGGACGACAAACCACTAACTTCAAATGTGGATAACACCACGGATAGAGAGCAGGGTAGATATTATACCTCAGCAGGGGATGATCGAGAAAGGGTCGCTCACGAAATCGCTTTCGAGAGAGACTATGTGGTTGTGGAAAAGAAACATGTGGAAGTGAACGCATTTGCAGATGAGCTTGCTGCCAAAGACACACAGGCACATGTTATCCCCTCGCGATCAGGACAAGTAGTTCGACGCGCTACACAACAAGGGGACCCCAGGTCAACCACCGGGGCCGTTCCAGCTCAACCATCCAGTGCCTTGCAGATAGCCCAAGGGCGACAGCGACCAGATAACCACCATCGCGGGTCCTATGAAAAGAATATGTCGGGGAGTCCCGGTTCGACTGCCTCGGTGATCTCGAAAGCGATTCAAGATGCTAGCTTGAGACTCTTCGGCATCAAATACCCCTCCCATATGCTCGGCAAAGGTACATCGCCCCCTCAGATGTACAATCCTTTCCCATCGTATCCTACACCAAACACGCCCATGGGTCTCATCACGGACGGTCGCCAAGGAGTCCCTATCGATGAGGATCTCCGGGTTGCCCAGTGTATCGAAGATTTTGCCACACGCAGTGATGTTGTCTGGGGCTTCGCAGAAGTCAAGTACAAACAACTCGTCCCACTTGCCCCATCAGTAGAGGAGGGCCTCGGAGGGCTACTTGCTGAAAACCTTGGCTCGGATGATGAGGATGGTCTCACAGTTGAGGCTATTGTTGTTCTTTCGGAGGAGGCACTTGTGTTGTATGTCAAGGCGCTTTCTCTTCTCGCGAAATCGATGGATATTGCCAGTATTTGGTGGGCACGTAAGGCTAAGAGCGAATCGACGGCAACACAACATGTCACTGGACGTGATGCAGCCAGTGCCCAAAGTCTTGTAACAAGGGTTAATTCCGCTGTTCAGTGGGTTCGGAAACGGTTCAATGAAACGCTCGAGAAAGCTGAAGTTGTGAAGCTCAAGTTAATCGAAGCTCAGCAGCAACTCCCTGAAGATCACGTGCGTCATCCGAACAACAACACTGTCGAAGCCATCGTGCCTGGGGGCTCGAGTGCTGAGGGCATCGTGTTGACACCTGGTATCAGTGCTGAGAAGCTGATGTACGACCGAGCCATCGATATGAGTCGGGCGGCCGCCATCAACGAAATTGCAAACGAAGACTTGATTGGTTGCGAACTCTCTTATATTACGGCCATACGAATGCTTGAGGCTGTACTCGATAATGACGAGGATATCTCAAGCAAAAGACGGTCATCGGGAGCTTCAAAGATGGACCGCGATATCCAAGAAGCTTCGACAGAAATCAACCAGGATGATCAGCTGGCGGTTAATAAGAGTAAGTATTCACTACCTCAAACCGATCAAAGTGCTGAGCTAACCAGTCATACAGTGATTCAGATGATTTCTGTAAGACTTACAACGCTTCGAAAGAAAATGCAGATGATTGCAAATGCATCGAAGGCTCAGTCACATGGCCTGCCCCGTAAGCGGAGCGAAGAGAACACGCCACGGAGTGTTCCCAACTAAATCTCGTGAAGTGCGAGAGTGAGATTTCATGATTTACGACGATACGAATAAGATTGCGATACAACTTCCGCTTGCGCCCCGCGGCCTTGGAAACTTATTTCATGGTTTTTTTGCGGCAGCTAGTTAATGGGGTCCCCCCTTTTTCCTGCCTTGTTCATTGAATGGCGTTACGCATGGGGGCTTTTACATCGTGGGAACAATCACCCCCCCGCTCTGGCGTTCTTGATGCGGTTTTCTTCTCATTACATTTCCTTATCAAACATCTTCTGGTTCATCCCAAATTTCCGGACCTAAGCGAGTATCCGCTCGTGCCCTTGTATAGGCAACGTTGAATTCGCCTTTGATCTTCTGCTCAGCAATTCATATGCTTGATGGGACCGGTGACCCATGAGCGCTCATTAAGCTGATCCTCTTTCCTGGTTGGATGACTTGTCATGCTTATTGGGACTATTTCCCGGTGCAAAGATTAGACCTTGCATATAACTCTTTTACCTTATTCTGTTTTATTAGTGTATACGGCTACGTCTCCTGGGTTGGGCAATATGATAGGGTTGGGAATTTCATTTGATCAAAGTACTGTTGCACGTTCTCTCACGTCAGGCTTTGTGCCTGTTTTGTGGTTTCGGCATGGGTATACATGGGACTAGATTGATTGCGTGGAACCAACAACAGACCGAGAAACCCAGCATTCTATTTCGACCATGGCGCACGCATGAGAAAGCCAACTGCGATTGAACCAAGTGCATATCTAGGTACATAGCGACATAGGACCAGAAAAGAATAGTGAAAGCAGTTTCCTCAGAACGTACTCCTTAGCAGAGTCCTTGATTTCTTTATTCTTCCACTCGGTCGAGTAACGGTAGTCTTTGCCTGCAAAACAAGCATGTTGGCTCAAACAACACTGTTCTATTGATTCCGGTATATGAACGCCCGCAATCAGTGAGCCGTTTGAATGCAAAGGTTTCTGATTCCGTAAACAATATTAACATCAGAGTCTGACGACATATTTCCATTCAAAATAAAAGCTGTGCCAGCCGATACAAACAAATTATCGATCTGCAAAGTTTCAGTCGTCAGCTTCTAGTACTTCGTCGGGCAACTCTATAATCACCTTCGCAACAGATACACTCTCCAAGATGTGCTACAAGTACGTTTACAAATACTCAGGTTGCGGTTGCTCATGGAGGTCAAGTGAGAATGTATGTCAGGCGAATGTCAAACAGTGTTCACCGCCATTCCCAGAAAGAGTTGAGTATAAACCCGGGAGTTGCCCCAACCATTCCAGGAGATAATAAGAATTTCTGTTAAGGACGATGGAAGAGGATGAAAGAACATGGTTGAGTTATGAATTTTTTACCATTCTTGCTAATTAATACCTGGCGGGGCATAGGTTGCATAGCATTATATTCATCGATTTTAGAGTAAAAGAATTGCACATCATTCATTATACAGTTGTTCGGTCTTGCCCTATTTGACCATGTTATCTGTGAAGCATAATAAACTACACCGATGAATACTACATCTCTTTGTCTACGCTATATGAATGAGGCTCAACTGGATCGACAACTTAGGCTAGCTCAGCTCTAGCTCTAGTGGCAATGAGCTATTAGACTTGTGTGAAACTTAGCCGGAACTATGAGTAGTGGCTCTGCGTTACCGCGCGCTACCGTAGATGCCCAAGCCAAGGTGAGTAGGTATGACGACAACTTTGAAATTACCAAACGAGTCAGCTCGCTGGGGCCCGGCCAAGGCCAAGGCTCGCTCTGTTGCCACTTTGCGGGGACACCTTTTAACAGACCACAGACCCCCAAGGCGCGCTAGAGTAGCTAAGTGTGCGCATGGTAGTATTCATGCCCACCAGAAATCCAGGTTTTGGCATCATGTAATAAAGACCTAGGCATCTAGGTAGCATTGTGCACATCGCCCCGTGAGGGGTAGGTCCTAGGTCTCTTCGACCTATGTATGTGCTATTTTGGTACTGTGACGTTGTCTCGGTGGACTTGTAAGATAAAATGCAATACTGAGTTGATTGCAGATTGTGGGTTGACGACATATTATGTAGTAGAGAACTCAGAGGAGGGAGAGACCCTGTGCAGACCCTGTAGATCTAGCGTAACTTGAGGCATCTACTCGCTACTTACTAAGTATAAATCCAAAGGCCTAAGCTAAGACCCAAGCCGTGCCAAGACCCCTGCCCGGACCATTCCGTGCAAGTCGGTGTTGCTTGAGAGATATGGCCGTAGGTATTTCCTTTTACTGCACACAAAATCCTGCCGGGCCTGCGTATAGGTGCGTGATGCCATCGCGCATCCATAATGGGAGTTCGGTAAAAACGTGATGCCGGATGATTGATACGAAGTGATGTAGGGTCTTTCGCGTTCTGACAGGGCCGGGAAGTGCTCCTATGAACAGAAAGAACCATGGCGGGCATGGATTGGCGAGCCTAAGAAACTGACGTGATCTGCGGCACCTAACGTCATATCAGTTGTTGGCCTGTCGATCAGCCTGCGCATATGGCCTGAATCTCCGACGAAAGGCATGAATAATATGTCTATCAACTTAAGGCGTTGTTTTGCCCAAGATTTGCCCTTGCCAGCCAGCCAGCCAGCCAGCAGCAGATCTGATGAGATACGAAACTCTGCATTTCTCCAGTTGGATGGGCGGCCGCCCGGGAGCCGCGTGTCGGGCCAGTCGTCACGAGAACCTCCGGGGGACCAAAACAGGAACCGAGTTAGATTGTTGTATCTATCTCTCTTTCTAGTTTAGTCAGTGACTTGAAGAAGAACAGATGACAGAATCATGCATGAAACCGAAGATGCTGGTTTGGGCCAAACAAACTAAGATGGCCAGGGGCGTCGATTGAAATTGGGACTGGCCGACACCACATCAAGCGATCAAGCGACCAAGCGCAACGTGGTCGGTCAGCCTCATCTCTCGTCCGTTGACCAGATCTCTGAAGCTGGGATCATCCTAATTCTGCGAGATACCCGAGATGCCCAACAACAATGTGTGTACGTATTCCGCGCCAGTTGTATCCATTTTCAGATATTCGTGTCCGATTGAGCAAACCACGGCGTTGGAGGTAAGTACCTAGGGATCACGATGGACTGTCGGCGACCGGAAAGCACGCTTTGCCGGCCTCTTCGTAAGAACGACTACCTTGCAGGTTTTGCTCAACGTATCGTACCCATCGCATTCATGCATTCTTCATGGCATCTACATACATGTATCTTGGTCTTTTTCGGGTACGTTCAGAGAGTCCGTCTCACTTACCCAAGTGAGCTAGGCGCTCTCTCCCTGAATGGGCCGCCGAGCTATAACTGCAGGTGTAGAGAGAAACGGTGCCTGGTAGAGCACGCCGCTATGCATATGCACCGGTGATGATTGGGTAAGAAGGCCCCAGGCCGACGGTCTAAACGGTCTGAACGGTTTAAACGTCACAGCAGGGCCATGTATTCTCTCGAGGCGTCTGTAGTGTGCACCCACAACTCACCAGTGCCACCTGAGGGGTGGAGGGCAACAGCGACAATGGCATTATATTCACCGATCATCTTCTCATGGGCAATTTACACGTAAGTAGGTGCTTAAGTAGGCATGAAGGGATGTATGCACCTTGATCTGCCACCGGGTTCAACCTCCCGCAGGCAGGTTAGCGTTCACCTCGACATCATCCAAACACCCAAGATGCCTACAATGGCTCATAAGATTGAGGTCCTGATAGATGGGATTTGTCTCTGGAACCATAACTCGTCAAGATTTGCAGATATGAATTTGCAACTGAAGTTACCTAATGTCGCCATAGTAGACGTACCTACCTAACTGTATTAGGTCCTTACACAATGAGGCAGGTGAGATCGGTCTGGGGTTGCTGCTGTTTTGGGCACTCGAGCAAGGTCTCTCAAGATGTCATCCCCTCATATTCCCCCCCCCCGCCGCACTAGGAAAAGAAGGTACGTAGGTACGGTTCCAGCGACAGCCCAGACCCGCCAGTGTAAGAAGGGGCAGGTAGGTACAGTAGTACTCACTCACCTTCCAACGGCCAGTCCGCGCGCCTGCCCTGACGCACCTTGCGCAGTTCTGTTGGCGCCCTGCCTCGTCGCTGTCGGCCTGTCCTCGTTTTCCTGCTCTCCCCATTTTACAAGTCCTGCTTATGTTGCTATCTCGCCCACTGGGCAGTGCGAGGGGCAGATCATGACTGCAATCCATCACTACATAGGTACATGTACCTACCCACCACTCCTCACTACCTGCATCACTGCCACTTACCCAAGTGTCCTCCTCTTCTAATAGGAGTAGCACGTAGCAGCATAAGAAATCTATAATTGTACGTGGCACTCGGCAGGTACTCGTACAGTTGCACTAACCGCATCCGCTAGCATTAGGAGTGACGACCCGTTGCACGGGACCAACCAAGAACGACGATATTACCTGAAGTGGGTAGATGAGGTACCTCCTAGTGGGTTGGCGGGCTAAGGTACATGTACCTACTTCCTAGTGGCAGAGGGACAACACCACTAGACACCTGGGCAGTTGTACTAGACCACCTGGGCAGCGAGCCAGCAACCACCCCGTCGCTCGCTCCAGCCAGCTTCTGTCAGCGGCGGTTGATCCTCCCAACTCTACATTCCACAACAGCTGTATATACCATCGCCATCGCCATCGCCAACGGCATCGCCCAGGCCGAGAAGCCCAACAACCTCCGCCGTACATACCGGCCTGCAAGGCTGCCAACCGACAAGGCTCGAGGCCACCATCTCCCTCCCCATACCACGTCCTGCCATCACTGCGACCCAGTAGCATTACCCAGTACAGCGAGTCGCCGTCTTGACTTTTCGCCGCCACTACCCTCGTTGTCCCTCTCATGCGTGTAAACGCACACAGCGTGCAAGTTGCATCCGAAACAATCGCCCACTCAGTCTTTCGCTCAGTCAGACACGCAGACGGAACCTGCAGCTACACAGGCAGACTCGGCGCCTATCCCGCCAGCGAACACCAAATTCGTGCCGACGCCTGACGCGAGCGCTGTCCTCAACTCGCTCCGAGCATACGCAACCGATCCTCACCGCGCCCCACGCTTCCGCTCGAACAGCGCCCGTCGTCGTATACAACGGCGCTCTGCTTACCGAATCGGTCCATGCCCGCTCGACCACGGCCATCCACGTAATTCAAGTGACAGCCGAGTACGTTCTCTTGATCCTGCTCCCGACTTCGATCACGCCCGTGCCGCGGCGGCTGTGTCGTTCTGGTCGACGCAGCGGCCAATCGACTGATCCATCACAGTCTCGTTCGTCATCGCCGTCATCACCTGCGCCCTCTGTCCGCCACGTTTATGTCTTCCTCACAAGCGCATTCTTTTGAAACTATCCAATATTCGTGATCAACTGGACACCCAACACCACCACCCTAGTGATTAACGAGGCTGAGCAGGACAATTGCGTGCGCTGCCGTCAGCTCTCCCGTCGCATTCCTCTCGCCTCTACAACGCCTGCGGCCACCTGCGCGTCGTTGACACCATGACCTCAGCTACTGCTGTCACCCCATCCAGGCAACTCCAGTCGAGCCAAACACCGTCGCTACCGCACCCCCCGCCCCAAACCCCTCAGATGCCTGCGTCGCCCCCGAGTAAACGCGCCGACCTCAAGTCGTGGTGGAAGAAGTTCCAGGTTCAGCCCACGAGACACCACGAGACCCGAGGTAAGCGCTTGCCATGCCAGGTCGGCCGCTCCCCGAGCTAGACCTATCTTCCCATTGTCCCCTTTATCGCATGACGACTTCGCACTCATGATCGCAATTCCCCGGCTCTTTGTTGCTGCCCCCGCTCTCCCTCCCATTATTACTGCTTCTCTCTGTTTTGTCTGGCGCTGTGAGCACGGCAACCCGACGAAACCCGTGTCTTGGGAGCTCCTGCCCAGACTTGATGGGATGCGCCTCACAGCTGTACTGCTACCGCCGCCGATGAATCTGCACGATCTTGCGACACCAAGCTATTTGAATCCGCATCCTTGCGCGATTTGCCATGCAGCGGGTCATCGGAAGTTGGCTGACCAGTTTTCAAACAGACACGCAAGCGGACACACGGCCCCAGGGCATTTTTGGTATCCCCCTCCGGCAAAGCATCACCTACGCCAATGTTGCCATCTCGCTCATCGACGAGGATGGCCAGAGCTACATATATGGCTATGTGCCTATCGTAGTGGCTAAATGTGGCGTGTTCCTCAAAGAGAAAGGTGTGACTTCAGTCTTTTGGGATGGAAGGTGTGGCTGCTAACGGTTCTGATAGCCACAAGTGTGGAGGGCATCTTTCGACTCAACGGCTCAGAAAAGCGCATCAAAGAACTGAAGATCCAATTCGATTCGCCAGACCGGTACGGTAAAGGGCTTGTGTGGGATGGATATACTGTGCATGATGCCGCCAACGTTCTCCGGCGCTACCTGAACGACCTCCCCGAGCCGGTCGTCCCGTTGGAATTGTACCAGGACTTTCGAGCACCGCTACGAGGCCATACGAAGCAAGCTGTAGGCGATACTGAAGGCACTCAGCTACTCGACAACTTCGACCAGCAAGAGGCCGTCGAGAAGTATCAGCAGCTGATTAAGAACTTGCCTCCATTGAACCGCCAGCTTTTGCTGTACATCCTAGATCTTCTCGCGGTATTTGCTGCTAAAGCCGACGAAAACCTCATGACAGCTCAGAACCTAGCCGCAATCTTCCAGCCGGGCATGCTGTCTCACCCACAACACGCTATGGCGCCCGAGGAGTATCGTCTCAACCAATGTGTCCTCATTTTCTTGATTGAACACCAAGACCATTTCTTGATCGGTATGCAAGGCACTGGCACGGATGAACAGACAAAGCAGGAGATCGAGAAAGGAACGCCGAAAATTGTTGCCCCAAGCACGCCCAACCGCCAAGGTGGCATCATGCGGTCCGCATCCAACGCCAGTGCTGGAGCCGAGAGCGTCACCAGGGACGGCACGATACGTCGAAACCGCTCGACCTCTTCACGCCATTCCCGTCATTCACGCTATTCGAACGGAGCATCGACTCCTAATAGCCCTTCCATCACAACACCAGGCAGCGGGCTGGGCCGTAGTAATACCCTTCCGTCGAAGAGATCTCCCCTTCTTCAAACCGGGCGGTTCCCCTCTCGGCAACATTCGCCTGCAGTAGCAGTAGCGCCCGCCTCTCCTTCTCCTGCCTCCCCATCTCTATCTCCGTCTCCGTCTCCCTCCCCTGCTGCCAAGTTCCCTTCAGCGGTTACTGGGAGATCGGAGCACATGGATAAATCATCAGCGACCCCGGCCGCGGCCTCATTGTCCGCAGGCCCAGCTGCTGTTCAGAGCTCAGGACAATCCATCATAGCCAGAAGCCAGGAGAGACTGTTGGGCCCCCCTTCTAATATCGCGACGCCGTCAAAGGAAAAGAATCTGCAGAGTATCTTCCAACGGTCCCCAAACTCGGACAGTGAGAGGAGGCAACCCAACAAGCTACGTAAGAAGCGGATACCAAGCAGCACCAATCCAAGCGCGCAGAGCTCAACCGCTTCTCTGACGCATTCGGCTATTGGGTCTCCGGTCGCTGAAGCTTCCGACCCTCCTGGAAAAGTGACGACGTTAGAACCTGCATTGGCCGAGAATGGTGCCTCCATCGAGACACCGTCTGAGCCCACTCCGAGAGCGTCTCAAGCACCACCAGACGCGCTCCCGGGTAATGGCGACCATAGCGCTGTTTCATTGGGAACCAAGGCATCGCAATCAGCCTCGCTGCACTCCTCGTACAACGATGCCTCTGATGGAGATCACCACGAGGAGCTAGCCGCCCCTTTTTCGTCCACGGAATTCACCGAAAAGGAATCGAAGCGCCGTTGGCGCATTTCTAGGCGCAAGGATGACATGATGGGCATACTGGGCAATAACCAAAACGCGGAAACTAGCAGTTCAACTGTTGGGAGCAGTCAGCGTCCGCGAAAAAGCTGGACTGGTGACTCTTCAGATGTAAACGCGGCGTGGGCGGAAAGTGAGGCCGGGTCCAGGGAGAAAGATGATTCCAGAGGGCCGCTTGGGTGGATAAGACACAAGTACCGAGAGGCCAAGGAGACGGTAGATAAACGCGCCAAATCCCCCCCAGAACAAGGCCTTGGGTTTCTTCCTACAAGAAGCAAGAGTGTGGACGTGAAGAGGAGTATGGATGAAAAGAGGCCCGTCGTGGGTCAATCGCCAGCGCAAGACTCGGATGAAATGAAACCTCCGCCTCCCAAGGAAGGGCCGCCCAAGGAAGTACCACAGCCCATCTCCCCGCCGCCTGCACAAACGGTACAGAGCGAGACGCTGCCCAAGTCCGAGGCGAGCCAAATTCCAAGTCACGAATGATGTTGGTGAGACAAGGATAGTGGATGCTGACACGGGAAGGCCGGGTTACAGGCAGGGTGGTTTGACGATGTTCATGTAGGGACATGATGATCCGCCTAAGACCAGACATGTCGAATGGCCAGATGCGTTCTTCAGGTCTGGTAGGCGTTCTAATTCTTTTGGCAACATCTTGAGAGAGACGGACAAGGAAGGGAAGGCGATTTGTTCCGTTTGTTGTCACTTTATTTATTTTATTTTTGTGTTTTCTTAAAAGCCGGCGGATGGAAATTAGTCTTCGAATAAAGTCTTCCAAAGGAAAAAAAAAAAGCAAGCGCCACTACCTGATCGAAGTGGCACAAGCGATTTTTTTCTTCTTTCTTCTACTTCTTCTAATTATCTGGATACCCCCCTTTTTGCCCCTACACCTACCTGATTCCGATCGAACATGAGCAGATGAAAAATACGACACTTTGTCTTTTTGTGTAATGTCGAATTTCTATTATTAGTCTTATCACTCTTGGCAGGTCGTTGGACCTCCGTCTTACTCTTTTTATTTATCTTATGTATTCTTTTGCCTGTATTCACGTTTTAAGTCGCGCCGCGTCTTTCTTGGAATTTGAGTTCGAGACGTAGTTAGTAGGTTGCAGACGTAGGCCTTGCGAGAGGCAGATGCTTGGTCTATTACACTCTATGACGGACAGCGGGAGAGAGGGTGAGAGGGAATTCAACTGGTTGCTGGTGGATCTTGATGGATCTTGACGGATATATACTCTACCTACTATACTACACTTAAACCTCTACTTATTGAAATAACTATCTTATACATCACCTCAGGCAATACCATATCTTAATACGTTTAACGGTAACGCGCATGTGGCAAGCTTCATGAATAGAGGTATGATTAGCCAGACCACGATTCTGCTACAAGCGTGTCATTTTGTTGCTGTTTTCTCAAGAAAACCAGTGAGAGAAATTGACGTTATAATAACGTGACCAACCTATATATATAGCCCGTCGCTTTCTACCTCCGTCTCCACCTCCGTCATTTTTTTATACTAATATCCATCTCTGCCTACCTATGCTACCTAGTGGTCTCTGTGGGGGGTAATAACGAGATGCCAGTCTAGGCATGAGAAAAGAATGACGCTCGAGGAAGCGAGAAAGTAAGTAGATATGTAATGTAATGTACCCCATTCATGCCAGACCCTAGGTGCTCATAGTGTCTCTTGCTCCCTCCCCTCCTCTGATGTATGTAACCCTCCCTGTTCTTGAAATTTCCCTCTTTTGAGAAAAGCTACTGCCTACCTACCTTTCTTCTAATCTCTTCCCTGTGAAAAAAGTAAGACGGTGAGTAGTAAGTAAGTATACTTCAACCGATTACTAGTCACTGGCCGGGTCGGACCGTATATGATCGATCTCTTTCCACACGTTGGCTGGCTGGCTCGTCCAGGAATCTGCCTGCCTGTCTGCCTGTCTGTCTGTGAACCGAATCAGCCACCCAGGACGCAATCATCAACGTACCTGTTCAATTTGGGGAAGAATTCAATGTCCCGTTCCAACTCACGCCAGTCTGATAGGAAGGGGGCAATAAATTCTTCCCTTACGGAACCTGTGTATGTGTGAACATCCAGGTTGCTATTGTCAGTCGATGGGAACTTGGTATAAATAGGAAGAGCAGGCGAGGTCCAACTTCCATCCGTCGTCGTATGCCGTTGTCCTTGTACGAGACAGATGAAGTATTGATCGAATGATTCAAGTGAGGTATCAGTCAGTATGCGGAGCCAAGTCGGAATCCTGACTGCGGCTTCGAGCACTTCTATTCTCCCGTTGACGGAGGTTAGTCAACCCTAAATGAGACAGGCGTGTTGATCCTAGACCACGGAGCCCTAGAAAACTTTTCTTTCTGCCCGAAGACGGAATAGAGGTCAAAGTTAGTATTCATCAAAGAGCTTTCAGTGATCTTGAAGGCGGCATCTACTAGATGCTGTGGAAACTTCATCCGGATATGTCAGAAGACGATCGCGGCGAAAAGCGCGTCTTTCCTGTCAAACATTACTATGCTGAGATTGGGACTGAGTCTTCCATCCGCCTTCCACATATCCTTGTTTCCATCACTGTTTGCTAAGTCGATCCCCGAGCCACCTGGTCCTGTGTATACATATGCCAAACACTCCCACTGGGAATACAGCGAAAACTCAGACTGGGTTGAGATATTCCATCCATGCTCTTTCTCGGGGTCCTTCATCCTGGGTATCTTTATGCGACGAACTTCATATATATAAATACACAATCAGATGTAAGATGGTCTCTCTTTAGAGGCCGTTGCTTGCACATGAGAACGGGCGGCCCACAGTTCCTGCCTCATATTCGTCTATGATGCCCTGGACTGTGGCGTACGTTCCTCCAGTCAGGAAGAAAGCGCCAGTGAGGATGATGACGATGTTTAGAGCACCTTCGAACCAGCCTCGGAGAGTTCGGTCTTTGAAGAGTGAAGGGGCACCGTCTGCCTTCCGCATACGGAAATAAGCCACTCCCCAGAAGATGAAGCCGAAGAAGGAGTCGAATAGAGAAGACAGTAGCGAGAGAACTAGATGCCATCAGCTGTTGGATCTTCAAGACTAGCAGTATCATGAAAGAAACTCACGTGAACTGAAGAATGGGATTGAGTTGGCAACCACAAAGGCCAGAACCCAAGTAACGACTGGACATAATATTAGTAAAATGGTTGTGTTCATTAAGAGGATGGAACACCGTACGAAGAATAGCCGCCCAGGAAGCCCAGCCGACGACAGTGTTCTCGTTCTTGTGCCGCGAGTTGTGGAAAATGCGGAGGAAGACGAAGCGAGCAGAGACCGAGGCGTAAAGTACGCCGAGGAAGATGATGGTGGGAATCATGAAGGAGAAAGCAAGCTTCTTGTATAGTGGCTGCAGAGATCCAAAAGCGGGACTCGTCATATATTGATTGCCGGTATAAGCGTAAACGGCTCCACCGACAATGGTGAAGACAATGATTTCCAGAATAGTGCACACCCATAAAGCCTTCGGGAAGTCCCGAGGTTCCTTCATCTCGGCAATAAAGCTGGGCAGTGTGATCTGGCCAATGAGTGTGTAACTGATGTTGAGGAAAGCGTTGAGACCGTTCACGAAGGTGGTTGACGCCAAAGGAATCAGTGTCACTATCGGTGCCCCTGACGGTAGAGCTTTGCCTGTGGCAGGATCGGTGACTGGAACTGCGCTGTATTTGGCGGGGTGACTCTCGATTGCCGCAAATATGACAGCCAGGAGCACAGATATGAATGTGAAAAATGCCGATGCAGTGCCCAAATGAGAGAGGACATTGAAAGTACGGGGTAGCGAAGCAAGCCATGAAATAATAGCGACAATAAAGCCGATCGAAACGGTCTGGCAGCTGATGGCGTCGGTATTACCCCCGATGAGAGTGTTCACGTATTTGGCTCCTGTGAGCACATGTAGAGCCTGGGAGGCATGGTCAGCTCACAAATGTATGGACTTGGGCGAAGCAATCCACCGACCTGAATGAACGTGTTGTTCAACAGGAACATGATGGCAGTAAACCACCATGCCCACTTCTTGTTCCAAAAAAGCATCTGTCCAATGTCGCAAACGTCACGGACTTCGGGATGCCTCAAACAGAACTGCCATAAGACCAACGAACTACCCCATTGATTCTGTTAGCATGGAAACAGGTGTGTGTGGTGGGGAAGACCTGTTACTCACGTATATAAAACAATGAGAGCTTGAACTATAGTAAGAATGATGCTAGAGAGAGCGTTAATGTATATAATGTTGAGATGTTTTCTCCCAGTAGAAGCGAGCTTACCCAGGTATCAATCCGAGATAGCTGTAAGACCATGGGAAACTCATGATAGCCTAATGGACCATTAGCTATGCGTCTTGGTGACCGCGACAGAGTACTATTATTGCAATATATAACGATGATATGGTCATCTGCGTATGCTTCAACTCGATGGCAGGTTCGTCAAGGAGACTTCGTTCTCCGTGGCGAGGTGAGATGAGGCTGCGGATAGGGTGGCAGATCAAAGTAGGAATTGAATCTCACCAGACAAATGTACTCGGAGAAGAGCAAGGCGGCAGTCTTTTGCCAGCTACAGGTGCGGTATTGGATGGCACTCCCGGCCTCCTGGGCGAGCTGCTTCTCGAGGATGGCATCGCTGCTGAGACCGCTGTCCGACTCGTCGTCTGGGCCATCACCGGTAAAGGGAACAATGCGCGGTGCAATGCGGCGACCGATGACGGTGTTCGGGCCACCAAACCAGGCAGACCAACCGCTACTCGCGGCGACCGTGCCACGATCCCCGGAGGGGGAGGGGGATGCCAGGTCCGACCCGGTATCTGTCTTCGCGGTGCCGTACATCTTACTCGTGTCAGGGGAGCACGGGAAAGGCAGACGTCGTGCAGCAGGCCAGGCGTGGTGGAATTAAGGGGAGGGCGAGTTGCGAGACGTCACGCGCATGAGAAAGCAACTGTCAAGGTGTGTGTACCAGGGGAAGCTCGTGTTTTCAGGGTGTTGAAGTGTCCATATGAATACTCGAGGGTACATGCAGAGAGAAGATAGGAATCCTCAGAATCCTGGCTCCGACGGGATGGGCGAGTATAACAACATACACAAGCCAAAGCACACCATATCGGAAGCCCCGTCAAAGCTAACTGGATAGAGATAGAGGCAGGCGAGCAGGCGAGAGGTCTGTACTACCAAGACTGCTTACGTCGAAAGGATGGAGGATGGGATGTGGAAGGGAAGGAAAGCGGGCGGCCACCTTGCCCATACTACCTCACATGTAGCCCGTACCTAGGTACATTACGCGAGCTGGCTGGCAGGGCATGTTGGCTGGGCTGGGAGAACCAACAGCGCGCCTGACAGAGGATCTGCAGAGAGCCTTGGGCAGTAGAGGCAAGTAGATAAGTAAGTACAGAATTGCAGCGTAATCTTGCGGAGAATCTGTAATAGGTGACCGGATTTCTGTGCTTCGAGCCTCTGAAATGACGTGATTGCTGCACTATACCGTTCCGGGGGGGCTGCCCAGGGCCCAAGGAACTGCCTAGCCGGGTTAGCAAAGCTTAGCCCCCCAGCCCAGCCTAAGCTAAGCTAAATTCAATCCCGCTTTTGTGCCCCACCAGAGATCCACCATCCACAAACTCCACGCTGCAAACGTTGGGAATGTGTACACCACGCTACAGCTCCCTCCTCCGCTACTGCAGCCTTCTATACAGCCAAAGTGCTGCCGGTCAGCAGCCGGCAACCCGTAGTCTGATTGGTTTTCCACGATTTCTTACTACTGACTATGTATCTCCTAGTCTCGAGCGACATTCCTTCAACAGCATGCCGGGTTACGAATCTGCGAATACTAATCCTCAGCACCCAATTACTTTAATTCGATAAAAGGCCAGCATCCATGCCCGCCATGCTGTGAAAAAAGCTTCGCGAGGTGCTATCGTCCTTGGCTTTGCTTGGCTATCTCGGCCAGATGCCTCGCTATTGGCCATGTACAGTAAACTGGAATAAGCTGTGGAATAACCTGCAGACATATGTGGAAGCCGATACGATCTCCTGTCCTTTGTTCGACATCCTTGGAATAACTGAGCCCTTGGAGCTTTTAGCCCGCTCTTTGCAAACTCTGTCTGGCATCTCTGGGGGGCGGGAATTTCAACCTGAAAACCATCCGTGGCAATTTGCTGACTGGCTCAATGCATATTTCCTCATTCTCGCACCTCCAAATACATGCAGGACAGGGAAATGACACTTACAGACCTATAACCACCACCACTATCGAGTGAGTGCAGACAGATCATGCAACATGCAAGTGTAGATCAGGATCTGGACAGTTCCAGCTAATCGGGCCAATCGATAGGAGGTGTTGCAGTATACTCATGCAATATGATGTTGTGATAATTCCTCTGTTACCCAATTGCCAATCACGGACCGACACCACGGATTGACTTGTAAGAGATCTGCCAACGGCAGGAAATATTGCTTTCAGCTCTTGAAAACGGTGTAACGAATGATGTAAATGAAGGTGCCGACATCCGTGATCATGGCAAAGATCAGAATTGCATGGTTCGTATGGCGCAATTGACCTGTTATATGCGTTATCTCGACACTGCTTTATCCAACAGCCTGTGGGGGTGGGCTAACTGCCCAGTGGGAACAACAAGGCGCATGTCGTTCTCGACCATCTTACTACATATAAACACATGGGGATCTCCGGTACCTATAATCATGCTCGCTCTTTACCTGCGATTGAATTTGTCTTTCCTCCCCAGCGTCTGTGGCCCTCGCAAAAAAGATGAGCGTGTCGCGGGCCTCTGTTCTAACGTACGATCCATTTTAATCTCGAATATTCGATGCGCAGCCGTAATACGCCGAATTTCGAAGGAAGATAAGCAGCCATGGCCCGTTATTCCACGTGCTTTGCAAGGTTCAACACCAAATTGAAATGACACTACTTCCATCGAGCGCAAGAGCTATGACACCAATCTCTTTACGTGGGATGCAATTGGATCCTTCCATATTTCAGCCTCGCCAATAATTAGGCCCCTTTTCACCCACCAGTGACCACTCTACTCTTTGCAGACAAAGCCGGATTGGAAAGAGTGTGTCGGGCAGACGGGCAAAGTGAAAGCTTGACATGCTGTCAATACTTCTTTTCGATCTGATCTGTTCCAAACCAGTGACTCACACTGAAATGGCTCAACGGCGATACATGAATGACCTTTTGGCACGACTAAAATCGCCTTACTGCCCTATGGCCAATGTTGCAAGACCGTATTACATCTTGCAGCCTTGGCTTAGACTCTCTGTGTGAGTCCAAGCTACCTGGGTCGTAAGCTCAGGAGTCGCACACTCGCCGCTGTGCACCTATCAGTGGTGGGCGGACCTTTTGTCGAGCTCTGTTGCAACTTCGAACAATCCAGATGCGCATGGGCGACCTCGACCAGGCGACACATGTGCTACCAGTATGTATCGCGGCTTTGTACACGGCGAGCTCTGAGCAGTACTCGACGGCAATGTCGTGCCACTGGTACACATAGACACAAGCGTCGCAATCGTGCCGATTGGATTCGCCCCTGATCGCCAGCACGGCAATCCAAGGGTCACGATGCAACGCTGCACAGCTTCACCGAGCTAATCTTAAATTGATGCCTTGACCGCATTTTGAACATCGTGAATTCATGACACCACTCTCATTTCCCGACAATGTGGTGCCGATCTCTTACCTACCGAGCCCACCATCTTAGACTGGCGACCAACACATCAGCGTGACCATGATCCACGAGTAGGGCGCGTCTCACGGTGCCGAGAAACAAAGCCAGTTGGCGGTTTAGATAGTTACTTGGTGTGTGGAACCTACCTCAGACAGGCAACGCGGAATTATTGGATTACTCATCGTTGTGGGATGATTCCATTTCGTGCGAACGGCTAAGATCGCTCGGCAGGCCAGGCACAAAGAAGCCAGACTTATTCAAACAAAGAAGCAAAAAAAGATGAGCGGAACAGGCGGATTTAGAGTTTATTGGTTTTGGCTTGGGACATCAGCCTGTGGCTCGACCAGCCAAGATGCGGAGAGGCAGGGGGGGTTGTATTTGAGGAGCCGAAGGGTTCAACCCTTGGCAGGCGTCAGCGCTCGTCACGCGCGCAGCTGTCGAGGCTGTTGGAATCCCAAGCAAACCAGACACCAGAGAGTTCTTCACTCATGTGACTTTGAAAGTGAAATCGAATCTCCAATCCCCGAGTTTTCAGAAATAGGCCAACCTAGAATGCCGCCATCCCATGCCGTCGACCAAGGGTCCAACGTATACAAAGGGGTGTCGCATTGGGTAGCATCGTTAGAATCTGGGGTCAATCTGGGGTTCGACCACCTTGGAGAACTTGGATAGCGCCGTTCGGGCCGCCTTTCGCTAGCTAATGCATGGCAACTCGGATTGAACTCTCGAGTTCCTGAAACGAGGCAGCTATTCTCTAGTCAATCAGATGAAATATAGAGGCGATAAATAGTGAATCACACAGTTCAAGTCCGTCCAGCCCCATAGGCAAGGGATCCATCTGGGCGCATACAGCAGCGACATCGGGGGCCTCGGCTGACCAACGTGCTTAGTTTCAAGTCCTGCGGCCTCCCAGATACTGTCGATGTCAGGGTAGCACCAGGCTGACTAGTACGCATGCATGCCCATTGGAACAGTACGTAAGTGCTCTGATAATTTTCCGATACAAACAATCTCTCCCACACCCCGAGCTTCTTGTTACCAGTTGATTGGAACAGGGTGCGTGCCGCGTGGTCTGGGTTTAACAAACACTCCCTGAACCAATTACCCCAATATTAGGGATCAGCGTCGGCGACGGCCAACTGGGTTTAGCCCGGACTACCGAAGACGCCGGAAAAGCTCAAGCACCCACCGGGGTTTCCATTTGTTATTTGTTCTGTCGTCGGTCATCGATATAAACGAGCTGGCTTTTTGCCCTTCAACAATAGATTTGAGATCCTTTGGAAATCGTGGCGTTCTTCTGCCCACTCAAGCCGTTCGCCAGCATAGCGTGTCTGTGCTTATTATACATATGCCAAGATGCCCGTTCTCAACGATGCCCGTAAGTCGGATAGCTTCTCCCTACGTCACTGCACATGTTTTTTTTTCGAGGGTCATGCCATGACACTCTCGTCATGAGATGTCGAGAGCAGAGAATCAAATGCGAAAATGGCAGAAACCTCCGATTGTGTTTCGAAAATGATTTTATCTGAAACTAATCAACATCGCAGCGCGGACGAGTGTCGACAATGAGAAGGGAGAAGAGATCGTTCCCAGCAAGGACAGCTATCGCCCGGCCGGCGACTCGGACTATGATGAAACCTCGCTTCAGTGCCCCGCGCACACCACTGATCGGAAATGTGAGTGATCTCTCACTCGATGCATTGGGAAATAGAGAGTTTCTTTTACTGTTGGGAAGATCATTGATGTTACGGTCGAAAAGGAAACGCAATAGCTAACTCTCGGCGGTGCAGTGTTGACACGGATTGATTGGTATATCCTACCATTCGTCAGCATCATGTATCTGCTCGCCTTCCTGGACCGAGTGAACATTGCAAATGCGAGATCTTTCAACTTGGAACGCGATCTCGGGCTGGAACAAACAGACTACAACACAGGTAGGACACCCAATGCCTCGAAAACCTGCACGCGTAGTCCTCGTTTGCTGACCCCCCTCTTCTACTAGCTCTGACCATTTTCTTCGTTCCCTATATCTTCTTCGAGATCCCCAGCAACATTCTTCTGAAGCGCTTCTCGCCCCGCGTGTGGCTGTCTGGCTGCATGTTCGGGTTTGGACTTGTCTCCATTTTCCAGGGGCTAGTCCAGAACTATGCTGGCTTGGTACGTGTGATGTTACACTTGTGTTATTCTCATCCACTCGTGGTGTTCTCGTGCGCTTACATCCGCCGCAGCTTGTTACTCGATTCTTCCTCGGCATATTCGAGACAGGCATGTTTCCAGGTATGCCGACGATAAGAGCCTTTCCAACGCCACAAGCACCTTGGATACTAATGGTAGTCTAGGATGCTTCTACCTGATTAGTATGTGGTACAGACGAAGCGAAGCACAGAAACGATATTCTTTGTTTTTCTCGTCCACATCCCTTGCCGGGGCCTTTGGTGGTCTTCTTGCATCGGCAATTGGAAAATGTATGTGCATGAACCAACATTGCAATCTATATGAATAGATTGAGGCTAACCGATTTGACCAAAGTGGACGGAGCGCGGGGCTACCACGGATGGCGGTGGATTTTCATCATTGAGGGTGCTCTCACCGCCGTTGTCGCCGTGATATTCTTCTTCATTTTCCCCGTATTGTAAGAAACCCCCCAAACCTTGCTCGTCCGAGGTGGCTTTTCAAAACTCGCAAACTAAACGATGACGCAGCCCCGAAGACGCAAAGTGGCTTTCTGACGAAGAGCGTACGTATGTCAAGGCGCGCCTGAGAGCCGACCAGGGCAACAACGCCGCCGAGCGCAAGGTCACTCTCCACGACGTCATCCAAGTCATGAAGGACCATCGAGTCTGGCTGGGCGGGTTCATGTACCTCGGCCTAATTGTGCCGGCCTACAGCTACGCCTTCTTCGCCCCTACGATCATCAAGACGTACAACTACGACCCCATCCAGACACAGCTGCATTCCGTCCCGCCGTGGGCGGCCTCGTTCGTTTTCTCGCTGCTCGTAGCAGTGCTTTCGGACTGGACACGCCACCGTGCGTTCTTCGCTCTGGCGCCGCTGGCCATCACTATTGCAGGTCTTGCCACGTTGCTGGCTGTTCATACGAACAGGACGGTTGAATATGCTGTGCTGCATCTCGGTATGTGGAACAATACCCACTCGACTACTTCATCAGCTAGTTTCCTTCTTGCGCCAAGAAGACATTCGATGTGGGATTTGGAGGTCGACTAACACACATGTTTGAATGCAGTTACCATCGGCACCTACGGTGTCCTCCCCATCATCGTCTGTTGGTTCCAGATGAACCTAGGCGGGCATCACCGACGATCCATCGGCTCAGCATGGCAGATCGGATTCGGAAACATGTACGTAACCTCACATGAGTACCTAGCTACTTAGCCCCATTCCATTCCTGAACTCAAGTCCAAACCCCCCAATATTTTCAAACTAACACACACCCCCCTCCCCTAAACAGCGGCGGCATCATCGCCACCTACATCTTCCTCCCAGGCGACGCGCCCTACTTCACCAAGGGCTTCGCCATCTGCCTCGCCTTCGTGCTCCTCAGCGGGTTTTCCTCGGTGCTCTACCTGATCTCCATCCACCTCGAGAACCGGAAGCGCGCCAAGACGGTCACCGACATCGGCCTCACGGAGCACGAGAAGACGGAGATGGGCGACCTGAACCCCGAGTTCAGGTATATGTACTAAAGGTCCTAAGCACTTTGATGCTACAGCATTAAGTTGAGAGTACTGCTACCACGAACGGACGGTTCGTGAAAAGGGAGAGAAAGACGAGGAAGAGAACCCGAAATGCTTGCGTGTCCCGGGATGGTCGGTGGGCGTGTAATATAATGTCGGGTTTGCATGTGGTTTCCAGGATACAGCAAGCAAGCATTTGTTTGGTCTTTTGACGATATGAGATAGTGGCCCCCGGAGTGCGATAATTCAATGAAAGTGCCCTCTGAAATAGAGCACCATCTACCTATGTTAATCCTCTATGGAACAACGTTACAGGTATATTATTGTTTATTATTACTTGGCCATCACCTGATTATGTATAGCCTCTTTAAATTCATACCATTTAGGTTATACGACAATTAATTCTTACAGGATCCAAATAAAATCTTGATCTCGTATGGTCGTCAATAACGTGCATGTAAATAGGATTGATTGAGTGTCTTCAAAATATGAGTTATCCAATTACTCGCTAAAAACGCCATTTCCCACGTCTAAGTATGCGGGACTATGCCTAGGTAAGTATATTGCAGCGAAGTGCGAATTGGCAACAATATTGGCCAATAAACAACCAATGGACAGTACGATATCCAAACCTCGTCTGATGGTAGACAAAACCCAACAAGCGCATGCCTCTTTTTTGACATTTATCTAACGTGTGTCTTTTTGCCCCATTTCAGCATCTATATCCCGCTCGACCATTTCTATTGAACTCAGGCTGGGAAACCTCTGGCTAAAGTTTTGGATATACTCTTCCTTTTCTTGAAAGGTCATGTCCAGCATGGGCCGTCCAGGTAGACCGACTCCTACGAGCTGATCCGAACTCGCTCTGTAAGCATGGCTGGAAGATTGATGTTGCTTAGTCGGCGATCGGCGACCGCCCGTGGGAAGATTGTTCAAGTGTGTCGGCTTGGGAGCTGGGCTTGGTTTCGGGGGTGGAGCTGGACGGCTACTCGAACCAACCCCTTGACCGCTGGGTCGTGCTCGCGCCAAAGCCTCTGACGAGCTGGTGGGTGGCTTTGGAGGAGGAGCACCACCCGTGGGCCGAGATGGCAGTTCCGGCAATTCTTTCTCCTCACGACTGTTGACCAATGCTTCGTCGGAGAACTTGCCATAACCTGAGGCAGTGCGTTGAACCTGCTGAGACGACTTCTGTGACTCTTCTAGTAAGTTTTGTACTCGATTTTGTATACTGGTGGCGCGCGAAACACCACCGATGCTTCTCGGGAGCATTGGAGAAGCTCCGCCACTGCCATCGCGTGCTGCCACCTTTCGCTTATATTCAGCTGCTGCTGCTTCTACTCTTCGCTCCTCGTCGGCAAGACTCTGCGCTTCTAGTTCTCGCCGCATCTCTGGGCTCATTTCTGTTTCAGTTGAGAAGAGACCATCATCACTGCGTCCGTCCGTGGCCTCGGATCCAGCGATGGGCGTCAAGCCATGATTTCCTTCATCTTTCAAGGGAGACGGTGTCCGTACTGAAGAGCTCGAGGGATTCCCTTCGAAACGCTTGAAGGCATCACCGAATTTCCCAGCTAGGATATTCTTGGTGCCCGATAGCGAACTTAGGCTCGAACGTTTACTGTGCTGCTTAGCGCCTTTATCTTTCTTCTTATTATCGTAGTCCTCCATCGTCCGCAGGAATTCAACATTGGATTCGATAGTACTTTCATCTTGGGGCTCAATCCTGGGGGATCCAGCATTGGGAGACAGTCTGGGTGAGGGTTGACCCGGTGTACGTAGAGGTCTAGCTGCTGCCTCTCGCTCACGCAGATAATCCATGCTAGACTCAAGATAGATGCTGGATGGTCTGGATCGGCTCACGTTGGAGGAAGACCTCGTCGGTTGTTCCATAAAGTCGAGATTCGGTCGCCCAACTTCCAGTGATGGTCGCGAGGAAGATGGTTGTCCTGTGAGCGCGGATTGTGATTGCACTGACGGGACTCGAGGGCTGGGGGATGGCCTGATCGCCAAGTTTGGATCCAATTGTGCCTGACTCGAAGTTGGCAAATTCGGCTGCCTGGGTAGGCTCGTCGAGCGATGCTGGTCTGCCGGTGGAAACCGGTGGATTGGAGGATAATCACGAGCCTGCGGTTCGAGTGGAGGACTAGTCATAGTTCCGATAGAGACCATTTTCGACTTGTTGGAGACTTCATGGTTGGGTTGGGGCAGACTGGATGATATGGCTTGCAGTTCAGGGTTGTTAGATATGATGGCAGACGCTTTACTTCTCTCGATCACCGGTCTTTGCGGGGCCGAGGTAGTTTTCTGGAGTTGTTCATTAGCAGCTGTGGTCGCGGACTGTACGCGACCCGGGTCGGTAAATTGCCTCTGGCCCTCGGACCTGTAGCCCTCCGAGGCTGAGCCAGACTTCGCGGGTAGCCTGGAGAAAGCATCATCGACGAGATTCTCAGCTACACGTTGATCGAGCTGCGCTATCGATTGATTGGGTGGCGCCTGTGGTGATGTTGGGCTGTCAAACTCGAAGTTGGCTCCGTGGTCGTGCAGAAGGGTGAACTGATCCAGAGTCGGGAACCTGGAGGACAACTCGTCGCTACTAGATTTGCCTCCTGACCTGGCATCAAGAGCAGCAAAGGGGTCGCCAGAAGTCACTTTCGGGGCAGTCGCCTTTGCAGGGGCTTGCGAAGGTGGGGCCGGGTTGGTGGTAATGGCTGCTGAGGCAGTAGTAGTCGGTCTCCCTCGGCGCATGGGCGTTATATCGGGAAGTGCTTGGGCTTGTTGCTGTGGCGGCGGAGAGTATACGGCGCCCACAGTCGGTGTACCACTAGTTTTACGTTCTGCGGGGAGTGAGGAGGACTGTTCCCTCCTTTGCGGCTCCGACGAATGGGATCGGTCTGAGTAGATCTGCGATGGAGTGTTAGCCGATGGCACTACGGGGCTCTGACTTCAAGCAGAGGGAGGGCGACTAACATCGCGAATGGGCACTTCACGGCCCTGCATCTTGCAGCTTTCTCGGAGCACTTGGTATATATTCGGCCTGGAAGTCAGGTTCTCTCGGAGCATGGAGGCTGGTGGACTATCAGCTCGAAGATACGGCGGCCGGCATCGAACAACTTACCGATCAACTGTTTCAGCCTGTCGGAGAAAGCAGGGTAGCTAGGGAATCGATAGCTCGCATTCAAGATGGCCAGTTGGCCCTGGTCCTCGAAGGGGGTTGTGTAGTAGCAGAGTTTGTAGAGGAGCACACCCAGCGCCCAAATGTCCGACTTCTCGTCTATCGGCTGCTTCCTGTACACGTCGACCATTTCGGGGCTTCTGTACTGCATCGTAGTGTGCTTCTGGATATCCTCGTCTAACAACCGGCATTCCACAACCGTCTGAGGTGCAGCTTTGGGCGGGGAGGCGGAACCAAAGTCGCAGAGCTTGAACTTCCTCTTGGAACCGTGCATCGTGATCAGGACGTTCTCTACTTTGAGATCCCGGTGCAGCAACGCTGGTTTGAGGTAATGCATGCAGGCGACGCCCTCGGCGATGTCGGAGAAGATGTTTAGGATCTCGGGCTCGGTCAGACGGTGCTGCAGTCGTGTGTTCATGAAGTCGATCAACCCAGCGCCGTCGCAATACTCCATCAGCAGGAAGACCTCGTAGCCGCCGCCCTTCAGCTCCGAGGCATGCGAATCGAGGTAGGTGACGATGTGGCGGTGTCCCTTCAACCGCTTCATGGTCTCGACCTCGGTGCGCATCGCACGCAATGTCTCCTTGTCTGGCACGGCCACTCTCTTCAGGACCGCCAGATCGGTGCCGTCGACGGCGCGGGGCAGCTTGACGAGGTAGACGTGCGCGAAACCGCCCTCGGACAGATACCTCTGTATGACCACCCTGTGCTCACCGACCTGGATCTTGGTCCCCGGTGCGAAGGTGCCGGCGGGGGCAGCCGGTGCCTGCATAGGCATGTGCATCTGCGACTGCCCGTGATGGGCCATGGGCACGGAGCCGTTGTAGGAAGCCATGGCTACGGTGTGGAATCGTCGGGATCGTGATCGAAGCGTGATGCGGTGGGCGGAAGACAAGTTCGGCGGGGGGCCGGCAGCGGCAAATCGGACGACGGAGGCGGTGACGGCGACGAGGACGGAGTGGGACGGGCTGGGGATGGGGGTGGGTAGATTTCACGATTCCAACATGAGAGCGACGACAGGATGCGGGCGCAAGATCTCGTCCTATACACAGAGCATTGCTGCAGCACGTCGGTCTGTCTGGCTCTAGCTAAGGAGTGTATGAGTGAGGGTGAATGAGTGTCGGAACGGCAGAGCTGCCCGTGGGAACCAACAATGATACAATCCAGACCAGAGTTCGGGGCGATCGAGTGATGCACGTCAAGGAGCAAGCAACCACACCTTGGCGCATGCGTTTTGTGTCGCTCGCAGTCGTGTCTGGTTTGCAAGCTGCTTCGAGGTCTAGGGGGTTGCTTGTTCGAATGGATGGTCCAACCTTGGAAACTAAGTGTGACGACACTGAGTCCTGCACATGCTGACCTAGGTAACACCACTGAGCCAGCCGTCGACTGCCTGCAGCTGGCAGACCCCATGCGTGGCATGTCCGTTACGCGAAACTCGCTCTAGTAACAGAGAGCCTAACTCGTCAACGTTACGCCAAGTTACGCTGTAGGTGCCTTGGCTTCACAAGGCTTCACAATGGGTCTGTCTACCTACTAGGTAGTGCTAGCTTCGAATTGTCCTATGACTAGATGGGATGAGATAATCTTCGAAAGTCGAGGAGACCATCAATAAAGTTGTACCCACGTATTTTTACCTCACCAATCTGACCCATATACTACGCTGGTATAAATCACGTTACATCTTTGACACGTGTATGCATTCGTGGGTTGTGTCGATCACACAATAAAAAGCATACGAGCAACACTAAAACAGCTGCCCACAGACCAATTGGAAGCAAAGGCAAAGGTAAAAGGCAATGACTATACATATACATACATGTACGATACCTCAGAATGAACCTACCTAAACTCCAGATGAATGATACAGACATCTAACCCTGACATCCCACCTATGTACCACAAACACATTTCTAGGACGATTCGTCCAAGTCTATATTGCCCAAATCAAATCCTCATTACGCTTGGGTTTTACCCTGAACCACCCTCGCCGTGACCCCTACCGCCACTGCCGCTAGGTCCTCCCGCGTTACTGCCGTCCAGCAGAAGCGTTGGTTTGATGTAATCCTCGTCAAGCTGCCGGAACAGCGCCTGGGGATCTTGGGTGGTGAACAATTGTCTGATGGCTGATCTGGTGGAGAGAGGCTTGTGTCC
Source organism: Astrocystis sublimbata (assembly GCA_022453515.1). Lineage (NCBI taxonomy): Eukaryota > Fungi > Ascomycota > Sordariomycetes > Xylariales > Xylariaceae > Astrocystis > Astrocystis sublimbata. Next base: position 60,119 of record JAJNNY010000032.1, on the reverse strand, counting down.
CGATGTTGGGTACGAAAACACGCCTTCTTCTTGGGGCGTGCCACTTGGCGTCAGATCGATGCTCGACTTCTTCTTCTTCTGCTGCGACTTGCGTGCTGGTGGGGGAAGATCCGATGTATCCAGATCGCTGTCGATATCCGAGTTTGTCAGGCTCGCCGATTGTCCATAAAGCTCTGGTCTCTCCAGATCATCGCCTATCATCGGTCGCGAATTCTTTCGGCTCAGACTCGTGGTGCGAGATTTTGGCATGGGTGAACGATGGCCTGATACATAACTACCTCGTTCAGGTCTTCCTTCGTGTCCACCACTGGACGAGTCCATTCTCTCCATTCTCACAGAACCGTTTCTTTGCCGTGGGTTGAAACCAATACCAGTGCCGGATCTTTTATAATAAGACCCCCCGGGAGTGGCTTCGATATCGAACTCGTCGTCGCTATCCGCCTCTTCAACCACTCCAGTCCGGATGCCCAGAATCTCTAGCATGCGAGCTGTAGTTCCACCAAAGATAATCACTGTGAGCACCACCACAACCAGAACTGTAGCCTTCAATGCATAGGAATTATCACCTTGCAGTAGTGCTGCCAACGCAACACCGACTGCACCACGGAGACCAGCCCAGAACAGCATGGCTTGGTAGCTGTACGGTAGCTCATCGTTGACCTCTCGTCCTTGGCGACGGGCACGGTAGTGATGGTACCAGTTGATAGCCTGCGATAGGGGGAAGACCGCGACCCATCGCGCGGCGCAGACCGAGATAACCGTCACGATGATAAGTAATGGTTGAAATTGTAACTCGTTATCTGTGAAGAGCGACAGTCCAAGATAGATGAAAATGAAGTTTTCTGATAACTGCGCCATGATCTGGAAGAAATACTTGGTACTGAGTTGGCTTCGTCGAGACATGTTAAAGTAGGCATAGTGCTTCAGGGTGATACCAGTGAAAAGCAAGGTAACAATGCCTAGTAAAGATAATCAGTCATACTCCTCACAAAATGAGTTGCTGGGTTGACTTACCTGACATTCTCACGGCTTGCGAAAAGAAGTAGCTCGCATACGTGATCAACACAATCAAACATGTCTCGATATGTGGATATCTTCTTACGTAAGTGAATTTGAGGACGAGGGCCGTGCCTACGCCGACCACCACGCCAATAGCAAGACTGCCGAAGAAACTCAGCAGAAAGGTGCCTATGCCCTTGATGAAGCTCAAGAAACCATAAGCCCCGGCGTCATCACCCCTGTACGCATGTGCGGTCTCGAAGATAACAATGGCGATGGCGTCGTTGAGAATAGATTCTCCAAAAATGATGGTATACAGCTTCGGATCCACCTTGTAGGTGTTGAATATGGCCAGAATGGTCACGGGGTCGGTGGCGGACAGAGTGGCGCCAACCGAGATGGCATCGTTGAAGGTCATATCGAACCCTTGGGGTATCCGTGTGTACAGCCATAGCAGAAGCCCGATAACAACGGCAGACAAGAAGGTGCCGGCGAATGCAAAGATCAGAATGGTGCCGATGTTTCGAAAGAAATTGGCTTGGTGCAGTTCGTATCCCGAGTTGAGGATGATGGGCGGAAGAAGGAGGTTGAAGAAGATTTGGTAGTCGAAGCTGATGAGGGTCGGGATGCCAGATTCGGAGCTGAGTCGGAGGATGAGGCCGACGGTCATTCCTAGTACACGCGGCTCGGTTAACAGAGAGCTCTCTGCTGAGGGAGGAGAGGGGTAACCAACCAGCGAAGATGGAGATGACGGTCTCATGGACGGCCTGGACCTTCTTCTGTTGCAGTATATAGCTGGTGAAGAAGGCAATGATGAGGAGAACGATGGAGATGAAGAGCGCCCATGATGAAGTGATCTCCTTCTCGCCCGAATCCTTCTCTGCAGCGATGATTAGACTTGATTTGATTTAAAGAGGGCCTGTGGACGCGAAGGGGGTGGTGGTTCGTACCGCCGGGATCCTGCTCTTCGTCGGCACGCCCTGGAAAAGACACATGTCAGTCAGCCAGCTGGTCGGTTGGTCGGTCGCGGCGCGCATTTCAAGATGTGGAAAGGCGGCGCATCAGCAGAGACGTACGGGCAAGCTCGAAGCCAAAGCTGGCGATTTGCGACAGCATTTTTGCGACGCCGGCTCGCGATCGTCGGGGCGAGCGACCAGCGCAATATTCTCGTCTTCTGCTCTCTATGACACGGCCTCAACGGCTGGCCACGGCATCAAACGTGGGCGTCGGAGGGGGTCATTGGCTGGGACTCGGAGATGTCGCTGATCAGGTGGGAATGGGAGGAATTGGACTTGAAATTGGAGATGGTCTAGTGTTGGGTTGAGATAGTCTAGACCAGATGCTAGATCTAACCTTAGCACGTAGCACGCACTTCGATTTGGTTCGGAGAACGGCACCGACAACTCTTCATCTTCGCAGTTCTTGGCAGTTGTGATCTCCAGCCTGTCGCGCAGACGCTGTTGGGCCATGCTGATGGGGGGAGCTGAGCTGAGCAGACGGGCGACGGGCAGGCTGCAGCACCCACCCACACGCCGCCAGCCTGGAACAGCCACCTGCAGGCTGCAACCTACAGTACCTACAGGCTACTAGCCCGGGCGGCTTACAGCCCCAGCCCTAGCCCCAGCCCCCACTGACACAATCAATGGGGAACAGGACCCTGACCTGACCCTGACCCGCTGACTTCAATGATCTTCCTGACCACTGCAGGTACCTGATGGATACAGCTCGATGTCAGTCTCACAAAATGACCTTTCTTCAGTGCACCCTCAAGGCTTATGGCTTCCGTATGCATAACGTGTTCCCATCAAGATACTATCATACATTACCTTATTTACCAAGAAGATTGTTGCTCAAAACTTAGAAGACAGAGACTGAAGTTCGAAATGGCTTCTATCTTCTTGCCTTCAATATGTTTCCCAAGATGTAAGTGGTCTGGTGTTATCTAATTGCTCAGGTATCAGAAACATTGAGCCAGGTACCATAGCGCGCCTTACCAAAGCAGGCAGTAGTACCTTGTGTCACGCAGGCACCTTTTCATCTGACACTTCGGAGAACGGAGGGGTGACGTCGTCACGCCATCGATGGTCTCGGTTAGCCCAGCACACCTTAGGTACATAGACGGACGAACCTAAGGTATCGTCAACGAAAGCACCTCAACTTCCATATGCATTGCGCTCAGACCCAATCCCACCATCTTGTTCTTTTGGCTTTCTCGCGTACAAATAGCCGCTCCGTGTCATGTTTGGCCGCCGCCTTTACCACAACGGCCACATCACCAAACATATATCATAGCATCCTGAGGTGGAGGCCCGTAACAGCTTAACAGCTGTCTGTTTCCCCCTTGCTGGATCCTCGCTTCCAGGTCCACCCGTGAACCATTTCCTCAGCGGCTACAGTCGACCTGGGAAAGAGAGACGCGGCCGATATTAGTCGTTCGCGCCCCCCACCCTTTCCATGAGCTCGTCATTGTCGAGCTCCGAGAATGGCGCGTCTTCGCTCAGTCGCAAGACGAACCGATCGACTCGTGAGGAGCACGACGACGAACCCGTCCCGCGCATTAGTGCCGACGTGGGCAGAGAAAGAGAGGATGAGCAATCTCCTCTCCTGTCACCCCACGCTGATGAACAAATTCCTTTCATCGGGTCAACCACCGATGACCAAGACGAGGACCGACGTCAAGAGACTAAGAGTGTGTGGTATCTCATCGCACTGACAATATGTCTGGGTGGCCTTCAAGTTGCCTGGGCCGTCGAACTGTCCAACGGCACCCCTTATCTCTTGTCCCTCGGGCTGAGCAAGTCACTCATGGCACTCGTGTGGATCGCTGGTCCCATCACAGGCACGCTTGTCCAACCCTACGTCGGCATGTTGAGTGACAATTGTCGCATATCGTGGGGTAGGCGCAAGCCCTTTGTGCTGGGCGGCGCTGTCGCAACCTCGCTCGCCTACATGTTTCTCGCCTGGATCAAAGAGATCATTGGTGGTTTTCTTGGCCTCTTCGGCGCGGATCCTCAATCCGAAGGCGTAAAGACGGTCATCATCATTGTTGCCGTGATTTGGATATATGTGCTTGATGTCGCAGTAAATACAGGTTTGTCATGGCCTTCTTTTCCGATGTGGCTATCAGTTTCGACATTGTAAAAGTCTGACACAATCATAGTCCAAGCCTCGATTCGAGCTTTCATTGTAGATTGCACCCCCTCGCACCAGCAGGGTCAGTATTAAGTTCGTTGTACAACCTGCACAAACTGATGTTCAAGTAGAATCTGCAAACTCGATGGCGAGTAGAGTCGTTGGTCTCGGGAACATCATTGGTTACATCGCTGGCGGCAGAAACTTACCGAAATACCTCTGGTTCTTCGGAGCTACTCAATTCAAGGACCTTTGTGCCATCGCCAGCATTGCCCTATGCTCCACCGTCTTGTTCAGCACGACGGTGATTCCAGAGCGCAATCCCCAGCTCCATGGACGCCCGGCGGAGGATCGACTTGGCCTGGTCTCTTTTTTTGTGAAGATCTTCGCCGCGATCAAGCGATTGCCACCACAAATCCGTCAAGTGTGCATCGTGCAGTTTTTCGCATGGGTAGGCTTCTTCCCAATGCTCTTCTATACATCATCGTATATTGGCGACATATATGTCCAACCGTATCTCGAAGAGAATCCCAACATGACCCCCAAAGAATTGGACAAACTATACGAAGATGCCACGCGCCAGGGCACACACGCTCTCCTGATATTCGCCATCACTAGCCTCGTAACTAACGTAGTGCTTCCGTTCTTCATTGACCCGACATACGACAACCAAGCTGCTGCGGGTAAATCTTTGAGCCGAGGACATGATACTGATGAAAACGATGCATCCAGCATTAGGAAGTTTTTAAAGCGTTTGGTTATTCCTGGGTTCACGCTTCGACGTGCGTGGATGTTCTCGCACATTCTTTTTGCAGTAGCAATGATCTCGACGCTGTTTGCCCGAAGTATCGAAGCTGCAACAATATTGATTGGCCTCATAGGTATTACTTGGGCCTTGACACTTTGGGCCCCATGGGCGATCATCAGTGCTGAAATTAGTCGACGCGACGTTATGCACCGGGCGAAGAAACAACAGTTAAGGCGCATTGCAAGAAATCACGAAAGTGGTCAGCCAACTACGTCCGAACCCTTAATGTCTAGTGATGGCCAGATACATGAACATGAACAGGAGCCTGACCAGGCAGGCGTCATTCTAGGAATACACAATATGGCTATCGCATCGCCGCAGATGATCGCGACCCTTGGCTCCAGTATCATATTCCGGTTCTTCCAGAAGCCGAGGGGCGTCCCTGGAGATCACAGCTATTCAATCGTTCTAGCGAGTGGAGGTGTGTTTGTGCTATTCGCAGCGTACCTCGTCCACAGAATCAAGGACGATACGTCTCTGCCCCCAGAGGCCGTCTCTGTATTTGCTGCAGAAGAAGGCGAGGCTAACTCAGGTGCGCAATCGCCTAACGGAAAACGCAGCATGGATGCGCCGCGTGCGAGCCAAGAGCAAGCAACCCTAGCCAGAAACAGTAGCTTTGGTGCAGGATTGGAGTACTGATATTGGTGGAACATGTATTGGAGTAATTTTCAAGGAGCGTATTGCTGTCTCATCTATCATTGTCAATCTGAATACTATGTCACATCCCCTTGAATCATTGTTCGCTATGTCCGCAGGAGATTAGTTGGAAACCATAAGCCTCTGGGTAAATTCTGAACAATTGTAGACTCTTTAACAGGATGGAATCGCGATGCACGGGAACGAAATCCTTCCGTTCTATAATGATCACTCCGCTTGTCAAGGTCATCCGTTACAGCAGCCCTTCGCAAGTCGAGTCATAAGACACTCTCGCTATTTGACGAAGGCGAGTCTGCTAGTACTAAAGCTATTCAAAGCTTAAGGTTGATATCAAAGTCTACTATGATCCCGTGCACAGCTTTCCCCATTTTCTTGAGGTCGAGTCCTCCTCTAGGCTAAATTCAAGGGCCACCGTGGACCGTAGTGCAAGAAGACTATGAATGGCTGCGCACGCGGAGGACCGTTTCCGCAGTTCTGCTCAGCTCCTAACACGCGAAAAAGATGCCAAATGTCATCTTCCTTGCAATCGCGGTCCGAACAGCCTGGCTGATATTGGTTCTGGACCTTGGCTAGATTGACTGCGCAATCAACAATAAGTAGGTACAATAAAGTCCGCAGCTATCTAGCACAAGATAGGATAGCCGGATGTTTGCATCTCTTGGTCTGTGTATATTATCTCCCCAAGCTCATTAGTTAAAACCTCAGATCTTCTTGACTTTCTCGTCTGGCCTGAATTTCTGACTCGTCTGTCCATCTCGACGATTTCGATTTTATCCCCTCGCACGTAAGTCGACAATACAAGATGAAGGCATCGCTACTTTCCGTTGTGTTGGCGCACGCCGCTCACGCGGCTGTTGTATGGGACGGGAGGTTCAACGACTTCACATCGTCTGCGGATTTGAACAAATGGTCCTGGTCGAATCAGGTCGGACCCTATCAGTACTACATCCACGGGTCCGCCAGCGTTGAGAAGGTGAGTGGCACACGAAAAACATGCCCCCTTTGGGGGGGAAAGTCGAAGATTCAAGGGTCTTTCGGGTGGAAGACCATATCTCTCGACACTGTCAAAAAACTACTTCACACCCACCTGCTCCGTGATTCGCACAAGATGGCGATGACTGACTCCAAGAGATCTAGTACATCAACCTCTCGCCCGACTTCAAGAACCCTGCGGATAGCGTGTCGAAGCAAGGAGCGAAGTTCACGCTCGACGGCACTGCCTTCTGGAATGGACAGAACATGCGACGAACAGAGTACGTACAGGCCACAGGCCAGGCCATTTCCTCGTCCTCCCTCTGCACTTCTCTACGAATCTACCGAATCACTCCAACATTACAACCGTCCAATCTAACTAACCACTTGCTCTCTCGTAGACTAATCCCCCAAACTAACGCTGGCATCAACAGCGGCAAAGTGTACTACCACTTCTCCATGATGCGCAAGGACACCAACGTGCCGAGCGTGAACCGCGAGCACCAGATCAACTTCTTCGAGTCGCACTTTGTCGAGATGAAGTCGGGCTGGATCTCGGGCGAGCAGGGCACATCGAATCCGAACCTGCAGTTCATGGTGTCCCAGAACTCGAAGTGGAAGACGGAGTGGAAACCCAACGTATGGCACAACATTGCCTACGAGATCGTAAGTTGCCGATCGCCCGCGATCTCTTGGCACTATTGGACAGAGTCACATGCCCTTTTGTGCCTATGATTCGAGTCATCGTCAAGATCAAACCTGCTAAAGCGCGTTGTAATCAGGACTTTGGCAAGAACACAGTCGGCTTCTGGCATTCAGAGGGCGGCGATGCCTTGAAACAAACGGTAGCGCCCGTCTCGGCATCGACTTCTTCAAATGGCGCCGACTGGCACCTCGGAGTTCTCGAACTGCCGCGTTCCGGATACTCCGACAGCACCGAGGACATTTACTTCTCGGGCGTCTACGTCGAGTCCGGAACCATAACTACAACCATCGGTGGTCCCAGTAAGTGAGCATGTGACCCGTTATTCCAATTGTATTCGGCTTCTGGACTGTAACAAATAAGACGATCCGCATTTAGACTAACGGTGTATTTCCAGCTGCCTAGAGTCCGCCGGCCGAAATGTCTGTAGTAAATCACTCCGAAGCCCGATATATGATTACAAACCAAAATCTACATCCCTTGCCACAGCTTATCGTGCCCCATGCGCAAAAACTTGACTGCGTGATCATGTAATTACTTCACTGTTCTGTGAACTCGCGGTGTAATTTAAAACCAATCATATTGTTCCCACGGTCTATGACGGGGTGTTCGGCGTATCTAATACATACATTGGATAATCTAGCTTCACCGATATGATACGAATTAGTTGTAACCCACGTGTTTGGCCCCCAAAAAAGTCAATCATCGGCTCAACACCCCGTTGTCTCTGGGTTGTCGGCCGAACTGTTCCTCCGCAGATGACATTTCCCTTTCGATCTATGATGCTGAGATGTCTAAGGGTCTCCGTGCCTATCGTCATTCCAAATGCTTTGAGATAGAGACACATCAAGAACTAACATGTTCCAATGACAGTGGGCTGCTCGCCAGGCCTTGGGCCGAGCGAGATATCCCACGACGTCATACCACCCCAGTGCATGCAGACCTTGTTGCCGTCCGTATTGCAGAACACATCGTCGCAGCCGGTGCCGTCGAAAGTTGAGGTAGGTGGTGACGATGCACCCAGGTACATGGTGGTTGTCGATGTCCTGAGAGCTCTATGCGTTGTCGCTGCTTGGTGCAGTGATGGAGTTGATCGGATGGGAGTTATAGTGGGGTGGGACAGGAGCGTCTTGTCAAGAGGCCTGTCCTCGCCCGTGCCAGACTCGGCATCGTAGGTGCCAATCACTGCCCCATGTTTATCGACGGTTGTGGTGTTGGGGTTTGTCGTGGTATTGAGACTACCGGTAGGGGCGTTAAAGACGCTAAGAGGGTTGATGATGGATGTCTCAATGGTGGTTACAGTGACGGAGACCATTGAGCCCTGTGCGACCATCGCTTGAGCAACAAGGACTGCGCTGAAAGAGCTCGAGGACACAGGATCCCTGAACCTGTCGTCCACTGTGTCACCTTCCGAGCTAAGCATGAAGTCTTGTTTTGGGGCAGCAAAAACACCAGTCTGGGATAGGGAGGTGGCAAGCAGGATGCCCAATGGAAATGTGATATATGGTTTCATCTTGTGTGATATGGGCTCAATGCGTGTTTATTCTGCCTGCGCGTTTCGAGACAACTGAACCCGAGGGCAACGTAATCAAAGCGAGTAGATTCTTCTAGTTGGCACAACCCCCGTAATACTAACCGACGGATTCGTTGGTTATGGCCCAATGGAATTGACAGCTTCAATGAAGCATGAATGGATTCCAGGATTTTCGATTGCAGAATGATTGAGTGAGTCTGAGTCGTGAATCACAGAGCACAAAGGTGGAATCTTGTGGGATGAGGTAACCCGAGGGGGGGCGACCAACGACATGCCATGCCCAAGCGAAAAGGACCTGCCTGCAGGCTCCAGAACGGATGCCTCTTGCCCATCAAATCTGCCTACAGGTTGGCAGGAGCAACCTTTGACGCGACAGAAAGCACCTGCTCGGTGTTCATGAGCCGGCAAGCGACATATGAGATCATTGCAGCACTGCGTAGCCTCCTTGGAGAAGTGGGCGAGTCGCGTATTGCCTGCCGCAGAACCCAACCTAGGTGTTTTGCTGATCAGCATTGCCTCGTAATGTATCGTCCGATAACACCGTGAAGATCGGGCATTCTCTTCGTCTCGGTGTCCTTGGAGCTTACTCAGATCTAGTTGAAGCAAGATATTTCTAGACAACTTTGGACTGAAAGGTGACTATGTGGCCCATGATGATCGCTCATACAGACGATACAATGGACCTGGGATCTCGGTGCACTGTGAGAGTTATCTTGGGGGTTGTTGTCTCATTGCAAAACGCACAGTATCAAGGCGATAGCAGTCCGTTACAAGCGAACTGAAGAGATGCGGAGCACAATGGTCACGAATAAAACGAGGTAAATAAAATACTGTCCAATTTCCGCAAATGCACCTCGCGTTCCGAGCTGACAGGCTTCAACGCCGTTTCCGTCGTGGCCTCCGATGTAATATGTAACACTCCCGATTCAGAGATACCTGGCTGTCCACAACCCTTGTGGAAGCTCAGAGACGATTACCGGCTTTGATGAACAAAGTTACCCAGGAGAAAATGCCGACCATCCAGAAGACGCTTCGCAAGGGTGCGAGCTTGCGGTTCTCTTGGAGCCAGATGTAGGTGACGTTGTAGGCTACGCGACTACCGAGATACGACCCAACGAGGGTGTTGATCGTCTCGACCGGCACACTCGCGTAGTTGGCGGCGATGACCGCCCCCACGAATAACGGAAGGGTTTCGAATGCGTTGGCCACCGCAGCCTCCGAACGAGAGATCTTGTTCTTGGTCTGTGAGAGCTATTAGTCCATTTGCAACCAGGTCGAGGCATTAGAGGAATTGGTACGTGCCAAATCCGAACCATGAGGTGAGTGAGGATGTGTGTTCAAGAGGCTGTATTTACCTGCTTATCCAACTTGTCGTCCTTCTCGACGTACTCGGCGAATTTGCGAGGATTAGCTACATCGTAGTTTGTGCCACCAAGTGCCTTGGCGTACATCCCCTTGGATATGTCAGTACATGTCAGGTCGGCCAGATCTTGGACCGGGAAGATCGTCGAATCATCACGGGAGGGTATATCACGTACCGGCAGGCCAGCAAGGAACCATGCTACGGGAATCTATTCAACCAGGTAAGCATTGGCCACGTAGTCTCAGGATCAGGACCGGCGTCATCAACGCACCGAGTAGAACGAGTAGTTCGCAGACATTGTGATTGGAGTTTCGTCACGTCCTGTGTATCTGAAGTGTGCGGCTGTAGTAGTCTCTTAGGACTAAATGGCACGATTCAAGGCACGACGGGAGTGTTATATGTTGGATCTGAAGCTGTCGAGCTGAATGAAGCAGACGAGAGGGCAACCAGACGGAATTATAGTTCAGATACAGGTAACAAGTCATGTGGGGCTACCTAGTACCTCAAAGGAGCGCTATACCTAACCCAGCATAAAATACCCCCCTTGCTAGCGTCAGTACATGAGCTCACTCGCTATAGCGATAGACTCTATGGCTTTACTGAATATTTTTGCACTGATGACGAAGGGGTCCGGCGCGTGCCTAAGTCTCTTCTGGTCCACTTATTTTGCGACAAGGAGGAATTAGTTTGGCAGTACTTGCCAACATGACCATTAACATAACATGGGGGTAGAACTGTACATAGAAGCAATAGGAACAATAGGATTCCGATTGATTGATAATGGCGGCCATGATAATCAACGATTGTATACATATCCACGGTTTGGGTTAGTCTCAATCCTGCCCAGTGGTCTAGATGCTCTGATCCGGAGTTAAGGATCTATCTAGCCGCCCTAGCCGCTTTGTCTGATTCAGCTGCTCGAAATAGCCAGCAGTAGTGTTGGCGTCAATGGATTATCACCGTCATGATAGCATCGCGTAACTGCTTAAGTACTATGTAGACTGCCACGTTTGACTTGATCCTTAATCAATTGATCCTTGGAGATGATTAAATATTACCATAATGATGTACATGACACATGATGTTACCTGCAAACCAGGACCCAAACTTCCAAACCTGTCCCAAGCTCATGCCTGAGTACCTTAGGTACTAGGTAGGTGGGCATTATGGACTATTCATCACAACAACATCGTCGCACCTAGTTTTTCACCTTGGTGACCTCAACAAGCTCACAGGTTGGGTTGTGCGGGGCACCGCCTAGCTGGATCCAAGCAAGAGACTGGTAATAGTATCCGGTGAAGTATTGCCAGCAAACAGCCCATTGATCTATAGGATTGGTCAGTGATGTGACACCAAGCCTAGTTCGCATTGCAGCGAAACGGGCAAAAGCGCAATAACGAGATAGCGGTCGAACATGGAAGAGTATGGTGATATCTACTCACAATAAGCCTTCGGGGTGAAGCCGGTAGGGGCCTTCTCCGGTGTGTTGTCGGCGTCGTCGACGTAGTTGTAGCCGAAGAGTCCCCCCTCGCTGTTGAATCCGACGAGGAAAGCAGTCTCTGAGAAGCCGAACATCGGCGCCGCGACATTGCTAGTAGGCGAATATACCAAGCCCATGTACTGTGATGCGTATGCGATGTTGTTGTCCTCGTCGGTGTATGGCTGATTCCAGACTAGATTTCCAACTTGCGCGTCATCTACCTGTTGGTTGCTGGTGTAATTGAAGTAGTACTGCGAAGAGTCCGAGTTGTCAGGCTTGTCGGCGGCGCCGTAACATAGTCCGGAGATGCCCGCGCCGGTGTGGCAGCTTGAGACGTAGCCTGCGGGCAAACAATGTTAGTGTGCGACTCTCTCGGGACCATGGTCTCTGTCTTTCTTTGGAGATGTACCGTCAATCTTGCTGTTATAAGTGGCGCCCTTAACATGTAGACTGAAGGGGCCGCTTTGCTGGTCTTGGCCTGATACGACCGTGGCCGCAAGGCTCAACAGAGCAGCTGATAGTTGGAACTTCATGGTGATGTTGGGAATTGTCTTTGCGTTCGGTGGTGAGGAGGTGAAGGTTGATTGTCACGATGTTGCCTTGGACTCGAGGAGTTGCGAATGGTATAATATTTATATCGTCATGAGATCGAACTACCATTCAGTGTTAGTGAGCCCATTGTCGGCAGTGATCATCACCAGCAGCACTAGTTTGTCCACTAAACAGAGTAGCGAGGCGGGGATTCAGCGGCAATACGTGGAGACCTATCTGCCGTCGCATCGGATTTACCAACGAGCATGGTTAAATCAGAAGCTAAGGCAGCTGGCGTCAGCACAAAGAAACCAAATACGAGAAGCTCTGTCTTTGCTCCGAGTTGCTCCTCGCTGCTCTCTACCTCAATGGCAGATCCCAATACAGCAGTAGCGATCTCATGCCCAAAAGCGTAAGCATGAGAGGACTAGAGCTCAGAAAAACAGACCAGTATTTCACGATAAGCTGATTTGGGGGCTTGGAGCGATGCAGAGGCTCTTCGTATATGCAATGGTACGTCAGGAACACCACAAATCAAACCGCTCATTGATTCATTATTCATCCTGGCGACGTCATGGTGCCAGTGGATGGGGTGGATGCTGCAGCAAGCCTCCCGGCATCGATCCACGGGTTCAACAACATCAGACCATCTCGTGCTACCAGATGCCGGGGACTCAAGTTTGGAGTCATCTAAGGCCTGTCGTCTGAGTCGGTTAAGGATGAATATTCAGGGCACTCTGTGAATTATTTCTCGTTATCTTTATTTCCCGGTGGGCAGTGGATAGGTATTCGCGATGTGATTGCTGGTCAATTACCGCTGCCGACAGTTGGTTCTGCCAAAATCTCCATCAGCTGGCGAGTGCGAACCATATGAGATATCAGTTTGCGAACCCAAGCGTCATGTAAAATAGGCTACTGTAGGCAATCAAATCGCAAAACGCTTATCGAAAAGTTATTGCCCAATTTGAACAATACCTATGTGCACAGGATGCACAGGTGTAGGCTACCTAATGTTACACTGCCCACGCGAAGATCATCACCAATAGCGGGCTGTCTAGTTGAGCGGATCTTACATTTAGCATCTCCATCTTCCATTACGATCACCTGATGCCCTGTTCTAGTTCGTTCAGATCCTGTCGTGCTGGTCGAGTGGTTTCCCGCTCAGCTGCCAACGAACTCTACCAAATGCCCTAGCTATCTCGGCTATCACGAGGCTGAAAAAAACCACGCAGTGTGTATAGGAAACTGATCCTCGTTGCGACCTGATATCAATCTGTAGTTATTCCAACGAACAGCTCATCTTGGTCAGCCGGAGAAGAGCCGCTGACCAAGACTAAGACCCCAGTTCTGAGCTTTTACCTTCGCCATACCCCCATTGAAAACGAGCAAGCCTGAATCAGCGAGTGATAGGTGTGCATTTACGAGAGCAAAATATATCAATCCGCTGAACTGGTTCGCACGATTAGTCGTGGTAATCTCAGTACGACAGTCCCACCATCATAAACCTATTGCTTCCAAAGGCCTAAGGAATGCACATCGCCATCTTGAATAACAATAGGCAAGCTAAGGTTTTCGAGAAATGACTCCGAAACAATTGAGCAGCGGGACTGGCATCACGACAGATGTGATAACCAGTCATCTTGCGGCAACATTCGCTGCGTACGCCCGTACGCCCGTACGCTTAAGACGTTCCATTATGTGAACGTCATCTTTCAGCACAAGCTCACTGCGCTATCAAACGGGGAAGCAGCTAAAATATCTCGTATAAGCCCTGTAACCGTCCCAATGTCAGCTGGATTAGCGACTCGTCAGCATCGTTGATCGCCTCTCTTTTGTTGGAAGGCTGATACCGGTAAGCTCAGACGCGGTTCGGCATTCTCGAGACAGTAATCTCTTCTGAAACATGTAGCCCATTCACACACACGAAACAGCAAAGCAGCACAGTAGCTGAATGTGATTCCTGGTGCCAAAATATTGTCGCTCCCCGTCCCTGTAAGGAATACTAGAAGGGTTTCCTTGGTAAATGGCAATTCCAGGGTCCGACTCAAATATGAACTCAGAGGTCAGTCTGTCCTGAGAGATATCAATAAAAAGACAATTTAACCTAAGAGTTGCTACTAGCATTATGAGGTGCGTGATAGATCATCCATGCTGCCATTGAGAAATGACCTCTCAACCAGGACGACTGGTGGGTTTTGCGCGGAACAAGTCGCAATCTATCGAAGATTCTACCCATGCCGGGTGAATAGGAGTTGGTAAACCCAGATGGAATGAAGAGGGCCGGATCATCTCAACCTTGAGAATGTGATGCGGTCTCAATTGAATTCCCATAATGGCCCCTTCCCCATCTGCAACGATGCCCATCAGCTCGATAAGTCAGCTTGCTCGCTTGGGTCAGCGGGGTCATCGAAATCAATTCACCTGCGGCGTAGAGTGAGACATACCTGCGGAAATACCCTCGAGGGCTACTTGCCGCCTACAAAATGGGGCAGTGGGTTATGGATATAGTCACTTTACCTCACTCATGTTGAGGCCGATCCTATTCATTGATGTCGTAGCGTAAGATGTAGGCTCAGAGGAAGTCCACACTCGGGTGCAACAACACCAGGCCATGGAGCGTTACTCAGCAAGCCAGCCGAGCCAGCCACTGTTGTGTATCACATGGCGAATTTGGCGCAAGCCGTTCAAAAGTCGACATACTGGGAGCATTGCAGACACAACTACGAGAAGGCTTTCTCATGACAAAGATCTTCACCAGTTGGGTAGCAAAGTGAGGTTACGAAGACCCCGCACCAACTGACCCCATCCCGTCAACCCGTTGCATGCCAGAATAGAGTTGGTTCTACTTAGGTATGCAGGACGTGCATATGTGTGCTGGCTCTGTTCGACGCCACTCGACGCCCGCATTTTGCCGCCGGCACCACAAAGTAACCCAATGGTTCACCATGCATGTGTTGTGGCATACATGCATTCTTAACCAGGTAATGATCTTCTATAGTCCCTTAAACTGAGGTGTAGTTCGTCAGATCAGTCAATTCGAAATCCTACAACAACATCGAACCATGGAACCATGCGCATTTCCCGATGCAACCCTGGTGTTTATGACTGTAAGTAGTGCAGAGTGACCTAGATATCTAGTAGTAAGCTTCTGCATATCACACATTCCACGAAATCTTGCACGGTAGCATAAATCCTTCATTCTCACATGTTACTCACGATATCATGAGAAGATTATCAGTTTTCCCAAAGTTTAAGCTCAGATAAATAGTAGGTCGTCAGCCAAGCTGTAACTACGCTATCCCGAGCTTGCACTGGGGCTTGGTTCTTCTTGGCGAACTTCGGTTGACAGCCTAAGCTGCAATCGACTTAGTCAGTAGGTATAATTCGGCATGGATACAGCGATATACTTCTACCGTTTTAAACTGTTGGACGGACACTCAGTCCAGCTGTGGCCGAGATCCTCACCGAGGATTGGTACTTGAATCGGCGCTCCTGGCGAGCTGGCCTTGGGAAATCAGGATGCACAACAAACAATATACTATAGTAGGGCTTTGCTGTGCTAGATTTTTTCCAGAGTACCTAGCGCCTTATATTATATTATGTCTCGTTTCAAACCAAAGGTACTGCCCATTATATTCAACACTGTTAATGCATCATCTTTCTAGTCGCTATGCACAACGTGATTATCTTCATGGTTATCCATTTCCCTCAGTGTTCTCCTAAGAAGAGGCCAGGGCCAGGATAGACTAAAACCGCGACTGGCCTGTCCTGAGAGACATCATTGTCGCCACTATTAACACGCCAGGCATGTCAGGGTTAGAACCTATCTCCACCCAGACTCACTGAGGCCAAGCCGCTTAACCCAGTCAACTCAGGAGGCCTGAACCATGTCTCCTCCGCAAGATCTTTGCCCTAAATCGACGTTCGTCAAGAGTTCGCCGGCGCTAACGGCACGTCTACTTCCCACCATCGTCATAAGTCGCCGAAGCGCTTCCTTCGTTGACAAATGGCTGGGCAATGGAGTAAGTGAGTGAATAGACATCGCAAGAGCTGGGTCAGACGGAAGCGGACTATCGTCTCTTCCTCTTCTGGATTCGAGACACAGCTGCAAAAACAAAACCAAAAACAGGGCTGTAAGCTATGGCGCAGCCGTTTGAACCAATCACGCCTTGGCCCCTATCAGCTGGGCTCAACGACCTGCCATGTCTGCAACCAAACACCTGCACTCGGTTCCTTTTGCACTGTCGCTTCCTGGTGAGTCCTGCATAATATCACTCGCATTATATCATGCAAGTGGATGGATTCAAGATGGCTTTACGAGATGTTTATGTGTAAACGAGTCTAAATTCGCTTCCCATATCATTACTTAAAAGACCATCGAACCGGAGTTCCTAGTTTCCTTGGTTGTGCACATGCCGAGTGTGCCCAGCTTTGCCCAGCTGTTAGTTGGTGATTTGAACGAGGTATCTACATAGTAGATACTCGGTCGATCAAGCTTTGCGGCTGTGCCGCTTTCCGCCAGCGAACTACTCGTCAAGGATGACCGTAGACGAGACGTCTCACAGTGATTCAATGGGCGCATACGAGCATAGAGGATAGTGTCCCACGCTCAGTCTCGGTCATGCTAGCAATTCATCTGCTCGGATGCGTGTAGGCCGCAGAACATGCACCGAAGAAATGGCCTTCTATGCTTGTTCCATAATAGAACTTGAAGAGTCCACATTAGACAGGTGTGCCTTAGGGTGGCTGTCGGGCTGTTATGCATAGTGTCGCTAGCGATACCCACAGCTTTATTCTGAAAGGATTTCTGACTACATCGATTGAAGCAGGAGCCCATGCTAGTGTGGTCTCGTAACTCGGACCGGACCCGTGGTACCTCCCTTAACCATCATCGTGGGAGACAAGATGCGTCCCTTGCAATGCACTGTACCAACCGTAGGCCGTGGTCTGATAGTGCTGCCTCAGCTCACAAATGATCCTCGTTCAGAATTAGTAAGACCACCGACAGAAAAGGTTTTGCAATGTGGACGACTCGTGACATGCCCGATTGGCACTTCTGCCACTACAATGTTTCTGCATACATGCATGCACTTACCTAGCCACATGAAACGAATCCACGGTTCATATGCCACACATAAGTATACATAGGTGGCACCGTGGCAGGCAAAATACAGTACCGTCCTTCAAGGTCTCGTGGAATTTTTCGGGGTCGTTGCTACGTTGCAATGTAACTCAATGCATACAACTGTCGCCGTCGTTTAGTCTTAGTAATAGACTGAAGCCGACCTGACAGGCATGAGCGGCCCAGAATATTTGAAAACAGAAAGATGACGAGCTGCATTCGATGATATCAAAGTCTCATAGTCGGCGAGATATGGTTAAGAATGGAATTCGCGCGGGAGCGCATGTAAGGTAAATAAGTAAGGTAATAAGTTGATTCGTGGTAACACCACTAAATATATACTATATGGGAATCCTATAAGCTTCCCAATGGCGCACCATGCTGTCTATATACAAGCTCCAAATTCAGTCAGATCGCGAGCGTAACGGATCCTCATCGCAAGTTGTGAAACAATGTTTTATGTTCTGGGTATCTCGTTTCCGAATCAGGTTTTGCTGATTCGATGCGGAGGGAAAAGCACTCTAGACGATACGGTCCTTGCGGATGGGGAAAAGAGGAAGGGTGAAAGGAGTAACACCGTCGACGTAGAGGTATGCAGCCGCAGCGTAGACTAAGATAATCAGTGGAAAGTTCGGCTAAGGTGCTTGAGCGCAACTTACATGATATGGCAGACGCAATCAGACCAAAGACACCAGAAGCCTTCAGCAGTTCCTCCTGGAGGGTCATGTGGCCGGCAGCGAGCAGGATAAGCGTAATATCGGCTGTGCACAGAAGACCGAACAGTACCCAGTTGGCCTGGCAAGCACCAATGGTAAAGATGACGGTGATGATGAACCAAGACCAGACGAATAGCGCGACTGCCTGCGAGAAGTCTTCCCTGGGAATGTGGGTTTGCGGGTCACTGTAGGCAGCGAGAATGCCGGATCCGGGGATGAAGATGGTAGAATAGGCCAAGTTGAAAGCACCGTAGGCACAGAAGACAGTAGCACCGAACTGATCCAAGTATTAGTTGTTGCGGACATCACCATCCCAGGCTGAAGTAGTACGTACAGCGTTACCGGCACAGAAGTCAATAACACCAGCAATGAACTGGGCAATACCACCCATCCATATCATGTTACCAACGACGATGTTGGTGGTTGTGACGCCACGGGGAGCAAACTCGAAAAGAGACAGGAAGTAAAGGGCCTGGCCGAAAGCCAGAAGACCTAGGGGGTTGGCACTGGCGAGCTTCGACTTTCCATGACCGCTGTGGGCCTGTTGAACAGGGGCAATGCTCGACGACGAGTGCTTCTCGAGGTCGCGGTCGGCGAAGACTTGCTGCTGGGAAGACATTTTGAAAGATTTTCGAAAAAATAAATCCCTAATAGCTGTCGAAGGTCCAAAGAATAAACGACAAATAAGCTACGGGCAGTAAGAAAGAAGAGAAACTCGGCGACGAGGAGGTCGTTCTTGGAGGACTGATGGCAAGAGTGACTGAGACTAAAGCCGTCTTTCGAGAGGGACAGAACGGATGATATTTAATCTCAGATGAGGATGATCTTACAATGGAGGGAAAATAGAAACGAGCTACTACTTAGTACACCGGTATGATAGGCCAAGCCTTCTCAGCTTGCCCAGCTCGTAGGTTGTAGGATCTTAGAGATGGTGTACTACACCTGGCGAGGGTCATGGATAGTCCATAGTAATCCTTGCGCCCATAAAGGATCTGACAGTAATCTCGACAAGGTCTAGCCACTCTCTGACTGGTTTCCGGGGGTAACAACGCTTCCTAAGACCTGGGTAGATGATAGTGCTCTATGTACGTGGAGTAGGATGAGGACCAATAGGGATGCACGAAATGTGCTGATAATCACCCATACACTCATCAGCGTTATCAACGGTCTCCGGGCTGAATGTCTATGTCCACGTTTTACCTCGACAGCCACGCTCGCCACGTGCGTATGTTCTGAGTGCTGACAACTGTACATTAGTGGGTATGTATGTATGTACGTATGTCGATACATACTGCAATCAGATATGCATATCGGCAACTCCTAGCTGTTTACATAGATAGTAACAACTAGACTGAAAGCGGCACCCTAATAGGAGCCCGGGCAATTAACTGTACCGACGAACTCCAGGCCGTCGAGGGGCCGTCGGTCTAGGGAAGCGGAGATGAAGTAATCATCCCTGTGCCATCGGAGCCCGTTCAAGGTCCGTTCAGGTGAAGAATCATCATTGGCCATAGCATACACACGAGCCCACTCTCCTGCTCTTCCAAACCCACCTCTCTTGAAACGGTGCATCGAATCAAAACAGTTGAATTGTCGCCAATCCGTGACTTACATGGCTGTAGATCGCCCTTCACTTCTAATCGTCTCCCGCACACCTATCTACATACATTAGGTAGTAAATGCATACCGACCCCTTGATCTACGAGTAGTATGCAATGTAGACCGTGGACGTTATAGTTGTGTCCATATGCGTAAAATGAGCTTCCCGCGTTCGGTGACAGCGGCATCAAGTTGCTGGGAAGTGCACGACCGTGCTGTATTAGTGCTTGGCAGGACCTAAAGCAAGGTTGATTGCAAAACGACAGAATGCCAAGATCTCAAGCCATCCCCCTCGTCATCGCCCTCCTGTCCACATTTCTCACTACTGCCAAGGTCGAGGCCAAGGCGGGTAGCGAAGTTCACGCCGCTCGCCTACGGGCTGCTGACTCTCTTAGTCTGTCTTGTCCCGCGAGTCCCGCTACGGCCAGCGCCATCGTCAAGCCTAGGAAAAGCCTTGTTTCTGGGGAGCCGGCTGGGCGAACGCTTAAATAGCCCTTGGCGAAGGAGATCATGGGGAACCTTCGCAGGGAGACAGTATATTCGCCGAGCTTAAGAGTAGAATGTTATTTTGCGACAATACGAACAGCAAGCATCAAGCATCTGGGGGTGACGGTGCAGGCGACATAGGCGACATAGGCACACTCGTTTGTTATTTGTATGCAACAGTAAGAGAGTAAGCCTACCCGGCCCAATACAGCTGGGTGATGTTACATCTCGAACAGGCAGTGATGTGCGCAGATCTTCACTTCTAGCCATTGCGCACTGCCAGAGCCCTATTTCGGTCAACAACCCCCTGTGGATATTTGTCAACACCACATCCTGGTCATACTAATGTGGCGCGAACCTCCACTCCTCAAGTAAGCTTAAACGTATCGTGCGTCAATCCGTCTATTTCTAGGACCTCGGCTGCTAACACCCTGTCGAGCTGGGTTGCAATCTCCAATGCTTGATACTGATTTCTTGATACTGTCTGTAGTTATTGTATACGGACCATTCTGCTTATTGGCATCGTGGAGTTGACAAGCGTCTCAGCCACTGGCATCCTATATATCGTGGCGGTCCGAGCATAGAAAGAGCTGCGTGATTCTCGCAGCACCAACTCTCCCTCAGTAAGTTCACCCATCCAGTATTTGCACGCATCCTACACTAAGTGCAGTAAGTACGTTTGAAAACTTGCGTGCCGACTCTGGGAGACACTTGACTACAAACGGGGCCTAAAAATCTGAGCTCCCGGTTCTATCGTCTTCTACTCCGCCTACTGCTATCTATCTTGGTAGAACGTCGCGAACCTGAACCGAGAGAAGACCTGTCGCTTTGAGGAGCTGCGCATTGGGTTTCCTGATATTTATACTAGCCATGCAATGCCGAATAACACCACCAACACGCCGGTGGATTCAACTCAGAGCTCGACGGTTCTCTTGCCACTCTATGTCACAGGACCCTCGAATGGCAAGACTACTAGAAACTACTCAACCAATCGTGAAATTTACACGTCGAATATCTTAGGACCACGTTCCGTAACCAAAGATGTGGATCGATGGGCATGGTTGTAAATTGACATATCATGCTGTCTGTCGGCACCGTCGCATCCAAATGCCACTAAGTAGGTGACTGCTCTTTGTTGCATACGGTTTCCAGCGCGATTTCGCAGAAGCTGTCTTATTATCCTTCCAACTCTCGCTTCAGCTGTGACTACAACTCCATGCTGGTCACATTTGATCAATAATACTATTGGTATATCATAGTAATTGCATCAAATTTCAGAGAAGAAAGAGTAGAAGGTTAGAATCACAGCTAGCCAAGGCCGGTGCAACTGACATCGTTCCAGTCAACTCTCGTGGTCCCGGCAATGTCCTCCGCGGACGATGAATCAGATCGTGTGAAAGCGTTACCAGCGTTCTTCGAAACCTCTTCGCCACCATTATGGGTCCAGCTACTGGCATGCTTGAGCGGTGACACTGTCAGTTGTTTGAGGGTTGTTGAGCAGGGGATTTGCAACCTTGTCCCGGGAACGACGGAATCACGACGTCAGTTAATGGTGCCCAGGCGAGCCAGGCTAAGCTTCATGTCGTTTTCTGGCAAACCGACGATGCATGCATGGTCAGGCGATACGGAATATTCATGTCGTGAAGCATTCGAGGATGTATGATTGCTGCGTCGGCATCGTACGCCAATCATCTGATATGTTCGAGACGCATTCTGACTCTGGGCTGACTTTTCGGTCATGAATCTGATTGCCTAGCACGAATGCGGCGTGCGCAGGTTGCGCTCAAAACGACAGGCAATGGACGAGGGCCGACGTACGTCGCTCACATGGCGAAGCTGCGTGAGTACCTTCAAGTCAGTACTGCGAGTCAACAAGGTTCGGTTCATTCTGAATCTGACGCGTGCGGCTAATTTGTCAACGCGATCACAGGAGAATAGTGATAAGTTATCAGACGAGGAATGCAGTGGCTTCTGTATGTGTTATTAGGCAGTAGAAGAATCGTTTCACTAGGTATTCAGATGGTGTCTTGAACCAAGTAGAGAAGATTCTGTCTGTTGGTATTATTGATTACATCACCAGTCTCGTGTGGCGTACAACTGAATGTGTCTTATTGGGTCTGCATGTCGCCTTTGTTGGATCGTTTTGACGAAACCACCTCTTTTGCCCTGCATCATGACTTCGCGATGAAGTTCATAGGTATAAGCAGCATAGCGATCGAGCCACCAATGCAATAGCTATAGCACCACGGAATCTGATACAATCTTGCTGTATTCCAGGATTTAGATTTGATCTCGGAAACCTCGCAAATCTCGCAAATCTTCACTCGTCATGCAAACCTCGCCTGTCATTTTCTGTCGCTGTGAGGCAGAGTTGCATTACCAGGCCCTCGGTGTCCTGTGCCGCAAGAAACAACCAATCCCGCAGAGCCGCACAAGTACAAATCTCTCACAACAAGGAAGAAATTAATGAGAGACATGCACTTGTTATCTCATTCTGTTATGGTCGCAGTAGTGTTGGCCGGCAAGCTGAGTAACGATGATGGTGGAGTGCTCAGATGGTCGCCGATTCGACCAAACTTGAATATGGGACAACAACCAGCCAATCGCAATCACGGGACGTGGTCAGTTTATTTTCGATATATTGTTCGCCTCTAGCTCGCTCTCCTTCCGCCGAAGCTTTTGAAATGTCAATTGCCTTGCGTGGCGAGGTGGGAATAGCACCACAGTTTCGCCAATACGGTACTGTTCAGCACGTCTTGAATCCACATCGATTTTGGGCTTAGGTGTCACATACTGAACCATGGAATATCGCATATCTCTGACATGTCTACGCCCTGGCATGTCTGGATAGACACAGGCCGACCATAGATAGTCTGCGCCTTCTCCATTAGGAAATCCATTTGGCTTTCCCCCACCGCAAATCTTGCCTCTCTGATGTCTTCAAATATTTTGAGATACTTGTCGAGACTGGCTTACCATTGGAGGAGTTTCACGCTCGATACGGTCATATGTGCTTGCGAGCGAACGAGTCACAACGTCCGTGCATGTAACCGCATCGAGTGGGTCTTCTTGTTATTGCCAAGATGAAAACGTCGTTGATCTTAACTACTACCCACCTAAGCTTCGACAAGAGAGGCGAGAGAGGTTGGAGAAGCTTGTCCGTGAATGGAACTTTCCTCATACCCCTGATCCTTCCACTCAGACTGCAAAGTGACTGCGCCGAGGAACGGGGAACCCGGCAGTAGCAAGTTGTGCAAGTAACCTCTCCTTTCAGGGCTGGTATATGATAGGTCGCGCTCTACTTACCCGTTTTACTTACCTCGCTTACCCATCTTCTGTAGCAAGATCTACCGCTCCACCATTCTGCGATCAGACTGGATTGGAGTTCATTGAGGGTAATAAACCCCGAAGCTGTATCGGTTGTTGAGATCGAGCCATTGCGACATTTGAATGGGGACGCCATGGGTCACAGTTTACACGCAGCTTTGTTTCCGATCTAAACCAGCTGCACCGACATAGATGTTCGCTGCTTGTATCATATATATGCTTCTTGTCTGTATGCTTGTGGCTTTCTCTGCATATAGAAGTTGACGGTTCATGGCTGCTCAGGCGTAGGAGCCGCTCTGGCTGAAAAGGGGACCGCATCAGTCGATATATCACGGATTTCACATGGATTAATTAGTCGGCTCCGAAATTGGGGGACAAAATACATACAGTTCACTCCCAGTTATGACTGGTTAGATCTACAAGGTCTCTGACCATAGAAGATGCAGAATGATCCCCCAACGCTCGTTTCGTAAACAATTCTCTCGCCTAAGGGGAATGCTACCTGTACGTTGCACCGGGTGCCGCAGGTATGGCCACACTAGGGAGAAATAAGCATTTATCACTCATATTATCACGCATATTACTGGGGACTCTGACAAGCGGACCGCCAGTCATCAGCATAGAAGTCACATAATACAAGGTATCCCACCCTGGTTGCCGGTAAAGCACCTTGTTCCTTCGAATTTCGATAGGCCGCATCCAGGACCTCAAATGGTTATCAACCTTCATAACCACTGCACCGACCGTGACCTTAGACTGAATAGGTCCAATACATATATACTGGCCATCTGGCATCAATACATTCGATTTTTATGCGTAAGGGGGGAAACACATGAAGCTTTCCCACTTCATCCAACGCAAAACCTTCCAAAGTGTTCGATAACGACGGACAAGACAAAATGAGGACGGCGGCAGAAGAACACAACATCCAGTTGACACTTGGTGTCACCATATCCCTTCTGATTCTATCAACGATTTCATTTGGGCTACGCATCTGGGCTCGCTTTGCGACGGGGGCACGACTATGGTGGGATGATTACTGGTCAGTTGCATTGATTTGATGGGAGACGTTTTACTCTTAATGCTAACGTCATCTGCAGGATGTTTTGGGTTATGGCAGTATGCGTTCTCATGTCAAGTGCGTATACCATTACACTGTTACCGTCACGCCTATTACACATCTCGACATTTTCCACGAATTCCAGACTGTGACCACCGCTCCTGAGATAACAATGGCTAACTAAAATTACATCTCAGCTTTCGACTTTCTCCTCCTGTCCTACGGTTCAGGAGTACATCAAATGGATTTGGCACCTGAAACGGCTACCATGTTTATCAAGGTGAGCATACGCCGAGGCTGTGTTGTATTAACAGGCAACTAACGACGACCATGGGCAGCTCCTCTGGTTTTATATGTTGGTATGGGCCGCCGGCGTCTTCTCCGTCAAAGTCGGCATCCTTCTCTTCTACTGGCGGGTTTTCCAGAGGACCGTCAACTTCCGCTACAGTGCCATAGTGGTCAGTTTCATTTCGACGGGAATCTTCTTCTCCAACTTTTTCAGCTTCACTTTCCAATGTTTTCCGGTGCAAAAGTTCTGGCTGCCCGAGACACCAGGCAGCTGTATCAACCAAAACGCATTCTATCTTTCATCGGCTATTATCAATGTCTTTGGTGATGTTGCGGTGCTCAGTCTTCCGCTTCCCATTATATGGAATCTACAAGCATCTAGGGGCAGAAAATGGTCCTTGAGTTTCCTCTTCTTGCTCGGTGCATTGTAAGTATTACACTTCCCGCATCTTTCCGGTTGGCGATCGCTCACATAATTCATCGACAGCGTGGTCATTGCTAGTATTTTCCGTATCATTGCCGTCACGCAAATTGATCCGACGGACTTCAGTTTCACAAACGTCGGAGGTGGTCTTTGGAGCACAGTCGAAGTCGAAGTAGGATTTATATGCGCGAACCTTCCCGCCGTCCGTCCCCTCGTTTTCAAGCTACTTAGGATGGATCCGACTCGAAATGGATCAGCCGCCACACCAAAGTACAACCTTTCTTCGAAAGGAGCAGTTCGATCAGGTCACATGAAATTACAGAGCAGCAACCGCGAAGACGACGGAGACAACTCGAGCACCGAGATTCTCACCTTACAAGGCAACTCCAACGCGATTCCCCTGGCCAACGCATCTACGAAACCCGACAGAAGCGAGCACATGCATCGATCTGATATAATTGTCCAGAAGGATTTCGATATGTCAATCGACTCCAACCCCCAGTATTCCTCCAGCGGAACCTACGTACAGGTTACGACACCTACAAACCAAGTCCATCTCCAAGCTGCTGAGAATCAACATTATGGACATGCCAGGTGAACAACGCGGGCGTTATGCTGCCATGATCTGTATCCTTTGGAGAAACGAGCGATAACGAGAAAATACTGCGACCCCTGGCGTGTTGGGCGCAGGGCCGTGATGGATTATGCTATCACTAATTGTGCCATCAATAATATAACCAACAAACAATAATGCGCGCTTGTGCCTGCCAGGAAGCGGCGAATGTACTTTAATACTATGTAGTCTTACTCAAATAAACATGTAAAAGCGTGTAACTATAGTTTCAACTTTGCGACAGTACTTGCTTACCTATACTGTCCCGCCTGTTTAGGCCCCATGTTGCTCTAGATCTCTCTATTTTGCAAACCTGTAATTACAGTGGTTAGACGATTAGTCCCGATCCAGTTGGTCCATGCAGCAACGACGCGATGACCGTTGAGCGTGCCCATGCAGAAGTTGACGATGGTTGCTAATTAGCTAGGTTAGTACCTACCGAAGGCACATGCATACTACCTAGTACTCGTAAATAGTGTAATCCATATGCGTATGTAATCCATCTGCACCGGCAATCCTTCCTAGCGTGCTTACCTAGTAGCCTTACAAGGGGCAAGCGGAGAAATTGCCGTTAGTGGAGCTTATCAAGCGCGTGGGGCGAAACCCTGACAGTCGCCGGAATTCTGTAGATGGGATAGCCTGGGATAGGGGCAGATCTGGGGGTCTAGCTCACAATGGTTCGTTTGCCCCTGCCTTCGCTTGCCGAAAGCTTAGTTGGGTTGGCGAATTGGTAGCTTTCAAGCCAGTCGAGGCTCGGGCCCGTCTATCATGTTAAACACCACGCCGGACCAGCTCGCCAATGGTGGGTTCGTTGAAGTACACATATACAAATCCAAGAAAGTATATACCCTTGTATGACTTATAAGTATCTACATATGTACCTAGGTAGGTATGCTCGGCTAGGCCCCTGTCAACCGCATCCTACGGCCTCCCCGCCCTTCATTCCACTGCTAGACGGGCAGTCGTACAGCCGTGGCAATTCTCATTGCACCAATTCCGCCTGGTGTACGAGTATGCTACGCATCATACGATAGACACTCTTTCTACTACTGTAGTAGGTAGTAGACGCATCAAGTACCTACCTAATATGTCATTACTCTTGGCTCATTACCCATTACATACCTAGGTATATACCATCCAGCCAAGCATTACTTGCGCCGCGGGCCCGCGTCGATATATTCCGATCAACTTACGTAACATACCATACCCAATCCAGGGTCAAAGCCAACGTCTTTGAGGGTGGCAATATGTTTCAAGCCATGGGTTCTCGTCAGTTATCACAACTCTTTTCTTTTTCCCCAACCCAAATCGTAAGGTTCCGATACATCAGGCCAGGCCAGGGGGGCGACCATTCAGGCCCATGTTAGGATCGCCAGGCTGCCAGCTCGCCAGTTTAAGCTGTTAGCTTACTTACGCAGGCGTGGCAGGGTGCTTAAGCGCACCAGGATTGGTCTCACTTGCGGCCCACACAGATACTGCATTGCAGTCGGTATGATACCATTACAACCCACCATCCTACAATAGCCATGAATAGGGGCGTTGCACTGGACAAATGTAGCCAGATGTCGGGCTTTGCATCTGCGATTAGGTCTCTTAGGTACCTAGGTATGAACCTCTT
The DNA here is from genome assembly GCA_022453515.1 of Astrocystis sublimbata. Classification (NCBI taxonomy): domain Eukaryota; kingdom Fungi; phylum Ascomycota; class Sordariomycetes; order Xylariales; family Xylariaceae; genus Astrocystis; species Astrocystis sublimbata. The sequence goes on along the minus strand of JAJNNY010000032.1, from coordinate 32,687 downwards.
GAAGTCTTTTCGCCATCCGGAAAATTTTACCTCTGGAATTGATAGGTCCATAACGCCTAAGCCACGGCACTATGTGACCAGTCTTCATACCACAACTCCAACGAAAACAGAGAATCATGCTACACCTTTGAACATTGATTACGCACTACATGTCAATAGGAGGCCTACTAGGCTGGTCGCTTACAGACTCAGTAGATACTATACCTGTATCCACTGTATTGAGGTATCAACCGCCGAGGCCCTGGTCGAGCACTTACTGTGATCTGAACTTGCTGAAGTGGAGCGAAAGAACCCTGGGCAGAGACCCCAGTTCTAGATTTAGAATTGATCTCTCGGCTTAGAGGGGTTCGGGAGACAATCGATGTTTTGCGTTGAGAGGTGGCCGGAGTTGTCTCGGCTGTTCGGCTGTTCATGGTCCTGCGAGGTCCTGTTCATGACCCATCGCATGTCTAACATGTGCAGCTGCCACAACCCATACGGTACCGAGTGTGGACTACCATCTCATCTCGCCATTACAGCAGAATCACTACCAGTAAATCTACTAGGGTACGTGCCAGGGTATAGCATAAGCAGAGATGATATGCAGTCGTTGCGAGGCCTATGCGTAACTAGGTGAGGGATAAACAGAGTAACAAAGCAAGGTAGTGCGACTGTCTGATTAAGCATCAACGGGTCCGATGAACGGGTGCCTGCGTGACAACACAACATTTGAGATGAACTAATCAGACCGCATGCATACCATAGTACAGGTTTATTTCTAAAAGAGCGTTTGATGGCACACGTGGAGGCGGCAGCCCATATTTTGATAGACCATAAGAATAATGATATACATGAAAAGGTTCAGCCTTGATTGAATTCCTTCGAATCCTCAAGCATCTCAGGCGGCAGTAGCCTGACCAATTTGTTCAGCTGCCTTATTGTTGGGACTTTTAACAACTCACAGCTGGGTTTGGTCATACGGTAAGCCCAACTCAATGATCCAATCAAACCACCTTGCTGTCTACTCATATGCTGTTAGCACAACGGGCTGACCACCATCTTATCAGCGAGAGGTCATAGGAATCTGTGCGTCGTTGGACATAAAGAAGCGCCTAATAACATTGCAAATAGGCAAAGTTTAGGAGTTTTCTGCATACATAGCGAATAAGTTCATGATGGCCAACATCTCGCCTGAAGTAATCAAAGAACGCATCCTGGAGTACGGTAAACCATGGATGATCGACGACCTGATACGCGTGCGGGCCAAAGACGATGTTCAAGTTCCCATACTGGGCTATCCTAGGTATAAAGATCGGCCTGCCGACTATGAGCTCTTCACCGGCAAAGACCTCGATCGCATGGTGGATGAAATGTGCCATGTCTTGATGAAGGCAGGCCTCGTGATGAATTCGCGAAAGACCGTAGGACTCTTCGCCCCTTCGGATCTATCGTACATCATCTCGCTTTTCGCTCTGTCTCGACTAGGCTGCAGAATTCTGACCGTTTCCATACGGCTCAGCGAGCGAGCTTGTCTGAATCTTATGGAGCGCACAGAGTGTGATACGTTGATTGTCGGGTCTACCCCTCGCGTTACGGCAACGGTCGAGGGGCTCAACAAGGCGCGCTCAGACCTCAGTTTTATCTCTATGCCGACAAGAGCTGAATTTGACAGGCCGGATCTCCCCGAGCCGGTCCTACGACCTATAGCAGACAGAGACGCCGAGCATGCCCAGACAGCACTCTTCGGACACTCGTCGGGTTCGACCGGTCTCCCAAAGCCACTGTCACTCTCGCATCGAAGTGTGCTAAACAATATCTATTTCGGGACTGGCTGCAAGGCGTTCAACGCGTTGCCGTGGTACCATTTACATGGTCTCTTCACATCGTTCCAGGCCATGTACATGCGAAAAACCGCGCACCTTTACAATGCAGATCTACCCCTGACGGCTGCGCATCTGGTCGAGGCTTTGAAAGAGATCCAGCCTGAGATCTGCCATACTGTTCCTTACGTTCTGAAGTTGATGGCCGAGAGGCAGGACGGTATCGACGTGCTGAAACGGTGCAAGTTCGTGACGGCTGCCGGGGCGAGGACCCCTGATGACTTGGGCGATCGAGTAGTCCAACAGGGCGTGAACTTGGGTGTCATTCTTGGATTGTGAGTGAGCTTCTTCCTTTTCGCTGAATATCTGCTAACCGAAAATCCAGGACTGAAGTCGGCCACATGGGAGACTCTATACATCGGGAGCCAGGTGACGATACGTGGGTCTATATCCGCCCATACGCAAGCCTCCGCTCCCATATGTTCTTCAAGAAGGTTGGTGAAAAGGTGTATGAGGCTGTTTACCTGAAGTCGCATCCAGCTCTGATGCCGTCAACGAGTAATTCAGATGACCCTCCGGGTTCGTTTCATTCGAAGGACTTGTACGAACCTCATCCGACTATAGAGAATGCTTGGAAGTACATAGCGCGCGATGACGACAGGATCACCTTGCTGAGCGGAGAGAAGATTTTGCCATTGGGTATGGAAGGTGCTGTGCGTGAGAGTGCTTTAGTACGAGATGGCCTAATGGTGGGCAATGACCGTCTCATGCCCGGCTTACTCCTCTTCCGTTCCACCACCGCCAGTGGTATGTCCGATGAAGAGGTTCTGGATGCGGTATGGCCCATCATCGAAGCTGCGAACGAGGTTATGGATGAGTATGCGCGTATCACCCGAGATATGATCGTACCACTAGCCGCGGACGTCGAGTATCCAGTAACCGACAAGAACAGCATCATCCGCGCTGCTTGCTACAGGGTATTTGAGGATTTGATTGACCAGTTGTACAACAGCGACTCGCAAACAAATGGCGTGGATAAGAAGCAACTCAGCCTAGAAGACTTGGAAAGTTACCTTTTTCAAGTAGTTCGCGACCGCGCCGGCATCGAGGTGTCGGACTATGAGAGCGACTTCTTCGCCTCTGGTATTGACAGCCTACGAGCCGCCCAGCTGAGGAGACTGCTGCAGCAAGAACTTGATCTCGGCGGGCGCTCACTTCCAACCAATGTTGTCTATGATGCTGGCAACGTCAGAAAATTAGCAGCTATTCTATACTCATTGCGAACGGGAGAGAATCTCCAGAATGGACACTCAGTTGAGACGAATGGGATCCAGATGATGGAAGAGATAATTTCCGAGTACAGCAACTTTTCAGACAAGAAGTCTTCGCTCAAGGGTGATGTTGTTGTAAGTTCTACCCCTGAGTTTCGCCGACCTTTTCTAATCCGTTGTGCCGTCGTAGGTGCTCACCGGCGCGACTGGCGCCTTGGGGGCTCATGTGCTCAGCCAGCTTCTCGATGATCCAAAAGTGGCACGGGTATATTCACTTGTCCGAGGTGACAATGCACTCGAGCGGCTATCTAGATCTTTGGAAGAGCGGGGTCTTACTTTGTCTGGAGAAAACCCAGAACGAGCAAGTAAGTTGGTAGCTTTGTCGACGAACAACTTCGGAGCCGCGAATCTCGGTCTACTCCCCGAGGAATATGCGACGTTGCAGAGCTCGACAACCAAGATTATCCACGCCGCCTGGCCGGTGAACTTCAACATCTCCCTTGAGAGTTTTAAGCCTCAGATTGCCGGGCTACGTAATTTCCTAAATCTAGCCTCGGAAACGCCCTCGCCAGCTCGCGTGGTGTTCATTAGCAGCATATCGACAGCGTTCAACATGGAGAAGCCGGCGATTGTCCCTGAGGGACCACTTCCATCCCTCGAACATGCAGCAAATACAGGCTACGCGCGCTCGAAACTGATCTGCGAGCGACTCTGTGAGGCTGCTGGCGCAAGCGGCGCTGCGGTTGGCGTTCTGCGAGTTGGCCAGATTTCAGCGGACAGCGTGAGAGGCATCTGGAACGAGAAAGAACACATTCCCTTGCTGGTTCGTAGCGCGACAAAGGTCAAAGCCCTTCCTCGGCTGGACGGGTACGCGGGACGCTGTGAGTGGATGCCTGCCGACACGGTTGCCGCGACAGTGCTGCAGCTTGCCGACAAACTCACAGCCGGTGCCGGGACCTCGTTCTACAACATTACGCCATCCCACGTCTTCTCTTGGAATGATCGATTCCTGCCCGTGCTGCGCGAGGCCGGGCTCGAGTTCGAGGATGTCGATGTCGCTGAGTGGCTGAAGCGCCTTCGTGCTCGCGCCTCGGATCTTGGCCCTGCCGCGGAGGAGAGGCTTCCTGCTATCAAGCTAGCAGACTATTATGAGGCAACCTACGATGAATCGATGACGGGCCAGGGATCAGATCTACAGTACAGCAACGACAGGGCTTGTAGCGATAGTGATGCGCTACGGTGCTGTCCTGAGTTGTCGCATGTCGCCATTGTGAGCAAGATGCTACAGCATTGGCTTCGCCATGAGGTGCAAGCGTAAGGGTAAGCACCTTCGGCACCCAATGCCCCCCGTGATATTGATATCATCTGGATCTACCTAATGAGAGTATGGGGCGAGATAATTGGACTTGGCAGAGGTAGATAACGAAGGGAAAGGAAACAGACCGGTGTAACGACATCAGATGCAGGTCATGATCACGACCCTTCGGCATGTTTGAGTCTCTTATAAGTCACGGTTGTAGCACACTCGTTCTCAGACTACGAAGGATTTTGGTAGGATCACAGAAAGAACGCATCGTTAGAATGAGATTTTGCGGTTATGTATTCATCATACATACTTTACCTAGGTACCTCTAAGTACCTTACTTAGATGTAATTATCCGTCATACAACAACATGCTATCACCGATATATACATCTTCAGTGAAATCACAGATGCAATCGTTTTCGGGCCGCCTTCTGAACTACCAATTTTGGCTACCTAACCATTAAAAACACCTGCACCACATGCGTAATTTTGTAGCTACCTGACATTTCGCCAGGCACTTCCTGCGCATCGTGGGAGCTTCCACCTAGAAGCATACCCTTGAGCGACACGTATAGGTATCTACGCTTTCGATGTTAGATTGCGTAGCCTCCTACCCTCAGACATTATGCCTGTACCATACTGTTCAGCTGTGTCGTCCGCCGCAGGTTTCGTACCGATATCATGACGCTTTCTGTTGGTCGGGTCGAATTTGTGCATTTGCTGGAGGATTATCAACGTCCTCAAAATGCTCGCCACGCGTTTGGCTAATAAAAAAGTAGGAGTCAACAGTGCATATCATTGGCGAGCTACGAGGAACAAGACCTACCGTCCACGAGCATCTAGAGACCCGCCCTCCTCCTGGGGGATTCTCTTGTTGTGACCAGCCTTGGTGTTTAGTTCGTCGCCATACTTGACCTCGGCAGCTCTGAACTGTAATGATACCAGAAACATTTGACTGGACTTACGCTGTACATGCTCCGTTTATCATCTTCCAACATGGGGAATACAATTCGATGTTACTAAGATTCGAGAGATACTAGTGCGTGAGTAAATATTGGTATTGATGTCCTCCTGGTTGTTTCCCTTGCATCTGATAGGAATTTATCTTGAGTCTCATTTTCAGTAGCTCTGGATTCGCCGTACTTTGCTGCGTGATACTAAGGTATGTTTTAGCTCTTATTCTAAGCTGCAGACTTCTAAACAGCTCGTAATGAAAGGAGCGTAACATTAAGTTCAATTTCCAATTGTTTTATTGAGATTGTACATGTTGTGATCCCTTACTATACAATCCGCCGATATGAAGACTTGTATCGAAATACCTGGGTCTTTGCATTCGTCTCCTACGCAATGCTTATCATACCTCACAGAGAATTTACGATGTTCCAGCCCATAGAGAGCAAACTTTTAGGTCTTTTTGGGGTCCCGTGGTTGGACTTGCGACACAGTAAGAGGTATGTTACTAGCTTTCGAGTAATAGATAAGAACCAATGCCACACTTAGATTGCTACTGTAAGTAATTAGTTTCCGCGTCGCTGGCAAACTCAATCGCCATCTTACCAAGCCCCTTGAACCGCATAGGCGGCATTGATTGCGCCCTGCGCAATCAGAATCCCCGGCCGGAAGTCTCACCCTTCAAGTCAACCAGGTATTTGACGATCGTATACCATCTCGGATTATGCGTAGAGGTCGATGATCATAAGAGGCGAAATTGCGTGCCTGGCCGGCAGCTCGATCTTGTCTCACGGCCCGGATATTCTTTCATCATATCATGTAGATTGTGCACACACTCGAACTCCTATTCATGTATCCTAAGCCGGCCCCCTCATTCCCTCCCTTAGATTCCGGGATAATAAGCTCGTATTTTTATGCTGTTACTGGAGCAATTTTGCGCCAATTTTAACAATGCGATGTATTGAGACGTGTGTCGTGGAATGCGGGTCATGTTTAATCATTTTGCGTAAATACCCCAGGGGAGAAGCTCACGTATAAGTCTAGTTCTTTCATGAATTCTTTGAGCGCCTGCCCCTTCAATGTCTCAAGTGTGCTCAAGTTACACTGTAGTTGGTGGACCTAGTTGAATAGAATCCATCCAACTTTCTGTCTTGCTAACCTCCAATAGTATTAGAGGAACAGTTACGGCTCACTGCCCATTGCTCACTCAGCTACGTATGAATAGATGATAAACTACGGCGTCAACAATCTGACGAAAGGATATTATTCCCACTACTACCACTACTACTACTACTACTCGATTTCGTTTGAGGATTGCAGTGCCCACGGTTATACCAATGCATTAGAGGCTCATAATTAGCTAAGACTATGGGAAGTTGGCTGATCTTGGCTTTCAAATCATATTGCCTCTGTCCAAGCAACCTAAATCGCTGAGTTAGGGAGCTTGATGCAGAATCTTATTTATTAGATATGACAAACTGTATATTTCCCAGGCGTACGTAATATAGCGTACAAATGAGATGCTCGTTAGCACAGGTGCAATTGTGTATAACCATCACGAGCTATAGTGGATAAACCGAAAATTAAAAGCCTTTCGTTGAGAATACCCTGCCATAGGACATTTAATTACAAGACAAGTGCTACGACATCAGGTTCGCTTATATATCGATCAATTGCTTGAAGGCTAGTTACCTTATCATCAAGAGACTGCCGCCGTATTCTACAGTATATGATACACATGACCGCCACTGTCTTGGACTTGTTCGTAGCATTGAGACCTGCGTAGTATTATCGCGTGGCTATAGAGCTGACCCCAGACTGGCTCGTCATATGTCTACACTGGCTGCGGAATAACTTGGTTTGAAATTGTCACTTTAGCCGAAACCTTCCGCATGAGTATCAGGCAGTCAACTAAAGGTAGGGGACTGGCTCATATTGAAAATCTACGATCTGAAGCTTGATGAATTAGCCTACAAGTGCTCATCGACTAAGCAATATGCAACTATTGTTGCAGATCTATATGAAGAGGCTGATGGTGACATGCCGGACCTGAGATCATTAAACACGTGCATTGATGGGGTCTGCCGACACAAACAGCAATCAATGTACTCCAACCCAGGGATGTGCTTACATAGGAACTCTTTTTCATTGTGGCACACTGTTTGCCCCCATTTCGTGGTGGTGCTTTTGTTATTGCCCGATATGACGAAGGCCAGTTATGTTCCCAGGTTCATACCATGCTCGAAATTGTACCAAATGAGAACCAGGCTTCAAAGTTCACCACTGACCCCTTTCAAATGTCTGCAGGACCGACAAAGCAGTAAAGTAAGATCCTGAGCATTCACCACTCAGGCGCGGCCCAAGGAGTCGTATGTGCCTATGCAAATGTAACATGTAATTTTGTTGCCCCAATCATTCACCATTGTACTTTCTTCGGCCCGCTGTGTTCCCATCTACCGTGGTAGGCGGGAGCGAGACCCAAGGATAAGAAATAGGCGGGACGCGAACGCAAATAATGCAAATATGACGACTTGAACTTCTCAATTAGCACGTAGATACATCGCATAGACATAGCGGTTGGTCGCTAGGTTGGCTTCAATGCTAGAAGATCTGCGCCGGGTATCAGTATAGTAAGAATGCCGTTTTAGCCTGATAGTGTTCCAGAGGCCCCAACGATCGGAACCAAACGATTATCCGTCATGGGTGCCAACAGAGGGCCAACAGACCAGGAGTCGTAAATTCAGGTGAAGTATGCTAACGTACGAGCCGGCTAGTGACATAGTATTTGTGGTGTGTTCATTGCGGCTGTCGCAGGCTACTATGGAAGCTGAAACACAGGCAATAGCAAGTTTTCCAAGTTGTACGTACGTATGTCGGAATTCTTTTTACTTTAACACGAAGCCTGGTGCAAGCAGTGTCTTGATACTGCCATGAAATGTACTTACTCATGTTGTGAATCGTGTATTCTGCCATGGTAGCGATGACCTAAATTGGGCCAGTAGTTTGCTCGAGCAGCTTTTGGAAACCTACCTACTTATTTAAAGACTGCTCATTTTATATTGACTCGCATTAATTTGAGTCCCCTCTCCCATGACACATCTATAGGCCCGAGTGATGGCCAGCAACACGAGCGGACATATGATAGGTAACAAAGCCAGATCACAAGTGACAGTGCTCTCGATGGTTGTCCAGTAGTAGTACTTGGTAACTTGCAAATGTCGCGTCTTGTTTGGACCCCAAAATAATTTGTTCTTGTACAAGGAAGGAATCGAATCGAATCCCTTGCTTGTTTGGCACCATTATTTCCCTTGATTCAGCTCTGGTTCCGCCGCTACAGGCAACATATTCTAGAGGCAACACCCTGGCCGGCCAGAAAATATAAGTAGCGATTTGGCGGTATTTGGATGTGCATCTGAAAAACTAGCTCCCGGCCGATAGAGTGGTTGGACACCAAGTCATCTGTGGGATTAATTTGGACCGGAAACCCGGTTAGTTGTTGATAAAAGATCTGCGTACCCCGACAGCCCCATCTTCCATCATCCTAATCATGTAGCTTCTAGACGAAATTTCTCTAATTTCATTACATAGGTAGTTGAGGGACTTTCCGAAGCGAAGATAACACTGAATTGGTCAATTGTTGGGGTCGGAGCAAGGCAACCCACAAGGCAAATAGCACCCATGTCCGACGATGCAAGCAAGACTACGGTAGAGCGGTACGAACAGGGTGCACGTACCTGATTACCAGTAGCCGGGAATATCTAACCTGGCATTCTGGTTGTTCACAGCGCAGATGCATCATTTCCACCTATGGTTTCGCGCGCTTCGGGTATCCCCCGAGCACCCGTCCACTGGCCACATACCTAAGGTCGGCCTTGGTTAGCAACTTCGCTGCGAGCCGGTGCGGTAGTAAGCCGTCGGTGACCATGTTTGGGAGGTAGGGTAACCGAGCAAGTAGGGCCACGGATTGAGTCTTGTCATGTCCGGGGTACTCGGACCCCACAGGGAACACAACAATGACAGGACACAGGGGACAGTGAATGTAACCGTGGTGCAATCGTACCACAAAGCCTCTCTGTCAGGATCATGAGGGTTTCCCATGCCTGAGAAAGAAAGCGAGTTCAGTGTGATAGGTATTCCTAAGCAATGCTCTTTTGCGACTTATGAGACTAACATATATTTGTTTCTTTTTAGGACGACAAGTGTGGTAACTTCATGATTGGCTGCCACGTTTTCGTTTCCGTAGGTTACTGATAGACGGTAGCTTTCCTAGCAACAGCCTTCAAATACCCAGTTGAAGCGCCGAGAAAGGCCCTTATCAGCAACAACAGGCTCGACAGGTCTTCGTTCGAGAGTTCCCATTGTTGACCTGTTTTGAGTCCCCGGCACATCCCCTGCGGATTGAACCAGACGTGATTTGGGTTCGGTAGCTTTTTCCTCCTGATCTGATGTTGGTAACTAGTATGCAAATGAAAAAGGAACGAGAACTCAAAGCCATATTAGAACGACGAATGACTACCAACTACCAACTACCAATTACCGGGTTCTCGCCGGGGCGAGGAGATCCTCGGATGCATGTGTCGTCTGATGATAGCTAAGCTGAAGGGCAAATCAGGCATAGCACGACGCCACCAAAGATTCGACGACGCCTCGCATGCGCCCCAAAGCGCCCACAGCTCTGCGCACGGAGGTTTTGTCACGCTATATGCCATGTTAACAATCTGCGAGATCACATACTCACTATCACTAGTAGAGTGTCGATCCCAACTTATCCTCGCACTCCTCTTCCACACCGAGATCAAAGGCATGCAAGTCAACAGCACAGTTCGTCCTTTCCTGTCCCTTTAGTCATCAGACGAGGGGCAAAAGAGTAGTGTAGTGCGTACGTCTATAACTGCCAAGGCTCGAGACGCTGGTAGCCGTTGACATGCCGATGTTGTGTGATGACGGCGGCACGGGTATTTCAGCCTGAGGCGGTCTTGTAATAGCAAAGGCAGAGGCGAACGCGGCACAAACCTGGACGGGATTGAGAATGCATTATCCCGCATGAAGATTGGCGGCTGTACCATCTGCCGCTAGGTCTGCATAGAGGTATCATACGTATATGTGTATAAGCTAATTCAATGACAAGCTTGCAATAATAGAGGGACAGTTGACCAGGCTCCAGGATCTCATCCAGACCCAAGACAATGAATGGAGTACTCCGTAGCTAAAGCAAGTCAAGACGGGGCTCTTGCTGGTGGGGGAGATGGAGAGAGATGGCTGAAAAGGCAAGGTACGCAATGAGGGGACATTATGGCCCGTTTGGCTGCAACCCATGTTCTTCTACCCATGCCGGAACCTTGCCCTTCCTCACATCCCCCCTTGCCCCAACTCCCTACCCCTACCACTGGCAGACTGGGGCACCTGCACACACAACGTTGGTTGAATACATGTAGTAGTTGATGCTACACTGCACGGGGCCCGACTACTCGGTTTTCACGATGTTGCTGGCTGGATACATGCTATCTACCTAAGAAGCCCCGATCACGATGCCATCTGCAGGGCCGTATTTGGCCCGCTCTGGACACAGGTAGCCTATCGGTGTGAGCAAGGCATGCTTGGTATGCGTCTCATGCTAATCCCCTTAACCGTACCCCAGCATGATGACAAAATACCTATGTCCCAAATTTAGGTTCCTGGTACTAGACCAACATCGGAACCTTACAGTACTTTGGGTATATTCCAGGTATGTGTGCATTTGTCGTGACACTTTTGCCACGATGGATAAATTGCGCGTTGTTCAACATGACACGCCAGATTGTTGGGTCGCACCTTTATTGTTGGATTGAAAGCTTATTCCGCGCTGCTGTGCCCGGATCGACGTGTTATAGTACGATCTGAGGTAGGCAATGTTCCCGTCTCCCCTTTACAGAGCGCAGTTTCTGGGATCTATAGCACCATAGCACCATATCATGAATCACGACCAACACGCACAAGCGTATTCGCGAGCAGATTGGGTTGCGAATACTTACCATGGACAGCAGATATACTTTGCGATTTGAACTAGGTTGCTTGACACCAGGTAGAGCCCGATACGTGGCAACCAGACGGTGGGGAAAACCAACGCGCAATGCACGGGTCTCTCAATATACATACATCGTCGAGATGAGGCTTCATGCTCATCAAGCTTGAAATATAGCACGGCAAAAGTGATACTGTACTGCGCTCCCGGTTCGGCCCGGGGCTGTCCCACAAGAGCAAGCCCATGCGGTGTTAAGGTACACACCCCGATACTTTACCTTCCATGACGTGAAGCACGCATATTCCTACCGCTATGCATGTATGGCATATAGGTTGGTACGTAGAAACCTATATAGTACCACGATCATGGAAATCTCCGAGCGCGATGCTTTCAGAGCCGAGTCGTACGAACACCCACCTAGCAGATGCCTAGCCATATGCATCCCATAGCACCTTCAAGGAAATAAGAACACCTGTATGTTAAGGTAGCATATATATATCCACTCGCAACTGAATTGGCATGTCAAACAGTAGGTAGGTAGCTCCGAACGTGACGCTAACCGCTGATAGTTTGGCTGACTTGCAGCAGACCAAATAAGAAAACCATCTCGCCTGACCGAGTCGGATTCGCATGGCTGTATTGTAGCAAGTGGCTTAACGACTCGCCGATCGTCTCCAGGTATGCCCGAACAGCATCCGAGGCGTTATTGCTACCGCGTCCAGAGGAGTGGGCTGACATTGAGCAAAAGCAAATAGCTTGCCTGCTCGTCCAGACTCGTCTACCTTTTAATTCCACAACAACTCTGGTACACAATCTTACATATCCAGGGCGGTTGTTTATGGCGATGACATGAATGTAATAGGACGCAGCGTCAAGACAACCGCCAAAGGCGATTGAGGCGCAACCCTGCACCAACAGCATACAAATGCAAAACTATTGTACTTAGGTTGGCAGTGCCATTGAGCCGTAAAACGCTGTAGATCCCCTTCCCCAGTCTTGCGTGACCTTGAACACCCGAACACCCCCATGTTTCCAGAAGAACTGCTGGCTCTTCCCCGGCCGGGCCAGTCTACCTAGTACCTAGCATCCTAGGTGGGCGAGGTGGGCGAGTGGGTAGGCTCTCTCTCGCTTGACTACCTTGGTGTGACGATATATGTGGGAGGTATTATATATCTAGGTTTCTTTTGATACAGTACCTGCGCACCTTCGAGGACGATGAATTTCCCGTCGACCAGCAGAGCAGAGTACGCGTTAGCGAAGACCAGCATGTAGCAGAAGCACCCCTGTGTCGAGCTGCAGTCACCTCACTCCCACCGTCCACGGAATACATGATGTACTGCCCAGCTGCCTACCCAAGTTGGCGCTGGTGCACGGTTGGAACCGTTGGAACCTACAGTAAGCCAGAGACAAATCGGTCGGGCACGTACGCCTCTTGCCTATGTACACCCCATCGCTCGTCAAAGTGGCGGCAGCTGGATCGGTGTATCAAACGCACAGAGACCATGTATTTCTCCCATCTACGTTCGCAGGGCTGCCGGAATTGCTCTCTTACCAACTTTACCCACGACTGAAGTAGGGACTGCGCTATACTAGTAGCCGGCAGCCGCCTCCAAGTTGAAGTTGGTTGGATACCATGCTTGCTTGACAACGACACGCGAGCGGCAAATATTCATCCCGGATTCGCCAGGCCATGTCTCAACCTCTGCAATTGATTCTCGAAGGCGATTCTTTTTACCTGGGCTCGGCGTAAGGGTGCGGTGATACGTATCGACGGCAACCGTACTACAGCACAGCGTACGTTCATCTATCTTCCCATCGCGTCTCTCCACGGCTTCCCATTTAGTCCGCCCAGCCTTGAATATGTAGGCGTCCGTCATCCATCTGCATTTGGATTTCCTCCGGCGTTGAGACTTTCGCCGTTGATTCGCCCGCATTTGAAGATTGACATCGACACTCCAGTAGTGGCGCCGTCGTCACACCGCGTAGACATTGTCTAGAACGCTCTGCCACTGTGACCGCGATTGCGACTACTGCTGCCGCTTTTGGCGCCCATCTTCTACCTTGTTTCCATCTCTCACGAGTCTAGCTGCACCAGGAGGAGTCTACGACCAGTCGCGTCTCTGCTTTGCTACCGTCTGACGCACTCTTGTAGATTACACCATTAAGATTCAGTTGGTCCTGGTGACCACGGAGCCAGTCGGGCAGTCATTATCGCATCTGGTGTATCATTGGCATTGTATTCGCAGTTCCATCGCGCCTTAGTATACTCGGATCGTCGTTGTCAGGTCTGTTAGACGGCCCTCCGGTACATACGGCACCATTGTTGCCCGTCTTATTGTTGCTGGTGTCCAACTCCTCTTGCACGTACCGGGCCTTATTATATCATGCTGGAAGACATGGCTCGGCAACACTTCGATTCGTGGGACCGCGGCCGTGTGCCTCGAGGTGCCTCGCTATATTCTGGAGAGTACAATGCGCAGTCTCTGCGACTTCCCCCACCATCTAGCCTGTTCATTGGCGTCCACGATGACCACGCCAGCTCGAATGACCGGGGAGGCGCATTGAACGGGCAGTTTCCACACCGGGAGGGATATGCAGGTCCGACCTCCAAACCAGCTCACCGGCCTACGCAGGCTTCGATCCCGGGTCCTGAGGGCGCCCATCCTGCATTGAATTCCTCGAGTAGACCACAAGCCGACGGGAGGGCATGGAATTCATCCGCATATCTATCACCAGCTGCGAGCGAGCGATCGGAGGACTCACCAGACTTCCGCCGTCGCCAATCTGCACAATATCGACAGTCACCACCACCACCAGCCTATTCTCTGTCGTCCGACTTGGCACCGGCCCACGAGAAAGCACCCCAACAACCGCCTCAAGACGCGCAACCCCATCCCGCTTGGCCGAACTTCTCCTACCGGGCGAGAAGCCCCGTTAATCAGATGGGATCGCAGCCTGCGGGGTCGCGAGGACCGGAGCCGCGGATGAAAATTGCCGATATATTAAGCAGTGAACAGAACCAGGGCCCTACTACGGCAAGCGAATCTCACAAGGGACCCGTTTGCCAACCTGAACGAAGCCGAAGCACCACCAAAGGAACATCTACCTACCGCATCAGCATACGGCAACAACCCGTGGCGGCCAGATCATGCGGGTATGGTGAGCGAGACCGCCGGGTCATCGACCCACCGCCCATCATCCAAATGAGCATCGAGGACCCCACGGCTTCGGAAGAGGACATCAGACAGCGGCTCACGCACAGCTACTCCATCATGCACTGCACGATCTGGAACGAGACGGGGGACCAGGACATGTCGTCGATGCCGGAGGACTACCGCACGCAGCGTCGACTTATGGGGACGGTGGTGTCGTCGCCGTTCGCGGGCTACGACGAGCACAACGCGTACGGGTGCTTCTTCTGCTTCCCGGACCTGTCGTGCCGCACGCCGGGCTCGTTCCGGCTGCAGTTCAGCTTCATGGTGCTGGACCCGTCGTCGTCGCCGGGCCACAGGACGCCGGTGGCGGCGCTGGTCATGAGCGACATCTTCACCGTCTACAACGCCAAGGACTTCCCGGGCATGAAGGCGAGCACGGCGCTTACGAAGCGCCTCAAGGAGCAAGGGTGTCTGATCTCGATCAAGAAGGGCAACGACAGGACCCGCGCGCGCGAGGAGAGCGATAGTGACGACGATTCCGAGGGCGAGGCCGACGGCGGCGGTAGTGGCAGTGGCCGCAGACGTTCTTCGAAGCGTATCAAAAGATGACGACTGCCGACGTGTTGAGCTCTTGTGGCGTTTGCTTTCGTCATGCTCATGCTTTTACCGGCCTTCACTTGGTGGTGACAAACACTCATATATCATTGTTACCACTAGCAAGGGATGGTGTATGCATATTCTTCTCATCTCTTGCGGCTCTCTTCATTCCTCTTCACATCCACGACACTGCAACAGACATAGCTCAAGTTGCATATAGCCAGTTG
This sequence comes from Astrocystis sublimbata, assembly GCA_022453515.1. Classification (NCBI taxonomy): domain Eukaryota; kingdom Fungi; phylum Ascomycota; class Sordariomycetes; order Xylariales; family Xylariaceae; genus Astrocystis; species Astrocystis sublimbata. Next base: position 17,381 of record JAJNNY010000032.1, on the reverse strand, counting down.
GCCTTCTTTGATGCGGGCATGGAGGGCAATGGCGTAGGAGATTCGGTATGGCAGGACTAGGACTCACTTTGAGATATTTATCTTGACGTGGCCAACGCTAGAAAGGCGGCAGGCTAGGGTGGGACTCATGGAGGCGCCGTCTGCGTCCGGGGTCAGGTTGATTTTAAATGGGTTGAATAATGAATACGCTAGGTGTTGGACGGTGTTGAAGGGTATCAACAACTTTGGGTTAGGTGTGTTTTTTTCTGGGTGGTTTCTAAACCAATTGGCTTGGGACCACAACACCATTGGGTAATTTGGACTAATTCGGGTTACGATGTGTAAAAGAACAAGCCGTCGTGTTGTTCATTCCTCTCCTCTGGTTAGACTTACTTGGGTACTCGACTGGTTTACAGATACAGCATGGTGTGTTTCCAACCCTTTTTGGTATCCTGACTTGCAATTGTTGTTCACTGGATGTCATTTGATATGAAGCACGTACTTGATTGAGTTGAAATACTTACCTACCTACCTAGCCATAAGTATCGTGAGTAATTGGCTCAAGCTTCATGGTCCATTGTCTTACTAGGTGTCTTTACCATGTCCAATTGAACCTCATCGATGCCAGTGCACCACAAACCTTGCTATTATTTCCCAAGCTTACTATCTAGTATCTAACAGGACTGCCCATTAATTAATCCAAATTCTGCAATAGCAGTAGAATCAATTGTACTTACCGTCCATACCTACATAGAGGTACGAGTAGTAGAAGCAATGAAGCTGGAGTCGAGGTGGGAGTTAGTGGCTATCGGCACTAGGTACCTCAGGATTGGTAGGTGCTACCTAGTACGAGGCTTATCGGGCCGTTGGAGCTCCGCTGGTCGGCCGGACTAACCCCAAAGTATGGCCAGTGCAGGGGGGAATTGGGGGTCCAGCGTCGAACAGCGCAAGCTGTCGGAGGTCAGAAGCAGGCACGCCCGCTGCACTTTGGCGTGTTTGGCTGCAACAACTTGCAATTGTTGAGCGACTTCTGGGACTGCTTGGCCGGAGCTCCATAATTATTTTTCTCCCTCTGTCGTCCTGCGCTCACGCTGACTGACCCCAACCAGACCCCGAAAACCAGGTCTCAAGCTTACTGCGTAAGCACAATACTAGTTGGGTACCTCAGATTCGCTGGATATTGTGTGTCGACATTGGTACAGCACTGCCACATCCTAAGGTATCTCTAAATTTTAGAGATAGCGACGAGACCAATACCGAGACCGCCACCACCACCACCACCACCACACGGCACCGTCTCACCGCCAGCCGCGCTCTCATTCTTCCCACCTTGCCGTCGCTCACCTACCTATTCTCTTCTCCCTTACCACCCTCTCCCCCTCCCCTCCTTTATCATCACATCTCTTTCACAATGTTCTCGCGTGCGCTGCGAGTCCCCCGAGCCACGGCGCCCCTGGTGCGTGCGCGGGCTCCCGCTGCGAGGTCGACTGTCGCCGCCCTGCGATCCGTCACCACCGACGCTGCCTCGTCCCACGCCGAGAAGAGCGCCGTTCCCGATTCCGATGACCAGCCCTTCCAGGTCACCCTGAGCGACGAAAGCTTCGAGACCTACGAGCTCGACCCCCCCTCATACACCCTCGATGTCACCAAGAAGGAGCTGAAGCAGATGTACCGTGACATGGTTGTCACCAGGTAAGCTCCCAACGCCTCTACACCCCATCTGCCCTCCACGCAACCGCCGCCTCATCCGCTAAATCGTCCCCCTCAGACAGATGGAGATGGCCGCCGATCGCTTGTACAAGGAGAAGAAGATCCGTGGTTTCTGCCACTTGTCTACAGGACAAGAGGCTGTAGCTGTCGGTATCGAGCACGCTCTGACCAAGGAGGACGATGTCATCACAGCGTACCGATGCCACGGTTACGCCATGATGCGTGGCGCTTCCGTGCGATCCATCATCGGAGAGCTGCTCGGCCGACGTGAGGGTATCGCCTACGGAAAGGGTGGTTCCATGCACATGTTCACCAAGGGCTTCTACGGCGGTAACGGTATCGTTGGTGCCCAGGTCCCCGTCGGTGCCGGTCTGGCCTTCGCCCACAAGTACATGGGCCGCAAGAACGCCTCCGTCATCCTCTATGGTGACGGTGCTAGCAACCAAGGTCAAGTCTTCGAGGCTTTCAACATGGCCAAGCTTTGGAAGCTGCCTGCCCTCTTCGGCTGTGAGAGTACGTTGGTCCCCGCAATGTTATACCCTAGATCAACATGAAGCTGACTGTACCGCCCAGACAACAAGTACGGTATGGGTACTTCTGCTGCCCGATCGTCCGCCCTCACCGAGTACTACAAGCGTGGACAGTACATCCCCGGTATCAAGGTCAACGGCATGGACGTCCTAGCCGTCAAGGCTGCTGTCAAGCACGGCAAGGAGTGGGCTGTTGCCGAGAACGGCCCCCTCGTCTTCGAGTACGTTACCTACCGCTACGGTGGTCACTCCATGTCCGACCCCGGCACCACATACCGAACCCGTGAGGAGATCCAGCGCATGCGGTCAACCAACGACCCCATCGCCGGCCTCAAGCAGAAGATCCTCGACTGGGGCGTCTGCAACGAGGAAGCCCTCAAGTCCATCGACAAGGAAGCCCGGAGCCACGTCAACGAGGAGGTCGCCGCCGCCGAGGCCATGCCCGTTCCCGAGACGAAGCCCGAGATCCTGTACGAAGACATCTACGCCAGGGGTAGCGAGCCGCAGTTCATGCGCGGCCGTACCCCCGATGAGAACTACTACTTCTCATCCTAATTGGTCGACCGCAACAATCGCCAATTGAACAATTAGACCTGAAAATAAGGGCCCTGAACGAGTTGGACGAACTGGGGTTCTCTGTACACCTATATCTTAATTTAGAATGGCAGGCCGGACGGCTAGGCGTCGGATGGAGTAATCAGAAATATTGAGCATCATACGCATGGACCGCACGTGTTTCATTTTTCTTTCAATAGTCAATCAGCCTGCCTATTTCGACGAAAATTGATGGAACAGTATTGTTATTTCATGTTTTGGGACCTCTCATTACTCCTACGGTCTTCCTGCATGGGTGGAAATATCTTTGGGTGTTTGTGGAAGTGGAGGAAAGACACCAGTCTTATCAGACTTCTCGTGACATTGCAAAGGTTTTACAGGTATTAGCAAAATTGAATGGGCAATGGTAGAACTGAATTGACGGTCAATTGAAGCTACCAATCTCTTTGCGATTCAGACGTTGGGTTGAGCTGTTCATAAAATCTCGCTCTGCCGAGAGATGCATACTCCAGCTCCGAGCCAACATGGACGATCCTATTATAATTGTCACGCATAGAGAAAGGCCCTATTTCGCAATTGCTTCAACTCCGAGTGCCACAACCAGAACTACCACATCAGCACCTACAGCGGCGGGCAACAACATAGGGGAAAAGCGATGGTGCTCAATGAGGCGTATTTCTGAGCACGCGTTTTTTCCAGCCCCCTTAGTGACTACAGACCCCTTAACTAAGAATTCGATAAGTTTAACTAACAAACACAATACCTTTTCGCCATACCACCCCGGACTCAGCTTTTGCGCATGTTCTCCCAGCTACCCAGCCAGCGCGACGTCTTCGCGACGGCGGCGACGTCAGCCAGCACGGCGGCCACGCGGCCCCGCGGGTCCCGGTACCGGTGGCCCTCGAACTCGACAAAGAAGATGTACTCGAAGGCCGTGGCGCCCGAGAGGCTGGGCCGGCTGTTGATGCTCGTCAGGTTCAGCCCGCCGCGCCGGAAGCACGAGAGCACGTCGGCCAGGGCGCCCGGGCTGCGGTGCGGGACCGTGAAGGAGAGGAGGGACTTGGTGCTTGACAGGACTTGCGCGTCGTTCTCATCCTTGTCCTTGCCCTCTTCGTTATCATTTCTTCCACTGCTTGTTACATCCTCTGAAGGAGAAGGACCTTCGCCCCGCCGCAGCACAAAGAAGCGCGTCGTGTTGTCGTCGCGGTCCTCGATGTTGCGCGCCAGCACGTCGAGCCCGAGCATCGCGGCCGCGACGGCCGAGCTGATGGCCGCGCTCTCGCCGCTCGCGTCCGCCAGCGCAAGCTCCGCCGCGCGCGACGTGCTGCTCACGTCCACCGTCTCGATCCCCCGCAGATACGACGCTAGGAACGCCGTGCACTGCCCGAAGGCCTGCGGGTGGCTGTAGATGCGGCGCACGTGGGAGAGCGGGTGCGAGGGCCGCGATCGCGCTGCTGTTGGGTGAGGCTGTTGTGTTTGTTGGCCGCTGTTGCTGCCTTCTGTGTTTGTGTTTGTGTTTGTGTTAGGGGCTGGCTCCGTCGATGGGGCGATGTGTCCGAGGAGACAGTGGTGCACGTCGAGGTAGATCTCCCGACACACGCTCAGGTCCTTGTACGAGTTTGCCCGGTCTGCGAAGTTGTCCAGGGTGAACACGACGGAGCCGTTGGTCGAGTTTTCGAAGGGCACCACGCCGTACTCGGCGGTGCCTGATTGTGTTGTGTCGAAGATGTCTTTTTGTTTTTTTGTAATATGTTAGCTAGCCCAGGTATCTGCAAACTGATATGTATGCTCAATCGTATCCGAGTATTATTCGCGACAGGAGAGAGGAGATGAATCTCTTGTTGTATGTAAAATGTAACATACCCTTTATTGTGCCAACTGGCATTAAGTCGAACTTGTCCGAAGGGAATGCCGTCATTGTTGCCTGTAACACTCGATGCATGATGAGAACCCAGAGCCGCTGAGACGAGAGGTAGGGCTCTAATTCCCCAATGAAATGTAGCCATCGTATCATCATATAATATCAGACTCAAGACTCTCTTGCGCGCGTACCTGGTGAGTGAAGGACGAAATCGGCCCCAAGAAGCAGACGACGGGCCTCCTCAAGCCAGCGCCCCCGGAGCTTATCCGCTCATCTGCATCGGTCGTCGTCGCCATTGCCACAACTAGAGCGTGTTCAGGCGCGGGTGTTTGTCTATTGGTGCGCGAGTAATTCTATAGCAAGCCGGTTTTGGCTGGTGTATATAATGATGCTGTATCCGGTAGGAAGGTATAGTACCTATGCGGAGCTGCAACTTTTGGAGAATCAGAATCGTGTACTACATCCGCTACGGTCTAGTTGAGCTGCATGCAGAACTTACATGACTTAGTTCGGCCTTTCTTTTCTCGATATTTATTGGATAAAAAAAAGGTTGAAAAAAAAAGATCAGAGTTCAATTGGTGGTTTGTTATATAAGCTGAATATTGTCCTGTTCCGCATCAGATCTGGTTAAATTCATCCAAGTACTTGAGTAGTACAATACGAAACGTACGTGATGCGTGTTGGTTGGTGACTTATGTACTTAACAACCAGAAGGCGTAAAAAGTATATTGTGGCTTGTGGGCGGAATTTTCGACCCGATATTCGGGCATGCGGCGCGGTCCTCGGAGCCTTTCCTCGGGAGGATCCACTGCCACGCCCTTCCACGCCTTTTGGCATTTATGGTAGCATGTCGCAATGCCTGTGCGATACTAGTAACTAGTCACCATAGTGGGCTAATCTTTCATGTCTTTGCAAGAAAGAGATTCACAATACGTCACTAAGATAGATCGAGCGTAGGAGGTAGGCAACGAGCGACGGGGCGATATATTTGCAATCTAAATTCTAACGAGCGGCACCATGTCTCCCTTGAATCATGACGATTTAATTGTTCATGGAATACATAAATCTTTGACCAATGCACGTAACAGAGTACAAGACGTCGGCCTGAAAAAGCAGAAAACTACATGTTCAACAAGTGTCATGGGGTTCCCGGCGGTATTGCACCCAGGCTAGGGTAGGGCTGGTGAAGTATCAATCCTCAATCTGGGCTGTCCGCGGACACGCCTGAGGGATATCTAGTCGACTAGTTAGCCGTTGCTCCCGCATGGGAACTCGAGCGTCAACATACCTCCGTTCGACTCTGCTGGGATTCAAGCCATCATCATAGACCGAAGCGGGCTGGGCGTCGCGACCTGCTTAGCGGTGTGCTCCGAGTTGGCCGGCCCCGTCTTCTGAAGTCGCCGTTGAGGATACGACGCGGTCATTGCTCGCGGCATGGGGCTTGGTTCTGCCTCCTCGACGGGTCCTTGCGGCAATGTACGCTCTGCCTCCTCTGGAGGTGCCTGCTTAGAAATGACTGCTTGGGAACGTCCCTCGTCACTCACGAGAGACTCGTCAAACTATTTAGCCTCAGTCAGCGGCTGTAGATGTATTTAGGGCGAAATCGCACACAAGGGACGTATACACGAAGGGGAATGTGAATAGCCGAGTTCGGTAAGTTGATTGGGTAAACCGAACGGCTTGTCTAGGTTGCAGAGGGTTGACTGACCTGTCAATCGTCGTAGTAGTCATCATCGTCGTCTACTTCAGCTAATTGCTCGAAGTTCACCTTGTATCGAAGAATGCCGCCGATACCACCAAAACCCTTCACGAACTGGTTACCCTCAGTGGATCTGTCGGACACAAACTCTAGGTTGGTACCAAAGTCCTTGTAGTGTTCGGCGATCCACTCGAGGAACGAGTCCGTAGAGACAACTTCCATCTCTTGGCCGGTCTCCTTGTCCATAAACATAGCACGATCGCCGGATTCCTGTAATTTGGTGTAGTGCAAGACAACCTCGGAGCCGTTGGAGTCTTTCAGGACCGACCGAGTAATCTCCAGGTTCTCAAACACGATGAGGACTTCGACAGCGCCCAGTTCGAGGGCCTTAAGCGTGTCTTCGATACCGTAGCAAACTTTGCCCGTGTCCTGGCTGATCTCCTCAAAGTACTTTCCGATGAGCTTCTTCTCCTGGATGAACTTGACGTTGCCCAGCGTCTCAGAAGACAGTTCGATAGCCTGGTTGAAACCGTTCTCGCCACCGTAGGATACGTCAACAACCTTGATAACCTTGGACTGCAGCCGGTTGTCGAACATGTCGGAGCCATTCAGGTCGTTTTTGAAATCAGCGGATCCGGCAAGAATGAGGCCAGCGACGTTAGGCTTGTCGTTGGTAATGAAGTTTTGCACGGCCAGTTCGGCCACCTTGCGGACGTAGTTGTGACGCTTCTCCTCTCGCAGACGAGCGAAACGAAGGGCGGACTGTCCACCACGCCCGTGCTTTTTGGGAAGATCGACAGAGAACTTGTGGGCAATATCGCGAGTATTGCCGCTGAGAGTGCCGAAGAGCGCTCCGTTTCCGTCCATGACAATGAAGCCAAACTTCTGGTCCGAGTCAAGCAGCTCGGCCAGGGCCTCGGTGTGGAACTTGTTGTCGCAAAGGTACAATGAGGTATTGATTGGCTTGAAAGGCTCAAAGTCAATGTTGACCTTCCGCTCCTTGCCTTCGGACGTCAAGATTTCACCACAGTAGACGACGAGGCCATTCGGGGGGACCTTGTTGTAGAGTTTAAGACGCTGTTGGGTCGAGGTGATGGCAGACAGCACAGATTGTCGGTTCACGCGGGATTTGATGTTACTAGCGGTACCCTGTATGGCAATGTTAGCAGCATGATAGGGCGCGGAGGCAGGGTAGGGATGCTATGGCGGTGCTATGGTGGTGGCATACGTATTCTTCAGCCAACATCTTAGCGATTCGCGAGACCTGATCCTTGGGCGCTGGCGATGTGAGATTAGCGACAGCGGTGAAGCGGGGGAGGGGTAAAGTGCCTACGGATGATGAGGGAGATCATGCTTGTGCCGTTTCCTCGCGCGGCCTCCAGGCGCTTGATGAGTTTTTTGACCTTCCATATCTCGATCTATCGGCAGAGTGCGCAGTCAGCGGTCAGTCCAGTGCGTAGTTGGCGATGGGGAGGAGGGAGGTCAGTGAGGGTGAGGGCGGCATTTCGCACAAAAGTGCAGAGTACAGAGTGCACGTGGCGGAGGGGAGGCTGGAGGTCAGCAGCAAGGTGGTTGCGTGTCTTACATTCTTCTCCGCCTCGGTCGCTGCGGCGTCACTCATCTTGGGCTTGTCTCGACAGAGTGAGCGAGCAAAATGGGAGTGTTGTCGTGTGTTCAGACGGTGCAGGTGGTGACGATGGGGAAGTGTGGGTTGTTGTGGGAAAAGCTTGCGCGAAAGTGAATAATGGAGGGACGGGTCTTAGTTCGGTCTTAGGACGGGGAATAGGGAACGGGGAAAGGCGAAAGGGCCACAATTTACCTCTCTTATAACTCTTACCCAGCTCGCCCAGCTAAAGTTTCCTTGCGCCTTTCTGGTTTGGCCTGGTATTACGCCCTTCAAGGTTCCATTGCTTCAGAAGCCCACGGGCTCGCACGGGTACATTACGTCGTTGGGTACAGCCCAGCACTAGTATGCCCACCTAGGCACTGCCCAGGTGGTCGATACAGGGCCTGTGGCGGGTCAGAGGCCCTAATGAGAGCACTGGATTTGGAGCCTATTAGGCTGCAGGGTCCGCCATACCGCCTCTGTTTCTGTGTTTAAACTTCCAAGGAACCTTCCTTGACATTTTTAAGGTACGTGTAGGCAGAAATTACGTAGGCAAACCGGAAGGCTGAGTCAGTCCGAACCTAAGCGCGGTACCTGCCCTGCCCAAGCCACAATTGGCTCGGGGCGTAAGGTACCTCGGTATTGCGTGGCTTAGGACACCTAACGCTCAGCTTGACCTGCAGGACTGCTGCCAGCTGGCTACGATGGATGGCAATCTGATCGAGACAGGTTCCACAACACCACCCCAAACCAACTGCACCTCCTCAGACCAGCATCGTCAATCTCCCAGACTGCCCGCCACATCGCTCTACCACGTCAGACGCAATCGCACCGCCCTCCCATCTTCCACTCAGTAATTGGCGGCAAATGTACGGCAGACAATATTGTTGCGTCTCTGACCCGAAGTACTGCCATCACTGCAACGTCGCGCTTGTCTTCAATCGCCCATGTACGGAGCCAAGTATGCCAACTGAAGAATGCTGATGAGGCATCTCTGTGGTGACTCAAACAGTCCTTGAATTGGTGTTCGGGTGGTCTTGGCTCGCAGTTGTGGGTAGAGCTTGCGCAAGCACCTACTCCTTCGCACAGGTCGCGTCCGCAGCCCACGATACAGCTGGTGCAGCAAAAGACAGGGGCCGCCCAATTTGGCTCTGAATCACTCAGACAAGCTCCAAGTATTCAGTATCACTCGAGTCTACCGAACTCCGAGATATCACGATGATTTTCCGAGGGCATGACGTCCCGATGGGCTTTTTGGGACACGCAAAACATCTCAGCCCCGATATGACCACCCAGAAGAGTGATTCTCATAGCTAACAATGCGCCAGTCATCACTTGCAGTGAATCATTCACATCCTGGTGCCTCACGTTTGCAGAGCTCCGTGACAAGATGTCATGAAGCTCTCTCACACCCTGCTCTGTAAACTCGTGGTAACAGTTGGACACCAGAATGAGCTCAGAACAAGGGGGGTTCGAAGCCACACCGGGAAGCATATGTATTCAATCGTGCCTGTGCTACTGCGGCAACTCCAGACTTCGAATCAATGATGCTGTCTGAGATACTGAAATTCATTTCAGACCCAGTGAAGCGTTCCTACCCGGACAAGACGCGTTTTCTGTCCAACCCTCCGGTGCAGCAACCGACTCGTTGTTGGTGACAGTACATTGGAACTTCGGGGGTTTCCAGGCTGCCTGGCAAATCACTGTTGTGATCCAGCTGTGGGTCAATACTTCTCGACGGAGTGTTTCGCCACCTCAACCATGGGCAATATACGGTTTGGCCCCAAGCGGTCTGCCTACTATGGATATTGTTGGCCCTAAGTTCAAGGTAAGGCTAACCTTCCAGCGTTTGCCATTCTAGCACATGGTATCCTATGTGCATTCGTGGGTAGTTGTTGCTGTTGTCTAGGGTGGTGATTGGGCCGGCGGCAATACCTGGGCAGTCCGAGCGAATGAGACAGCTCAAGTACCATTTATGAGGACACGCCCTTGAATGGAGTGGATCGGTCACGCTGCTGGATTATCTCAGCAATGTCGCTATTACACTCACACGTGGCTCAACAGTCTGCGATGGACGAAAAGATTTGGCTTGTTCGAATTGGGAGGCTGTACCACGCAAACCAGCCCATGTGCAGCTGCTGCATTATGCGGTCAGGTCTGGGTCGTTGTTCAGTGTTCGTTGGTGTGGACTGCTTGTGAGAGCGAATGGAGACGAGGTACTAGTTCGGGCTGGCGATCTAGAGGGCCAGAGTGGGTTTCCGGCGAATGGCACTCGAGTGAATGGGACACGGACAAAGGACGGACGGAATTCTAAGGGAGGGCAGACAATGTGTTGTCGGCTCGTTTGACCGTGCGGGCAATGGGCATGTACGAATTATCCTAGCTTAAAGAAAAAACGGGTTGGCCTATCAGATCTGGCGTTGCTGGCGTCCTGGTTGATGTGCGGCTCTATTCTGGGGTATTTTAGCGTGCGTGCCAATTTACGAGTTCTCGACTTCTCACCCATCCAATATTATATGCGCATACTCAACCTCCACATTCCAGCCACATCCTCGTCCACCTCACGTCCAGAGCAACGTTCCACGTCCCACTCCTTTGTCTGTCTCTTCATTGACCTCCCCATCACAACCCCAGCCCTCGTTCCCCTGCCGGCCTACATAGCACAGCGTAATACCTGCAGCCGCAGTTCACTGTGTATCGGTGGCACTCGACATCCGTGTCTCATCTCCAACCGCTTGCCTGCCCCGCGCCTAAACTTCAGACCTCGCCATTCACGCACAATGGCCGACGACGAGTCTAGCGAGCTCTCGTCCGTCTCGTCCCTGTCCTCAGCACCTCCCTCCGATGACGAGGGCGAGGTTGAGCTGAAGCGCGATAAGGGCATACTTAAGTTCTTCCACAAGTTGCCCCAGGGCTCGAAAGACGCCACGGGAAGCAAGAGTTCCAAGGGCTCCAAGGGCTCCAAGCTTGCCGCAGAGCCTGAGCGGTCGCCGTCACCACCGCCGCGGAAACGGTCCCCTTCGCCAACTCACGATTATGTCTTGGCCGATAATCCTGATATTGCTGTATGGTAATTCGTGTATTTGGCGCGTAAATGGACGCGATTCGTCGCGTCGTTCCGAAGCTGACCTCTTGCCAGTTCATCGTCATGTTCCGGAGCCGATTCAACGAAGCCCTGCCGAAGTCCCTTGCCAATTTCGGCCCCCAAGAGCTCGAACGCGACGTCACAGAGACTACACCCGGAGAACGTGTGGAACATTTCCTATGTGCGGTGCTGGGCTTACTGTTAAACCGCAAGCAAGATGTCAAGTATGACGCGCTACATTACATTCCTCACGATACACAAATCGCAAATCATGCGCATAGAAAACTTACAAGCAATTCCACAGGCCCGGACACTACAATCGCGCTCTCGAAGATGCCATTTCATCCCACAAGAACCAATGGGCGAGGGATTGGGAAGATAAGAACCCATTGTCTGGCGGCACGACATTTACCAGCATGAACCCTACCGAACGCGTACGTGATTGATCAGTCCTAGCCCTCCCACCGAATGTCTCTACCTAGGTATACAACCGACCTGAAACACAAGCTGACTTCAATCCACCGTGACAGCTGACGCTCCTCCGAACCCTCGTGATCTGGTCGCTGTCCTCCTCCGAAGTCATCAAGGGCATCATCAACCAATCCTACAAGCAGAACCGGCACGAAGACGACCTCAACCAGCCTCTCTCGGTGCAGCCGTGGGGCTCCGACAGCGACCGGCGGCGGTACTACCTGGTCGAGGGGCTCGACGACACGCACTTCCGCGTGTACCGCGAGAGCAACCCGGCCGGGTTCAACCGGACGTGGTGGAGCGTGGCGGGCAGCATCGAGGACCTGAACGCGCTGTGCGAGAAGCTGCAGGTGTCGGACGGCGGGCCGCGGGCGCGCAAGCTCTCGCAGAAGATGCAGGCCGCGGTCCCGCGCTTCGAGGCGACCGAGGAGAAGCGCAAGCGCCGCGAGTACCGCCTCCAGCGCAAGGAGCAGTTCAAGCGCCCCGAGCCCGGCTTCTCCATGTACGAGGGCCGCACGCGCGGCAAGCGCATGAAGTACACCTACTCGGACGACGAGGACATGTACTCAGACTCGACGACGACAGCGAACAACCGGCGCTCGGCGCGCACCACGGGCTCCCATACCCCTGCGGAGCCGGCGGGCCCGGTCACGACGGCGAGCGGACGGCAGATCAAGGCGCCCTCGCGCATGACGGTCGACGCGTCGAACAACATAGTGACAACGAGCCCGACACAGGAGGCCGAGGATGTGCAAGGCGCAGGCGGCAGGCCGAGGAGGTCGGCGGCTGTCAATCACGGTACGAATGGCTGGGCGTCGTCATCTGCGAGGAAAAAAGACCCGGACTCTATGGACGAGGACGAGGATGGGGACGACAGCGAGCCCGAGCTCGGCGACGACGAAGGAGACGATCATGTCCCTGATGGCGACAGCGATGAGAACGACGACGAAGAGGACGACGAGTTCAATGAGGACGAGGCGGGTGTCGACGACGATCTCGACGGTAGCAACTCGAGCATGGTCGTCAAGCTAAAGTACTCGCCCAAAGCCGACGGGGCCAAGAAGTTGGACCTCGGCGCGTTTCGCTATGATGGCGGCGAGAGTGGTAAGGGGAAAGAGAGCAAATCACAGGGGGTTGCGGAACGAGAGCGCGATAGCTCGCCTCTCGAGCGCAGCAAGGAAAACATCGACGTCGCTATGGGGGAGAAGCAGACTACTCCCGAGCCAAGTGAGAGTGCTGAGACGCCCGTCCTGAAAGCCCTGCAGTCGACTTCGCTGGCTTTTAGAGAAAGTCCGGAGAAGACGCAGCATACACAACGCAAATCTAGCGATGTCATAGCAGAGTAATGTCTTTGCTACTCGTCAATATTATATTAGGGCGTGCGTTTCAGGGTGGGAGTGTTGATGGTTCAAAAAAGTTGCTAGCCTTTGCGCCTCGTTATCAGCGAGGGTTGTCACGAATGGGATACAGGTGTGTAGAGGGGTTTGCACGCATGTCACAGAGCGGTGGATGTGGGCAAGTGCAAGAGCACTGATTCGGAGTCAAATACCATGGTATTGAGAGCCGATCGACTGTTCAAGTAGGTATTTAGGGCCAATTGCTTTGTGCCTGGCTCTCAGATTTACGGCTATACAAAGTACTATAGTACAGAGGATGTGGGTTGTGTCTGTTGGTTGAGAGTAAGAACGGACCGGATGGCAAATATTCATATCAACCGACTGACTGATATGTCAGAACTAGGTAATTAGTCTTTAGACTTGTATGATATAGAACTTCATGATTCTGAGGACTTCTGGGGACCTCCTTTCGGATAATGTATGTCCCTCAGTAATCTTATGTGACCTTCGCATTTCCTCGACCAAGACTTCGTGCTTGATCATCACTGCATACCCATCATTACTTGATGATATACTAGGAAGCCACTAGTTCTGGCTTGCTTCAAGGTCCTGTCTTTATATCTTATTGAACCCCATCGATCGCACCAAAGTGAAAAGAAGGGGGAAGGCCATTCGCTCACGACCACTTCGCCTTGGGCCTGGCGCTCGCGGGCAAGGGCCAGTTGTTCACGCCGTACCACCACCGACGGACCCGAGCACCGGCGGAGTTCCCGCTCAGCTGTGCGTTCCGGTTCCACATGTGCCAGCCCTGGACGGCGAGATTGTAGAGGAAGCCTTGGGCTAGGGGCATCAGGATCTGCGATAGTACATACGTCAGTCAGTTGATTGGCCAACTAGTCTATATAAACCAACTTGGTAAAACAGATAAGATACTTGGAAAGCTCCCCGTATACAAGACACAGAGTGAAGTATAGAATCAATAGCTGCTGGGTCAACGTAAAGTAGAGAAATCGCACCTGATCCCGCACCGTGATGAACGCGATCCACCCCCACGTCTCGGCGTGCTCGATGCTGTGCAGATAACTCTGCTCGAAGCGCAGGTCCGGCATGGGCGGCAGCTGCGGCTTGTTCAATCCGCGACGGGACGCCCCTCGCGGGCGCTCCAGCACGCTGAGGGGGATGTCGTCTTCATCATCGTCTATGCCTTCGAGCGAGTCGCTGTACCGCCGCCGTTGCCGTTGTGATGATATGGGGGAGCCTAGATATACGGGCTCTTTGATCGATGCTGCCGTCGACGGGTTGAGGTCGTGCCGCGGTGACGGGTCGCGCTTGACGTGTGCTGTCTGTATCGTCTCGGCGATCTGCGTCGGTAGAGACATTGTTGTGGCGGCGTCTGAGGTGGTGGGAGTGCCGATGGGGATGTGTGTAGGTTTTGTTATATGACACCGGCAGAAGGGAAAACGACACTTGGGTATTAGGATATAGACGCCCCGATTTCTGGGAATTATTTAGACCGAAACATTGAAGGAATGATTGCTTATTTGATACTCGGTACTGTTCTTACAGATAATTAGGTACTCGTACAACCTACGGATACTGACCCGACTGACCGGCGTCGGGCGCTACCAATGTTCGCTCCTATGAGGTCAGTGGCAGATGCTTGGCGAGCCGAAGGCTAGATATGAACAGCTGGCAGTGTAGGGTGATGAATAAACTCGGATAACTTAGGTAAGCCCCCGAGGCCCCTAAGGTTACTGATCCAATACCTACTACCTACCAAGTAGGTTTTGGAATGTCTCCAGAGCAGTGCCCACTTCTAGCCTGAACTTGGCCTGACCTGACCTGAGCAAGACCCGCTTTTGCACAAGCCCAGATGCATAAAATGCTATAACGGTTAATGACGTTTCTCCGTAAACACTACAAAATCGGAGCTGACCGTTTTACTTAAAACGGACCTTCTATGTATTTATATAGGAATAAAGTGTTTTAATTTATTTAAGATGCAAGATTTGAGATGGTTCTATTGCGTATTGGTTAAATATAATAAGAACTATCTTTTTAAGAATATAAAGCTAGTTATATTCAAACCTTATAGTAGTATAACTATTTTGGCTTTTGTCTCCGTTCTTTGTTTAAGGTGTATTGATGGGGTAATTTCCTAATAGGGACTGACTTCTTAGGAAGTCAGTCGACGCGAACGCTTGATACTAAAACATCTCGACTACTTGGCCGGGGCTATGAGGCAGGCAGGCTTGCTGGCTAATGGAAATAATGCCGATATTGGCACTCAAGTGTACGGAGTGCTCCTTAAGTGATCATCTCCGCGGCAAGTAGCAATAACCGTTTGTTCGGCCTCCCGCTTGCGGATTTCAAGTTGATTAAAGCAATCAACGCCGTTTGTATAGGGTTGTGTACTAATATAACATCGGCTTTTTTAGTAATATATTACTATACGTCCCTGAGGCAGAGGATGTCTAGTCGTTTGCTTAACCTATTTTCGAATGGAGCCTTACGGATCTTTGTAGATTTGAAGCAAGGTTAAGCTTGTTTTAGTGTTTGTTAAAGCTTACTACGGGCGAATAAGCAATGTTATCCGAAAAGTATATTTACGGAATTAGGGTGTGAGTCGGGGTTGGTAACAAAAAGACTAATCGGCGAGTATAGGAGTCTGTGAATAGCCGTGCCACTGTTTGATTTATATTTAGAACGGGCAACGCGATATAGTAGGAGGCAAGGGAGTTAGTCTAACTTCTCCGTTTATACGGGACTAAACAAGGATTTCCTATTATATTCTATGAACGATGGATGAAATGCTCCATTTTTATAGAGGTTCTGGAGATATATTTAATATCAAGAGTCCCGTTTTATTTCCAACTATCCCTTCTTTAAAAAGCTCAAAGATTGTTGTTTCTGTTTATACTATCTTTAACGATCTCACCGGCATTCACGCGGATCATTCCCCTCTAGCCTTACCTTTAATACTAAGCTTTCTTCTAGTATGAGTATACTTGGCTATTATGAGCAGCCAAGCTCTAGCAACCTCGCTATTTTGACTAAGGTCGACAAGCTGCGCGAGCTGATTAGAAACAGAATCTCGTTGCCCTAGGTAAGGTTTTGTCCGCTCTGCCCTAATTCGAAAATAGTAGCCACTACTACGGGGCTAATCAAGAAGTCTGATCTACGGAATCTGGCCGTAGATAAGGCGAACTTAATGTACGTTCGCGAGTATATGTACGACGTGCTGTACAGCTACTATAAGATTTCGCGGAAGCGCTTTGTTGACGTGGTGTGACAAGGGCTTGATTTCAAGGGCTTGGAATAGGCTTAGTTCAGCTAATAATTCTCTAGGGCTCTAAAGGGTCCATGTTCTCCAGAAGCCTCTATTCCAGGCTGGAGGAATCCCTTCTATTTATGCTATTCTGAAGGTCCTTCCGTAGGCTCTTCCAAAGTCCTCCGGCGACCCCTTCGGAGTGCCTTGAGACCTTCATGTATGCTGGCTGCATGTGACAGCCCTCCTGATCTTGGCTAACAGGCCTCCTGACTACTCGTCTATTCATGAGGCTTGCAGCCCCTCTGTTGAAGGCGCGTAGCCCCTCTGTAGGACTCCGATATGACTCCTATTGGGTGCGTGTGAAGTGATCCGTGTGACACGTGGTCTGCCAACAAGCCGCTCGCGGGCGAGCATAGCCCGCTCAAGATTTTTAATACGTAGATGGTTCTGGGTCTGACCGAAGAGCAGCTCGATATAATCGCGGGCGAGGAAGCATATGTGAAATATCGTCGGGAGAAGCTGAGTCGCGATATTGCCAACTTTGAGGTTGCGCTGAAGGTTTTGAAGGGCTCGGGATAGGGGATGAGATGAGACTGCGCCGGATTCTTTTTACGCTATTGTATAACTTCTTGCTTTATGTTTCGTTACTCATTCTCGAACCTTGTGTTATGTAGTATCATGACTGGGTCAATTTTAATAGGTCCATAGCTTATAGTAAAATTTCTTTAATAGGTTAATTAGTCAGTTGCTATACGGCTAAAATTGCTCTAGTAGGCGAAGTATTGCGACGAATACGTGACAACAAAGGCTGTACTTTGGTTGATTGCAAAACTCTAAGAGTGCCTAGAATATCTTAAGGAGTAGATGTAGATTTATGCGTATATACTGGTTCGATATAGTTAGTTGTTACTGAGGTTTCTAAAAGTTGATCTTCTTTTACACGATGTGGCACCTGTTAACAGGAAACGAGGGGTATTCTCATTACGTTGAGTGCCATAATGAGAAGCCCGATAGCTAAATACACGGATCCTTAGCTTTATACGATGGGCCTGATAACAATTGTCAGTGGCAAGTAAATGTAAAGATGAGGAAATAGCTCGAATCCGAGCCGGCGTAGATTTCGAGATTCTTTGCTAGGTTGGGATGACAGAGCTGACGGATGTCCTGAATGTGCTCCTCGGTGTCGCGTCTAGCGATAGTGCGGATCATAAAACTCTGGCTCGACGTAGTGCGAGACGTGATGATGCCGAATGAATAGCCATACTTGACGCGATACC